>OX419338.1:28906547-28924047 GCA_948470475.1 Galaxea fascicularis
ATGACTGTTGCAATATTACCTGTTTTAGCTAGATTGCTTTAATTTGGGCCTTAGTTGGGTTCAGAATTTTTGTTATACATACAGTTGTACAGTTTGTTTAGTACTTTTTGTCTTACCTCTTTGTTACCGCATGTTTGGATGTTGTGAGGTCATCAGTTCCTGTGGTGTTTGCATATAATTTATAGCTCTGCATGATTATCAATTTAAAGTTTTCTTTGTTGTTTGACCATAAACGGACATTCGTTCAAAATTATTTTTTGTCTTGGCTTATTTGGTCAGTCAATGGTTCTTGGCTATGCGTTCAAAGTTTTGTCTTCATGGCTGGCCATCTAAAATTAATTCACATTGCTTAATATGTGAGCCGTTCAGATTCTCAGAGCCAACCGTTTGAAATTATTAATCCTGAAGCTGTTCAGTGTTCATACAGTCTGTAGCTAACAGTTCAGAATTTTTAATGAGCTCTTCAACTGCTCATGACCAGCCATTCAGAATTTTTAGCCATTCAGTGTTCAAAGCTGCCCTTTTGAAATTTCCAATTAGCCAAGTGTGCATATCAGAACTTTGAAAGGCTACTAAATGCCTCTTGCAAACAACTCAATGTATGACTTCAAACTTCTGCAACACCAAAAAAGATGTCTCTCTTTTCCCCAGACCAGTACCCAGCTGGGAATTGATGGGCAATGCAGTAGACATCATACAGTCTATAAAACCTTACTGTACATACCAGTTTCCAAAGAGTCTGCAGATAAGCAGTCATTGGTCTGATTCACAGGAGAAATGTCTTCAGTTGCTATTACGTTCGTGTGGAGGCATTTGTCAGCACTGCTGTTGTCTTTGTTGGGTTGCACCTTTCTCTCAACTTTGCCATCTTTTACTCCATGCACCTTGTCTTTATAAAAAAAATTTAATGTGCAAAATTTCACAGGTTATACATGTACATGTTCTGTGCCACCGAGAATGTCTAAAATACTTTCTCATGAAAAGAGCCAAATCATTTGGCTCTTTTCATGAGAAAGTATGATGATAATGTGGTTATTATATATATACAGTGTAAGATGGCAGTCATCTTAAACTTAGTATATGTATAATAATCACATTATCATCACTGCCATCATCATGGTTATAAAACTATTTTATTGTTTCACTGACAACTTCTAATAACATGAAGGTGAAAAATTATGACTGTTTTTCAAAATAATTATTCTTGCCATTTGAAAAGACCTCAGCTGATAATTAAACACTCATTTCCATAACATAGAAGCCTCGCCCAAAGCCTCTTACAAAGTTACCACTACCTCTGACAGTGGGATTTGTAAATTGTTGGTACGTACACTTAACTAGTACTTTTGGGACAGAAAGTGAGATGCATGCATGTCATTCTTTCTTAGTTTCTTAGAATTAAGTTGCCTCCATTAATCAGCAAGGAAAACTTAACAGAACTGGGGATGCTTTTGATCCAACCAAATGGTAGCCTTGCAATTCATTCAGGATTTCTAGCGAAGTTCAGGGAGCTGATACTGTTAAGGACACAGGGACACAAGAAATGGAGGACCATGCTGCTACATGTACACACAGTCACTTGTTTGAGGGCATTGGAATGATAGAAGACAAGAAACATGGAAAGGAGATCTTAGTGCATTTCCTCTGAGGGCCAGTGCAATACCAGTGGCAGAGAAACCCAGATCAGTACCATACTTCCTTCAAGAACCACTCCAGAAATTGCTGGACTAAGGATTAGCAGCTAGGGGACATTTTCAAAAAGGTTCCTGATGATGAGCCAGTCACTTGATGTTCCCCAGTAGTAGTGCAGTTAAAGCAAAAAAAACTTGCAGAGGTACTACCACCAGGAAGTTGGAGCCAAACATGATTAGAGCTAGTGTTGATTTAAGAGCTAGTCCCGAAACAGTATATGGAACACAGTCGAATTGCACAAACACCAGTGTTGGAATAATTATAATGGGAATTCAATAATTATTTGAAAACTGCTTCTACAACAACAAATAAGATGTATACTATTTCTTTACCCCAGACTGGTGCTGAAACAGACGCATATAGAGCATAGCTACAGTACTTCAATGCTTTGAAGTATCAGGCACAAACAACCCAAAACAAGGTTATTAGCAGTTGTGTTACAATACCTTTTAGCTGTTGCCAGGGAAGATCTTTAACTCCAGAGTCATTGCGTAGCTCTTCACCTTTCTCTATATTTTTAATTGCACAAAGTACAAGGTACACTTTGTTTCCTCCTTTAATTTTTTCATGACACAATTTGCTTTGTGTAATGGATCATCGTTGACAAGTCTTCCAAGTCCATCAGAGAAAGTTGCATCAAGGCTTAAAATACACAAAAATCAATGTCATAATATTGGAAAATAGCAATCCCAATTTGTTTCTTGAAAATTAAAGTATTTCTGGTTTTTCCTTTCATTGTGTTTTGCAAAAAAAACTAATACCTTACAGTCTGTACAAGCTTAAGATAGATCCTCAACTTAGCAAACAAATGGCCCTAGACAAACAAGCCAGCTGGCACAATGTCAGTCATTAGTTGATGAAAATACATGTACATGTAGTATATGTCCTGACTCAGTGATTATGAAAACCAAATGAAACCTATTTTCATAAGCTGATGAATTATAAAAATTCACCTTGATCTGTGGTCCTGAGAGAGACTTCCCCAGCCACAAACGCCAACACCCTTTTTTGTTTTATTTGGGGATTAGAGGTTAGTGAGATTTTACAGTATTGTTAAAATTAATTAACGTACCATAAACATTTGGATTCATCCTTAAAAAAGAAGAGAAAGCTTCCTAGTTCTGCCTCATATGATTCTTCTCTTTGATACCCCTCATCCTCTGGGACAAGTTCGCCTTTAATTTTTGTACCCAAGAAGGAAATCACCCTTTGAAAACTTCTTTGTTGTGAACACGCCTCTCCCTTAGAACAAAATTATACCTATTGAGTTGATCATTAACTTTTAAGCTAGGCAATTAAACATAGTAAATGCAATTTCCATGATTAATTGGTAATTTCCAAAGCATTCCAATTTTCTATAAGCTCAGATCTTTTACACCTACAGTGTAAGTATGTTCCCATTTTAAAAATATTTGTTTTGGTTCTATTTCTTTTGTTTAAATAGAGGCTCTCGTATTCTGCTTATTAATACTCTCAAAACTGAAATAGAATAATGTTTCTTGACTGTTCTATGCGTGTCCCTAAGAACATACCTGTCAACCCCCGGAGTTCCAAAATCTGGAGACGTCTCGAAATCCTCGCGTTGTAAGAATGCGTTTTACGACAATGTCCGAATACTCTCCGAGAATCACCCGAAGGCTTTCCGAATGTTCCCGATGTGACATCTTGAAAACAACGAAATTAATGAAAAAAAAAGAATTCGAAAGAAGCCGCGGATTTTCCCGGGAGATTTGGTGCTCTAACCTGGAGACCGGGAGATTTGATGAAAAACTTGGAGACTCCCGGTAAAACCGGGAGAGTTGACAGGTATGTAAGAAGTCAATTTTGGCCGTTATGTTAGTTGAACAGTTTTTCCCCTGGATAAATGCAGATTTAAGGAAAAAGTCCTGAAGGGCATTTTGTTGAGATCTAATATTCTTGAACATAGTGGAAGAAGTGGTTTGTTGCAGTTTCTTGTCACTTACATATATCTATCTGTTGGGTTTATAGTATGTGTTATGCGCAGCAGTCACAAAGAAAAAGGAGACGTCAAGACTGTTTCTCGAAAGTCCCGTAAACTATTCGGGCCCGAAACGCCAGTTCTAAAACTGCGATTCGCTTATTCTAAATGCTGGTCTTTTACTATGATTTCAACATACGAAACGGCAAATTTGTTGCAAACTTCATGCCTGTAAAAGTCTTCGTTTTTAATATACAACGCAAATTTTGCAATCAGAAGTGCGCCAGAAAAGTTTCACGAGTTTCAAGAAACGCGCGTCAGTCCAAAAACGCAAAACGAAAGAGGTAGAGCCAGGGTTGGGGACCTTATAACATTGCACCAAACAACATAAAAACTACATTATCATGGCATAACAAAAAAAACATAAACATCCCTTTAATTCCTCCAACAATTTTTTTCTACCACCCAACTGCTCTTGCCTTATCTACACGCCACAATGCACTCTATTATGGGAAACCTCAGGAAACAAGAAAAATACCGCTTTTCGTCTCGGGTTACAGGATTGTGCGGGAAATTTTGTTTTCAGAGCAATAACTACGGCGCCACTATCCACAACAATTAAGTTAAACTTCCTCACATAAATTCAACGCCATAATCAGAACAATGCCGTTGCACTGCGCGACAAAACATTCCCGCTGTCTGTATAACTGTGGGGACCATATTAAAATTTGGTGATTATCGAACAGGGCAATACTGCACACAAATAATTAACAAGTAAAGAACACAATGACTTAAAATATAGTTCACCTTTGGATAATTACATTTTAGCTCTGCTTCCAAGACGTTCCTGATATAACTGAAGTCTCAACAAACCTACTCTGCTTTTGATACTCAGACAAGAAGCCGAACCAATTCGCCAGCAATAGATGAATGACAAAATTTAAAACAATCAGGGCTTGCCAAAACACTTAAGATAACGCACGTCACGAAGAACACTTTTCATTTGGTTCACTGAGATCTTCGACTTATCTAACAGTTATTTAAATCAGTACTGATGAAGAATCGAATAATGCACTCTCTCAGTAGATCCATTGCCAAGATTCACTGATGCAATAGTGTCTTAGACGAAAAACAGGTCGTCATTTTATTTTCCTTTTCCTTTGACAAGTTTTAATCACCTTTGGTCCCCTTAATTTCTCATTGTTCCAGGACCGCAGTAATGGGGACTACGGATATAAACAAATAACTTGATGCGTTTTGATCTTTTCTTATCTTTTAAGAGGCTGTGCGTTGGTCCCCATAACTCGGTTTTGTTTTCGTCTTGATAACACGTCAGTCAACTTACTTCTAAAATGAGTCTGGTAATGAAACTTCCTCACGATCTCATACCACGTGAAAAAACAGACAAACAAACCGAGTTCTTATTTTGATCACCGTTTCAATACCAAGACTTTGTGAATCCAAATGCCTTTCACTCAAACCTTTTTGATATTTCCTGAAAAGAAAAGAAAAACACCCCCTTTTCTCTGATCACTTTTTGCCTTTGTCTTTCACCCAAACTGCTCTTTCCTGATGTGTAGACCACAATGTAGTAAACATTATGGGGACCCTCGGGAAACGAGATAAATAGGGCTTTTCGTCTCAATTTTATCCGAATTTCTAACCTCACTGACAGTAATAATCGACTGAATGATCCACTAGGTAACCTTTGTACGGCGCATTCTGTTAAATTATAGAGAGAAGCCGGCGACTATTTTCATACTACAGGTCCTATTAACTTCGACTAAATCCCGTATTCGTTTGAAACTCATTTAAAGGCTTCTTTATTAGCAAGGCTTCAAATCAGAAAAATTCGTACAAATGTTACAGTTGGCAAGACATTTTGTGTTCAGAGTATTAGTGGAGACCCCTACAGCACATGTTCACCCTAGTTTGTTGTTATTATTACCAAAAAATCATCTAGCTGGTCACATTGCAGCACAGAGCGGAAAATAACAACCAAACGGCATGCAGACATTTTATTATCTTGCACCAAATATTTCAGAAATCCTCACAAGAAAAAACATCCAGTTTTCTTCAAGAATTCCTCCAAATTGAAGGAAGTCGATGTTCATCGACACCAACAACATGGCAAATTCTATTTTAAAGCAACTGATGGGTTACAGGATTGCGCGGGAAATTTTGTTTTCAGGGAGCCATAACTACGTCGCTACTATCCATGAAAAAATTACCCCTTGGATTCCACCAAAACGCACCCACTAGCGCCCAATTCCATCAAGGATCCATCAGCTGAATTTCGTATTAAAATCACATTAACGTAACATTTTAATTACGCCGCCTCGACTGCAGCACTTTTGTATTCTTGGGCCCAATTTTCCTGTGTTGTTTTCGTGTGTCATTGATTTCCCGCCAATTTATCAATGTCGAACCAACTGCTATGTCCCTGCCACAGGAATCGCCCTCGATCTCTTTAGCAAAGCTCAATCGCCCAAGCCCATTATTTGGCCATTAGCGTAAAAATAGCAATTGCATTTGCAACAGAAATTTTGCCCTGTATACTATTTAAAACAAACCCACCATGCGGGGACCCTCTGAATAAGGACAAAACATATCGGTAAATTTTTTATCACTATTTCGCCCGATTGTATGAGTCGAAAGAGCCTTTTGGAACAGATATCTCATCTCGGCCTTGGGTGTTTCGTCTTCTAACTTTTATGGCATTATTTATCGCACATCTCTACTGTCATGGACTAAATGCCGGTAATGGGGACTAAACATAATGGCGGGGACCCTCGTAAAAACAAGGTCCCCCTTTGCGTCACAAGTTTACCAGGATTTCTAGCTCGACTGTCCCAAACGAAAAAGTAGCCAGATTCTTTTAAGCTTAGTTCCTTTTTAGTAAAGAAAGGTTCGATAGTTAAACTTCATCACATAAATTCAACGCCATAATCAGAACAATGCCGTTGCACTGCGCGACAAAACATTCCCGCCGTCTGTATAACTGTGGGGACCATATTAAAATTTGGTGATTATCGAACAGGGCAATACTGCACACAGATAATTAACAAGTAAAGAACACAATGACTTAAAATTTAGCTCACCTTTAGATAATTACATTTTGGCTCTGCTTGCAAGACGTTCCTGATATAACTGAAGTCTCAACAAACCTACTCTGCTTTTGATACTCAGAAAAGAAGCCGTACCAATTCGTCACCAATAGATGAATGACAAAAATCCAAAACAATCAGGGCTTGCCAAAACACTTAAGATAACGCACGTCACGAAGAACACTTTTCATTTGGTTCACTGAGATCTTCGCCTTGTCTAGTCTCCTTCGCAGCCGTCTTTAGGCTCGTCACGCAAAAAAAGGAGCGTTGCGTGACGAGCCTAAAAACAACTGGGAAGGAGACTACGTCTTATCTAACAGTTATTTAAATCAGTACTGATGAAGAATCGAATAATGCACTCTCTCAGTAGATCCATTGCCAAGATTCACTGATGCAATAGTGTCTTAGACGAAAAACAGGTCGTCATTTTAATTTCCTTTTCCTTTGACAAGTTTTAATCACCTTTGGTCCCCTTAAATTTCTCATTGCTCCAGGACCGCAGTAATGGGGACTACGGATATAAACAAATAACTTGATGCGTTTTGATCTTTTCTTATCTTTTAAGAGGCTGTGCGTTGGTCCCCTTAACTCGGTTTTGTTTTCGTCTTGATAACACGTCATTCAACTTACTTCTAAAATGAGTCTGGTAATGAAACTTCCTCACGATCTCATACCACGTGAAAAAACAGACAAACAAACCGAGTTCTTATTTTGATCACCGTTTCAATACCAAGACTTTGTGAATCCAAATGCCTTTCACTCAAACCTTTTTGATATTTCCTGAAAAGAAAAGAAAAACACCCCCTTTTCTCTGATCACTTTTTGCCTTTGTCTTTCACCCAAACTGCTCTTTCCTGATGTGTAGACCACAATGTAGTAAACATTATGGGGACCCTCGGGAAACGAGATAAATAGGGCTTTTCGTCTCAATTTTATCCGAATTTCTAACCCCATTGACAGTAATAATCGACTGAATAATCAACTAGGTAACTTTTGTACGGCGCATTCTGTTAAATTATAGAGAGAAGCTGGCGACTATTTTCATACTACAGGTCCTATTAATTTCGACTAAATCCCGTATTCGTTTGAAACTCATTTAAAGGCTTCTTTATTAGCAAGGCTTCAAATCAGAAAAATTCGTACAAATGTTACAGTTGGCAAGACATTTTGTGTTCAGAGTATTAGTGGAGACCCCTACAGCACATGTTCACCCTAGTTTGTTGTTATTATTACCAAAAAATCATCTAGCTGGTCACATTGCAGCACAGAGCGGAAAATAACAACCAAACGGCATGCAGACATTTTATTATCTTGCACCAAATATTTCAGAAATCCTCACAAGAAAAAACATCCAGTTTTCTTCAAGAATTCCTCCAAATTGAAGGAAGTCGATGTTCATCGACACCAACAACATGGCAAATTCTATTTTAAAGCAACTGATGGGTTACAGGATTGCGCGGGAAATTTTGTTTTCAGGGAGCCATAACTACGTCGCTACTATCCATGAAAAAATTACCCCTTGGATTCCACCAAAACGCACCCACTAGCGCCCAATTCCATCAAGGATCCATCAGCTGAATTTCGTATTAAAATCACATTAACGTAACATTTTAATTACGCCGCCTCGACTGCAGCACTTTTGTATTCTTGGGCCCAATTTTCCTGTGTTGTTTTCGTGTGTCATTGATTTCCCGCCAATTTTTCAATGTCGAACCAACTGCTATCTCCCTGCCACAGGAATCGCCCTCGATCTCTTTAGCAAAGCTCGATCATCCAAGTCCATTATTTGGCCATTAGCGTGAAAATAGCAATTGCATTTGCAACAGAAATTTTGCCCTGTATACTATTTAAAACAAACCCACCATGCGGGGACCCTCTGAATAAGGACAAAATATATCGGTAAATTTTTTATCACTATTTCGCCCGATTGTATGAGTCGAAAGAGCCTTTTGGAACAGATATCTCATCTCGGCCTTGGGTGTTTCGTCTTCTAACTTTTATGGCATTATTTATCGCACATCTCTACTGTCATGGACTAAATGCCGGTAATGGGGGCTAAACATAATGGCGGGGACCCTCGTAAAAACAAGGTCCCCCTTTGCGTCACAAGTTTACTCGGATTTCTAGCTCGACTGTTCCAAACGAAAAAGTAGCCAGATTCTTTTAAGCTTAGTTTCTTTTTGGTAAAGAAAGGTTCGATAGTTAAACTTCATCACATAAATTCAACGCGATAATCAGAACAATGGCGTTGCACTGCGCGACAAAACATTCCCGCTGTCTGTATAACTGTGGGGACCATATTAAAATTTGGTGATTATCGAACAGGGCAATACTGCACACAGATAATTAACAAGTAAAGAACACAATGACTTAAAATTTAGCTCACCTTTGGATAATTACATTTTGGCTCTGCTTGCAAGACGTTCCTGATATAACTGAAGTCTCAACAAACCTACTCTGCTTTTGATACTCAGAAAAGAAGCCGTACCAATTCGTCACCAATAGATGAATGACAAAAATCCAAAACAATCAGGGCTTGCCAAAACACTTAAGATAACGCACGTCACGAAGAACACTTTTCATTTGGTTCACTGAGATCTTCGCCTTATCTAACAGTTATTTAAATCAGTACTGATGAAGAATCGAATAATGCACTCTCTCAGTAGATCCATTGCCAGGATTTACTGATGCAATAGTGTCTTAGACGAAAAACAGGTCGTCATTTTATTTTCCTTTTCCTTTGACAAGTTTTAATCACCTTTGGTCCCCTTAATTTCTCATTGCTCCAGGACCGCAGTAATGGGGACTACGGATATAAACAAATAACTTGATGCGTTTTGATCTTTTCTTATCTTTTAAGAGGCTGTGCGTTGGTCCCCTTAACTCGGTTTTGTTTTCTTCTTGATAACACGTCAGTCAACTTACTTCTAAAATGAGTCTGGTAATGAAACTTCCTCACGATCTCATACCACGTGAAAATACAGACAAACAAACCGAGTTCTTATTTTGATCACCGTTTCAATACCAAGACTTTGTGAATCCAAATGCCTTTCACTCAAACCTTTTTGATATTTCCTGAAAAGAAAAGAAAAACACCCCCTTTTCTCTGATCACTTTTTGCCTTTGTCTTTCACCCAAACTGCTCTTTCCTGATGTGTAGACCACAATGTAGTAAACATTATGGGGACCCTCGGGAAACGAGATAAATAGGGCTTTTCGTCTCAATTTTATCCGAATTTCTAACCCCATTGACAGTAATAATCGACTGAATGATCAACTAGGTAACTTTTGTACGGCGCATTCTGTTAAATTATAGAGAGAAGCTGGCGACTATTTTCATACTACAGGTCCTATTAATTTCGACTAAATCCCGTATTCGTTTGAAACTCATTTAAAGGCTTCTTTATTAGCAAGGCTTCAAATCAGAAAAATTCGTACAAATGTTACAGTTGGCAAGACATTTTGTGTTCAGAGTATTAGTGGAGACCCCTACAGCACATGTTCACCCTAGTTTGTTGTTATTATTACCAAAAAATCATCTAGCTGGTCACATTGCAGCACAGAGCGGAAAATAACAACCAAACGGCATGCAGACATTTTATTATCTTGCACCAAATATTTCAGAAATCCTCACAAGAAAAAACATCCAGTTTTCTTCAAGAATTCCTCCAAATTGAAGGAAGTCGATGTTCATCGACACCAACAACATGGCAAATTCTATTTTAAAGCAACTGATGGGTTACAGGATTGCGCGGGAAATTTTGTTTTCAGGGAGCCATAACTACGTCGCTACTATCCATGAAAAAATTACCCCTTGGATTCCACCAAAACGCACCCACTAGCGCCCAATTCCATCAAGGATCCATCAGCTGAATTTCGTATTAAAATCACATTAACGTAACATTTTAATTACGCCGCCTCGACTGCAGCACTTTTGTATTCTTGGGCCCAATTTTCCTGTGTTGTTTTCGTATGTCATTGATTTCCCGCCAATTTTTCAATGTCGAACCAACTGCTATCTCCCTGCCACAGGAATCGCCCTCGATCTCTTTAGCAAAGCTCAATCGCCCAAGCCCATTATTTGGCCATTAGCGTGAAAATAGCAATTGCATTTGCAACAGAAATTTTGCCCTGTATACTATTTAAAACAAACCCACCATGCGGGGACCCTCTGAATAAGGACAAAACATATCGGTAAATTTTTTATCACTATTTCGCCCGATTGTATGAGTCGAAAGAGCCTTTTGGAACAGATATCTCATCTCGGCCTTGGGTGTTTCGTCTTCTAACTTTTATGGCATTATTTATCGCACATCTCTACTGTCATGGACTAAATGCCGGTAATGGGGACTAAACATAATGGCGGGGACCCTCGTAAAAACAAGGTCCCCCTTTGCGTCACAAGTTTACTCGGATTTCTAGCTCGACTGTTCCAAACGAAAAAGTAGCCAGATTCTTTTAAGCTTAGTTCCTTTTTGGTAAAGAAAGGTTCGATAGTTAAACTTCATCACATAAATTCAACGCGATAATCAGAACAATGCCGTTGCACTGCGGGACAAAACATTCCCGCCGTCTGTATAACTGTGGGGACCATATTAAAATTTGGTGATTATCGAACTGAGGGCAATACTGCACACAGATAATTAACAAGTAAAGAACACAATGACTTAAATATAGGTTATAGTTTTTGTGAATTAGAGCTACTAGGAGAACTTGGTGGTAAGGTTTCGAAATCTCATTTGCACCGGGTTTTGAGTGGTGAAACGTGAAAGACACGGAAACTTGTACGTTTGTCCATTTAAGTTCAGCCAGTATCACTCTTAAGCTGTCTGTGAAGTCATTTCCCTTTCTTTTTTTCTTGAGCGTAGAATGTTTCAGGTAGCTTGTTGAGTTTCTTATGCTCATATAAATTGATTTTGTTGATTTTTCTCTTTGCATTACGTTTTCCATAACTGAAGTCGAATTGTTCGATGTCAAATGTTAAATTTTCAAGGTATACAACTATTGGGCACCACCTGAATACCTTTGCCAAAACGTTTAGACGACTTAGGGGTAAGGAACTCATCTCCGACCCGAACATATTCAAGATTTGGTCTATGTCGAAATTTGGAGCTCATGATGAGTAAGTTAAGTTTCCATAGGTTATTTATTACACATCCAAAGGTCTATTTCGCCAACACAGCGTTAAACACGTAACTTTGCTTCATCAAGACCAGTACAGCAATCAGTATTGAAGGATATAATAACAGTTAAGCCGTGTCATCGGCGTACAGATGGTATAGTAGGTTGTGCTTTTTGGATAAAGCTGCGGCGAACGAAACTTTAAAAGGGGGCCCAGGAGGATGGTTGGGAGGGGGGGAGAACAGCGTTCTCCGTGGGACTGATGGTCTGTGCACGGGTGGTTTACAGCGGAGCAACCTGGATTAGGAAAAGGAGAGTATCATTGGAGCGGTCTGCCATGCGAATCGCAGTGGACATTTGAAACAAGGGCAAACAAATCAAAAGTGTAAGGTCCACCCACTTGTTGGACGAACGTCCCAGCAAATGAGCTAAGCTTGCAGTCGATATCGGACAAGTTGCATGACGGGCGATCGGCTGGATTGTTAGAGGAGGGAATGAAAAAGGTTGAAAGAGCCAAATTGAAACCAGAGGAGGGTAAGATGGAAAATATATTTCATAACTTGAGATAGAGCTGGATTCTTGGAGCCTTGTTCTTGCCAAGCGGCTACAACGGTTTTATTGTCGTCGAAACAGTCAGGCCTTGAGTTTGCACATAGTTTGCCTCGGAAATGTCAAGGCTCTCGAGGGTATAAATTAAAGCTTTAGCTTCTCTGACTGCAATCGGGAGAACATGAGAACTTTGATCCCAGTAGCCGCGGATAAGCTGAACCTGTTCTCTAGGAATCCTGATTGAGCCCTCCCAGCCAACATTAGATGCATCTGAGAAGATGGTGATAAAGGAATGTTTTTCCACCTTCCAAGGCAAAAAGCCATCCCAGGTGTTCCTTAGCGCATCGGGAACTGGAATGGGTCTACATGAACGACTTGCTTTGAAGATCGCATTATAAACAGCGATAGTATGGATTGTTGCACTAGGGACGGGGAGAGAAAAGGAGGTAGTTTTCCCAACACACATTTGAAGGGTCTTAAGAGAAACTGTTTTCTGTCCTTAAATACTGTCTCGGAGAGCAGCGAACATGACAACTTTATCGGGGGGGGGGGAGGGGAGGGGAAAGGCTTGCTTGTCAGATTCCCAGAAACATCCCAAATATTTCACCTTGATTGAGGGAATAAGAGAGCTTTACTTGATACCGAGAAAATGGCCGAGTACTAAAAGAACAGATCAAGCTGATGACTGGAAATCATAGAAATGTGAGCGAGGTTCCTTGAGGGAGCGTAACTGGCCCATATGTTTATCGTCCATGTAATTGGAGGAAGGGACGCCAAACAATCTGATATGGCAGGTGGCAGCCATGCCAGTGGAGTTGTAAATGTTCGCGCTGGTTTTCCAGCCAAAAGGAAGGGTCCTGTACACGAAGTAACCACCTTCCCACTCTAGGCCGAAAGTTTTACTTTGTGGATGAAGAGAGACGTATCCATAACCACTTTTGTCATCTAGGGTTGTTTGGAAATGGTTGAGGCCTGTAGGTTAGTGATATAGTCCAAGCAGAAGGGAGAGTCTTTAATCCAAAGGTTAAGAAACTGCTCATCGTGGCACATACGGTTTTTATCGCTCCACAGTGATCGGCATGACTAGAAAAGGAGGCTCCACGGAACTGACCTTGCCATGAAATAGAAGGGAATCATTCTCAACGCGATCAATGATGCAGCAGGAGATAAAATCATTGTGGTTAGCACAATTTCTAGCGTTGGGGAAAATGTTCTGTGGAGGAACAGTGGAATCGAAGAATTTCCTTGAAACAAACCTTTAAAATGGACAAAGAAGTCCCTAACATCTACCTCGACAGATAAATAACCAAACAGTTCGTCAGCCTTGGGGTGACTAGCCAGAATAGACTTCCCGGCTGGAAGGTGATTCTGAAGGTTCACTGCGATGAAATGTTCTGGGTCCCGGAAAGGAATCTGGGTAATATTGGCATAAAGCTGGCCTGACGCTACAGATATGATAGAAGGTAGTAGCCCGATCCAACTGTGAGTCTTTCCCTCCTAATTATACCAAAACTCTGAGGATCGATGGCTTGAGGCGTCTATGATCCTGGCGGAAAAATCGAGAGCTCGGAAACCAAGAAGGTGGATGGCAGGTGAGGAGGGAACGCAATGGAGGGAGGACCCACAACCGAGCCGAACCAGGAATCTGGACAGAAGACCAGGAAACGGATTATAATAAGAGAAACCCGCCTGGCAGCGACTCTGATGTGGGGAATGGAAGAGGACAGTTTCTACGCCTGTGTCGACTTTGCTCTGATAATGATGGCTTCCACGTGAGATCTAAGGAGATAATTACATTCTTCTTACAACGGGGTTATCCCCGTTCTTTGCTTGACAAGGATCTGCGGAGGGTTGCGACTATCAGTCGTTCTGATGCTTTACGCTCATCTGAACAGAATGACACAATCAGTGATGGGGTCCCTCTTGTTCTCACATATCACTATCAGCAAACGTATAATATATTTCCACAATCACCTTTTGTGGCCTACAAACGTGATATCAGTCTGCATAAATTCCTTGTACACTTAGCTGACAACTCCTCCACTGAGTTGTCTGGACCACGCGCATATGAGCGCCCCCGTTGCCATACTTGCAATTACATCAGTCCTCACACCGAGCTACCAAGTACTTCTTTCATATTCGTGACCAATTCAACGGCCGAACCGATAATCTTGTGTACTGCATATCTTGCCCCGTTATCCCCTTCTTTACATTGGTGAAACAGGACGAAGCCTCAGGAGTCGGGTCGGTGAGCACTTAAGAAGCATACATAAGAATGTTATTGGATTTCCAGTGGGCCAGCACTTCAACTGCACGGGCTACAGTATCTCTGATGTCCAGGTTCGTGGCGTGGTTTAATGCGGGGGAACAAACCTCCATCGGAAACAGCGTGAAATGAAGATGATTTTCCAACTGGTAACGTTAGCTGTCGAACTGAATGGCCTTGATATTAATTTTAATTTCATTTGAATTTATAACTTATAATTCCAGGCGCTACTGGACACACGTCCAAGTACTTTCACCTAACGGTTTTTCAAGCGATTGTGTTTTCCACCGGTTTTTGTTCACACTGAAGAAGGGCCATATATCCGAAACGTCTGCTTTTAAAAAACATTTGACACTTTTGAAATATATTTTTCACTATATTAACCGAACCGCTGATACGTTTCAAGCGCCACGCATCATGCACCATTGAACCTTCCGTTCATCGTTTTACTATTTGTCGAAAATGGAGAGTATGGCGAACGTTCGCCAAAGTCTTAGCAAAAATTCAAACGAGATGGCAAAGAGGCCCCTTTGAGAGTGGTGGTTTTCACGAGAATGACAAATTTGGCGAAAAGACAACTATGGCGGAAATTTGTCAAAATTCAAGTGATATAGCAAAGGAGTCCCTTCGAAACTAGTGATTTTGACGATTATGGCAATTTGATGAAAGTGGCGAATATGGCGAAAATTCGTCGAAGTCTTTTCAACAAATGAAACGAGATGGCAAAGGCACCTTTTCAAAGTGGCGATGTTGACGAAAATGGCCGATCTGATGAATATGGCAAACATGGCGAAATTTGGCAAAGCATAGTCCCCTCTAGTAAATATGGTCAAGGTATTATAAAAATGCCAAGGTGGAAAACGTGTAATAAGGCAACAGCGGTCAACAATTCAACTAGGATTTATTATGACAACATGGCCGACTTACAAGCTCGAACAACCTTATTCAAGGAATCATGGGTATAATCATTCTACAGTAAAGCATGATGGGTAACAAACGGACCCATGATGAAATACTGGAAATGTTAATGACATACTGATAGCCACGTCATAGGAATATTCGCCACTGGCCATTTTCGTCAAAATCGCCACTTACAAAGGGCCCCTTTGTCATCTCATTTAAATCTTCTTAAAGACTTTGGCGAATGTTCGCCATATTCGCCATTTTGACCAAATATGTCATTTTTGCCAAAAGGAAACCCTTTGCCGTGTTATAGTAATATTCGAAAACTTTGGCGTAAGTTCGCCATTTTCGCCAAATTCACCACTTTCAAAAGGCCGTTTTGTTATCTAATTTGAATTTTTGCTAAGACTTTGGCTACTGCTGCTGCTACTACTACTACTACTACTACTACTACTACTACTACTACTACTACTACTACTACTACTACAGACGAGGGTATTGGTCAACACCTACTCGGGAATCACGGATGGCTGCTCTCCACAGGTCACTGTTGTTCATAAGGGCGCGAATCTCGCCAGTGTTACTGAGTCCAATATCTCTTCTAAGGGTGTCTATGTAAGGGGTTGCTGGTCTTCCCCTACTGTAAGTGCCGTGGTTGCGGGTTCCCAGGGGATGAGATTTGATGCAACCAGCTCAGGGTGACGGACGCAGTGGCCAGCGAGGCCCATTCCTCTGGCTCTGATTTTGTCAGTAACCCGGGGAAGTGTGCCATAAAGGTCGACGTTTTTGGCGTGGTCTTCCCAAGGGACGTTAAGAGCCATCCTCAGCATTCTTGTGTAGACTCCGTCTATGTTGCGTTCAATCTGTACGGTAAGAGACCAGGCTTCACAACCATAGAGGACAACGCTTTCTACTGAGGCTACAAACACACGTCGTTTTAGCTGAGGGGATAATCTCGACTTTCAGATCTTCTTCATGTCGTGCAAAACTTTCCATGCTTGGGCTCTCCTAATTTTGATGTCATGCTCCGTGGAAGCTGCAAAGGACCCGAAGTATTTAAAGTCGTCCACAACGTCAAGCTGGGTACCATCCATTGTTTTGATGCCCTGATGTTGATTGGCATGACCTTTGTCTTCTTGGCATTCAGCCCGAGATCTATGTTCTTACATTCTTTCTCAACAACGAGAAGTAGGGCGCATGCTTGCTCCACAGTGTCAGAGAGGAGCGTGATGTCGTCGTCAAAGTCTAAGTCATTAACCATCTTTGCTGCAGCTCTCCGACTTGCTCGTTTCTGCAGAGTGAACCCAAGCTCCTCTTCACGCCCCTCTATAGCTCTGCGGAGTGCACAGTGAACAGCAACAATAAAGAGGAATGGAGCAAGAGTGTCGCCCTGCAGCACTCCAGCCAGGATCTGGAAGGTTTCTGTCTCACCATCAGCTGTGCGAACCTTGGCCCAGGTTACAGAATAAGTGGCCTATATTGCCTCTATCATTTTGTCGGGCACACCATACGCTCGCAGGATTTCAATCAACTTGCCTCTGTTAATTGTATCAAAAGCCTTGCGGAAGTCGATGAATGTAAGGATACAGGGCAGGGTCTTTCCTTTGGCTCCCTCTATCAGCCGGCGAAGCGCGACGATCTGTCCAATGGTAGACCTCTTCTGTCTGAAGCCATTCTGGGAAATGCGCAGTAGGGGATCTAGGATCGGTCTGAGCCTGTTCAGAATCATGCGGTTATACAGCTTCATGACCAACGAGATTAAGCTGATGCCTCTGTAAT
The DNA here is from genome assembly GCA_948470475.1 of Galaxea fascicularis. Taxonomy (NCBI): domain Eukaryota; kingdom Metazoa; phylum Cnidaria; class Anthozoa; order Scleractinia; family Euphylliidae; genus Galaxea; species Galaxea fascicularis. The sequence continues at coordinate 28,923,904 of OX419338.1, forward strand.
TGTCAGGTTTTGTAAGGTCGCCAGACTTTGGTACTGGGATAATGGTGAGGGTTTTCCATTCATGAGGAAGATCTTTGAAAGAGTAAGCCTTGTTGGTGAATCCGAGGATTATATCATCAGGACCCACATATTTCAAGAACTCCG
>OX419338.1:28929047-28944047 GCA_948470475.1 Galaxea fascicularis
CCAAGTGCCATAGTGCCGGTCATTTAGTGAGCTGCGCTCACTCGTGAGAAATACTTTCAGCACCAGAAGATAAACGCCGGTTACCGGCCGTGAAGTGGGCGTAAATTTTCGAGCAATTTCTTTTTTACCCCCACATTTCGAGTGAGCCAAAAGAACCCTTGAAACTTCTCTGACATAGCAAGTAGGGCTGCAAACAATAATAGAGCGAAACTCCTCATACCCTAGCGCCTGAGACAAAATCTCGAAGTCAAGCTATCCCTCAGAACAGCTGACGGTTCGACTTCTTCACATAGCCATCTGTCATAACATTTAGACTTTTAATGTAAACGCGTAAAATATCGACACTTATATCGAATCTCAGAGTCAAAACTGGGGCAACAAGAGGCCAATTTGAACGAGCTTTAGCCTACAGTTTCCTCACTTGTGAGACATTGTTACTGGAAGCAAAAGCAAATTCTTCTAGTAGATCCCAGTACTAAATCGTACTTGGATACTAGCTACCAGTCGACAACGGTAAGTGGCAGCCATCTTGAAGAAGGCGTAAAAAAAATTGCCCGGCACGGTGCCTGTGCCCGAATTCTGGCGTCAGTACTTGAAGAAAAGGTGTCTTCACATTAGTACCCATCAGTAATCGTACTTGGGCACCGTGCTTGGACACCAAGTGTGAACGCAGCCTTAGTCTGAACGGGGCCTAAGATTTTAGTTTATTTAGCACAAGGTCACTTATATTTTCACTCAGTGTGGTAATAGCTTTCTTTTTTACCATACTAAATTCCTTTTGTTACACTGCTGGTGAATTGCTTCTCGGCTCTGCAAGGGTAATCAAGTCCGGCTAATCATCTCAGTTACCTCTCGAGTTAAAATTGGAGCGAAATGGACCAGAATTCATCGTTTTTCGCTTGCATGACCTTCATAACCTGACGTGACGACTTTGTAATGCGATACTTGCTCGCTTGAAGGTCACGGTTAGGCCCTGGCCAGCTCGCCAGCATTTTTCATGTTAAACAAATTGCAATAATCTCGAAAGAGTTACACAAACGAGAAGTTGTATTTTGAAATGACGTTTTCGTTGCCGTCGCGTCGTAGAATCTTAACCTATAAATATAACAGGAACTTTATCTTTGACATGGAAACGAGGCCAGGCATAGTTTGCATAAGAGCGTGAAAAACTTTCCTAAAAACCATTCTTATTCTCTTGTAAAACAAAATTCTCCAGTCAAACAAAGTTTAACAAGAGGTTATAAGTTCTTCAGTGAGTCGAATTATTTGCCCGTCGTTTGCGCCAGCACTCCCCTTGTTCAGTGGCCTCACCCGGAACAGGAGAGAGGGCCTGGGAGTGAGGGTCACGATGCTTAAAGTTAAATGCATTCGGCTGACGGTTAACTGTGAATCACAGCATTTCACATGCAGTTAACCGTTAGCCAAGAACAGGAGAAATAAAGGAGAAATACATGTAAACTCCTGCGATCAAGGTGAGGAGGAAAAAGTTCTTTGATTTGACTGATACATAATCGAATGAAATCGATTGAAGCAATTTTTTACGTGAGTAAGATTTGTGAATTTCATCTTCAAACAGTTAAAGATTATCAGCTAAACTACAGAATACAGGGCCACTTATTTACATACTATTGAATAACAATGGTGCCCATTGTTATATGCTTCGTTCTACAAAAGCCTCCGGCACATGTAAATAAGGTGGACCAAAATGGCCCTGTATTCTGTAGTCCAACATTCTTCTCGTCTTTCCGATAAGGACGATACATCGTAGGTCCCATCTCCTGCGTCTTCAGTGTTATACATGTATGCACACCAACAGGGGATGGTAAAGAACCCATCCACTATTCGCAAGGAGCAGAGCATGAAGCTCCCGGGGTTGTGGTCTAGACTTTGAGTGTACAGTAGCAGGTCTACATAGCCTTTCATGCTGCCAACTTCAAAGTGCCTTCAAATAACCTGCTTCAACAAATAAGTATAATGATGATGATGATGAAGATGATGAATAGAAATTGAATGCCAATGGCCTCGCTCAATAGGCCATTTCCGAATTACCTCAGGCCTCTTTTTCAAAGGGTGTCTTAGTGCTCATCCTTTCATATGCAAATCAATTTTCATTCACATGCTTTTCATGTGAGCACCAAGACTCGATCGCTTGGAAAAAGACGCCTGAGGTAATTCGGAAATGGCCTATTTTATTCCATAATTCTTTGGAGGTCAAATGTTTTTTGCTTAACATCCCAAATGTATGAAGAAGCTCAATAACCTGTTCTTTCAGTCAGAGTTTGATTTTGTTTAGTTAACAAAATTACAGAGTTGAAAAGTGTGATGGTAATCATTTGTGTCTATGACACTGAAAGTAAAGCTGATGCATGAAAATAGATTTCAACCCAACTAAATGTTTATCTTTATTATTAACATGTTTAAAAACCTATCTCCCTTAACCCTTTCCTCCCTAAGAGTAACTTAATAGAATTCACTTTGTCTAACTTCAGGTGATTTTACTCGTCAAAAGGAGACCTCTTAGGAGTTAAAGGGTTAATTTGTTAACATATTTAAATGTCTGTGTGGCTGCCATGTTAGTTAGGGGATGACTGACCAACCCTAAACTGAACCAATGACAAAATTTGATTTTGTGTGGTGAAGAAAATTGATCAAACACAATTTTTTTAGTTCAATCACCAAATTGAAACCAACCGACCGAATGTTTGGGGTTGAACAAGTGCTTCCAAGAAAACTGTTGCTAGACTGCAGCTTGTGGCATATCCATCAGGTTTTTCACTGGAAGGGTGTCTAAAGAAGGTACTGGAAAAATCTCAGTCCCAGGCAATACCAACATCTGGGAACTTCAGTCAAGATCTGTCCTTGGAACAACCTGGGTAACTCAAAGTTTTGTCAATAAATTGACATCTTCCCTTTGTGCCCTAGGTCCACCGTTTGGACTCAGTGCTACAGGATGGCACATAAAGAAACTGAAATGAAGACAAGGAAAGGTTACATTCACTATTATTACAGTCAAGGTAATGACATTATTTCGATATCTAGTTCAAAATCCACACACTCCATTAGAGAGACTAGGGCCGGGGATCATTTTAGGGTCAAGATCATTTTGTGGGGTGTATGGATCCTGGTATCCCATGCAGTCATTTTTAGGGGAGTCATATTTCACCTTTTCCCCACAAACACCTGCTTACCTTAAGGTGGTGGACAAAACACTGACCCCTAGTCCATGGACTACCCTAACATTAACGTGGTTTAGTCAAAATCCTTTCAAGGATAGTGAAACAGAATTTCAAACTGCCTTGGAGACTTCAGAGTCACATGCAGCTTATAATAATCTGCCTTTTTTGTTTTCATTTGACAGATATTCTGGAAATCTCCCCATCTGAGGTCCCAATCTCCAGGTCTTTGGGAACATTTACATGGTTCAGGTGTTGGAAGGTCTGAATTTAACAATACTCTGTAAATCACCTTGCTTCTCTGGAAACTGACATTTGGGTGTGGAAAAAGAATTTTGTTGTTTTAGAATAAAAAATGAACTAAGAAACAAGCAGAGGTTAATCTTGCTTTTTAAGATAATTATCTTTTATTTTATTATTACGCTGTAAATTTTCCTTAATTTTTGGTTTTACCCTCGGTTCTACCAAGGGGGCACCTTTTCTCAATGAAAGGTATATGAAAGGGGCACTTTTCCATAAATTAAAAATTGTATCTAAAAGGGGTTAGAGATCAGGGCACAGCCTCCCTGTATAAAACTTTGTTTACTACCTCCCCCCATCCTGGGAGGTACCCACCTGTGTACGATGCATACAGGGAACTACGCCCCTAATACAATTATGATGATGGCAATTCTGGAAAATAATCATACTCCCCCCAGGGAAGGTTTTTCTATTCAGCAACCCCTTCCCCCAGGAAATTCCAGTTTATATTCATACATGTACATTGCTAATAAAAATTTAGCTTTTAAGACTGCCCCCCCCCCCCTCCTCCTAGGAATTTCCAATGGCCTTTGATGGGGTGGGCCGGGTATGGATTTGTTTCTGGAACTACACCTTTGTTGCTAGCTGAGACTCCATGTAAAGTCCTCATGATCACAGAAACCATCTGCTGCTAGTGTTCTACAGCAGGTAGTTCGTTGGAAAAGTGGAATACCCCTGAAGAGTCTCTTCACTTTGGTACACAGAAGACACCCCTTAAGTCCTCACAAGTTGGTAAAATATGAAAAACTAAAGAAAAGTACTTTTAACCACAGAGCACATCAAGAGGTGCTCAAAAAATCCAGAAAGATGCTTAAGAGGTAAAAGACTAAAAGTTGAAATTAAGTAATTTCTTACCAATGGCACCAGGAACCTGAAATATGACAAACTCGCATTACACACAGTACACACAGTGTGTGTGTTTTATATAGAATTGCAGTGTGTAAAACACAAAAATATTATTTTTTCGTTAATCTAAGTGTCTCAATGGTTTTCTTGGGTCCTTCTTAACATGCTACAAGGCAAAAAAATATTTTTTTCCAACTTTTGGTTTTTTACCTACTTGTGAGGACTCGATATGTGTGTTCGAAAACCCAACTTATGAGGACCCTTCCGAAGTCCTCATTATGATGGTCTGTTGTCAAAGAGAAACCTATTTAAGAGGACTTTTTCTGCGGGGACGTGAAAATGTCCCCATAATTTCAACAGACCCCACTTTGCTGGTGTGTTTTCATATGAATGTCCCCATAAGTGTGCATAGGTGAGCACAGCACAATACATGTAGTAATAGTAATAATAACAACAACAATCTTTATTGTGCTCTTGGTTAACATCTTGTAAAAGAATACAAAGAAATACTGCATTTCCGACTAAAAAGACTAGATCTAATAAAATTATTTACATTTCGCGTTCCTTGCTAATATTAGTAATAATAGTAATAATAGTAATAATAATAATAAATAAATAAATAAATTAGACAACATTTTATAAGCCATGGGGAGAAAGACAAATATACTAGGAAAGTAATCCTGAATATGATAAACGAAAAATCAACCTTAAAGCAGCAAATAAATCACAGAAAAAGCTGGCAAGAAACTCATTACTCTAGGGAAATCGAAAACCACAGTGACATTAAATTAAAAAAATTTAGGAACTGAAAATCTGCAAATCTACGCAATGCTAAAAATAATGTGTTGGTATTGTTTTTTACCGTTAAGTGCTCGTCGTTTCATCGTCTTCGCTACAATTTGCACAATTGTATTTGAACTCGATCGATCGCAAAGAACATCCAGGATCTCAATTTCGGCGATTAGGTTCACAGATGACCCAAGCTCTAGATAAGAACAGACCTTTGTAGTGCTGTATGGTGTTGTGTTACGACGGTTTGGAATAAAGGCTTATACGCGAAACCAACGGGTTCAATTAAAACGGCAGAATTGTGAGTATTTCACAATAAATTCAAAATAGCCTGTTGTAGTGTTGTATTCTTTCCTGTTTGCCCGCTTCTTGAGTCGATCTGATGCGATATCGGCGATTTATCTTTTACCTGTCTCCGCTGCTACGAGGACTAAATTTCTTTGTGTCGTTCAAGAATATTTTTAGCAATGCGAAGTTGCGTGATCTGTTGCGTAAGCAGATGTCCAATCACAAAGCACGTAGGAAACCTAACCAATCAGCAATGGATACAAAAATTCCTGCAAATCAGAACAAGCTTTTGGGAGCGGTTGCGCAGACTGTGTATACCAGCGGTATGAGCGGTATGTTCACTGTCTGCGACGCAGGCTAGAATTTTGCCCGCCATTTTGAAAATCGTTGATGCATAACGTGACGTCACACTGGCATCTGATCACTGAACCGATGTTTACCTTATAGGCGTCCCCTCCTTCCTGGTGAACGCCTTTATCTTTCCAGTTTTTTAAACCAAGAACAAAGCTTGATGTATAAAACTAACTGCAGTTGAGTTTGAACGACTGAACTTTTCAGCATTAAGAAAGGTTACTTTACGGAAAAGAAAATCTACTCATACGTCCTCTGACCGGGATCTAGGTTCTTGGGTAACATTACAGTACATGTTACATTGCAGTTGGGCTACTGGATCTTCAGACGTCATTCACCGCACAGGGGGAGGGGTCAGGGGGTAGCGCCCCCCTCCACTTTTAGTTAAAAAATGATAACTTTGGTAAAATACATATCCATAAATGAAAATGTGGACTCGTTTCATTTCGCCATGAAATCAAGGGTTGAAAAGATTGGGGAAACCAGGCACCCTAATCAAAAAGAAACAGTGTGAAATTCTAAAGACGGCAAAGCGTTGTCTGAAGGCAATTAAAACAACAAGAATCGAAAGAGAGATCGAGCTTAGAGTCAGAACCATTAGGACGCCTTTCAGTGTGTCTTCGCATGTTTTGCCTTTCTTGTGACCACGCCTCGTGTGTAGGAAACTTGTCGATGGACTATATATCTGGAATTTTTTCCTCTTTTGACTAATACCACCCACTCTTGTTTTGCAAAAAACTGTCTCTTGAAAATCTATTACTTTGTGGTAAGCAGCATCGATAGATAAGCTTATATCAAGAGAGAGCATCATGCCTAGCAAGTTTTAATTGAAAAGCCTCTTAAGAACCGAAGGAATGTTTACTGGTAATCCTTTGCGTTAAACAAATCCATGGGTGATTCCTCACAAGAATATTTTCATTAAATGTTCAACAATTACCCGAGTCGCTACTCTGAGATTCAGTTATTTCGGTTATTATTCGGTTTGCTTCCTGGTTCATTTTGACTTTCGGTTTTAATCTCATTGTGTTAAGCAGCCAATAGCGATATCTGAAATCCGATTGGCTGGAGGTTCCGATCCTCTCACGCATGTCAAAAAGGATTGCGATGTCTGGGGACGAGACTGACCACGTTTTGATATTCTCCGTGCGTTATCACAGTACACGCCCACTGAAAAATGGAATCTAATTGTTTTATACCTTGTTTTCTCTACTTTGTACTACTCATGACATCAATCGTGTATCTATACTTAAATCACAAACTCCTCTAGACCAATCAAAATTCGAGGTTTTCGCTGTCCATTGTATTAAAACACTTCACTACACCTACAACCTGGTACTCGCTAGATTTAGAGCTGATCAGCTGGTAAAGATTGTATCAGCTGATGTGGAGACGGTCATTAAAGTAAAATATCTGGCTGAAGCGAAAGGAGGACGTTGCCCCAGCGTGCTTTGCGCGCCTAGTCAAAGTATATTATCAAATCGTTTTGTCACGTGACCTGTACATTCTCACATATTCGAGTGGAGAGATCTTACACGCGATGGAGATCGTCGATGGAAGTTGCGCTCCTTTTTCTACCTGCGACTTACTTTTTATCCATTGCATCGACTCCAGCGTGAAATTTGAGTATTCCTTTAGTGGAGTAGCTTCACTAAACCTGATAACCGTGCTCGAACACGTAAGTTTCCCATTCGATCTTCGCTCAAGACGGCTAGGTAAAATGGGGTTGGAAGGCCTACACGACTCCTGTTCGCGTGTTTGCCGCTTCTATCGCGGTTCTATTGACCGATTTAGCCTCTTGCTTGTTTTAAGTGGGGCAACACGGTGTTTTAGAGGATAACATGATGATGATAGTGATTGAAACAGCATGTTACGTATTTTGATACCAAAGGTCATTTCCGCCTGGGTTTAAATTCTACGTTTGTCGCCTGTTTGTTTTGATCCTTGTTGTCACTGTTTAGCGACTATGGTCCCTTATAAGCCATCTGAAGCATTTTGTCTAGCTTTGGTTTGGCTCGTTTCAGTGCGTTCAGTGACAGTACAGCATCTCTCTCACGGTTGTTATCACGCAAGGATAGGAATTTAACCCGCGTAATATAATCTTTATCCTGCAGTGTTTGTACATTACCGGGCCCAGTTATTTGGTTTTGTAGCAAGACGTTGTGTTTCTTTTGCGTCTGTTCGTCTCTTTACCCTTTCTTTAGCATTGTAGCTTCTTAGAGAGCTATGCAACACGTGAAATTGAGCGCTACAATACGCTCTAATTACGGCTGTGTCTTTGTCATCGTTTCCCTCCACTCTGTAACTGCGGTTGTAGTATTTTCCTCCTTTTCTTTATGCCAGTGGTTAAGCAACAGTGTAGTGAAAATACATGTGCTTTTTGAATAGCGGCATCCCCGATCTGGGAATAATTTCCTTCACAAACTCACAGACTCACAGAAATCTAGATTGAAATCGTGCCGCGAGTAAAAAAATGGCGCCTACTTTAAGCACAAATTCGAATAGCCGTATCTCTCTTTAACCTGGAGACCTTAGGAGACCTAAGCGTTTAAAGAAAGTTCAGTGCCTAATAAACTAAGCATAAAGGCAAGTTTTGTCGCAAGGTCTTGAGGTAAATCGGATCAATGGGCCGAAACGTCAGACGACCAGTCGCTTTAAATTCACAATGAAAGAGCTAATGACCCATGTAATATATGTTCGTGAAATGATTACGGGTCATCTTTCCGACCAAAATACCTCTTTTCCAGCCAAAATAACGATCAAACGTTAAATTAATCCAAACTTCAAAAGGTATTTTAGAAACGGTTCTTGGAGCCGAGATTCTCACCCGAGAAAATAGGCCAAAAATGGCGGGAAGGCAGCTTCCCGGTCACCATTTTACTGACAAACACTCAAAACACACCAAGCTCGCAAGGCACGCCGGTGAAACGTCCTCCTTTGCTGAAGCGCTGGCTTACTGGATCAGATATACTGACACTGCAAAATAATGAAAACGACTGTGTGTAGTCAGATGGAACTGGATTGAATTTTTTGATTCGGAGGAATGGTTCTTAGCCGCCAAGACTTTTGTTCATTGGATCATTTTCCCATAATTTTAGAGTGCTTACCATTAATCAGAACCGGCTGGCCAAACCGGCCCATTTGTAAAGGGAGTTCTACTACTGTATTAATCATAACTGAGCATAGCAGTGATAGGTTTTAGCGAAACTATCACATGAAGCATATTTCATTGTGCAAATGATCGCGCCCAAAGACTACCCATTTCTCGTGAAGGTCCGAATGAGGGGCATACGTTCATGTCTGCAATGGAACGGTAAGAGAACAACTATGGAGCGTTTTTCCTATATGCATAAAAGTAGAATGCAAATCCCAGAGGTTCAGCTTGGGTCACAAACATCACCACCGTTTCTTTGTTTTTGGGACACCAACATGGCCGCCGTGACGCCATGTGCACGTGAAAACACTCTATAGGAGAAAGAATTAGAGACGCACGCATATGTTAGTTTCACTGAACTAAGACAAAATGAAGTAAGCATAATTCCCATAATATTTTGCAAAGAAAAAGGAAACAATTTTAACACTTTTTAGTGGAGAACAGCTAGAGCTACATGTAGACCATGGACATATAAAAAATGCAAATATCTGAGCAAAGATGCTTTACTTTATATTCTATATGGTCATTGTCATCTAACCATGTGAGTGTTCTAAACTTTCGTATCGTATGGTATGATGCACTACGCGCCCTCATGCTGTTAGTAACCAGGTCTCTGGCAGCCAATGTCAGAATCAAAATGGTGGCTGGCGGTGGCTTTGCTGGATCGGAGAATCGACTGATATCGTTTTTTCAACGGACAAAAACACTACTTGCCGAAGCAGAACAATGTATTTATGCATTTTCAGTTGTTGGAGACATAGACCGAATAGAAATGTTCCATAAAAGGATTTCAGAGGACGGAAACTTTGTTATGAAACTGAGAGAGCTGCCGAACTCATCAGTTCAGATCGTGATTTAGCCATAGTTTTCTAACCGGCATCGTGTCTGGTGGGTAGGCACTGAACTTGTGTCAGGGGAAGGATGAACGACATCTTTATGTATCTTTCTTTCAGGCACAAGCCTAAAAGAAAGATGCATGAATGATGACCTGAGGTGTGGGGAGGAGTTACTGGTATTGCATCGGATACCCTCTAAGATTTGAATGGCGGTCATGTGATTAGACGACTTTGTGGTTATCATTCATTCCATCGTGTTGGTTTGTACAAGACGCTTTTTTCATGGCAAGCCACTAGGGGCTTTTCATTGATTGGCTGGCACTACTCGCTGTCCGCGCAAAGTGGTTCGCCCTTCCTTTACTCGGAAGATCTTTTTTTATTTAATTACATTCTATACAAGGAGATCATTCCTTACAAGTAGCAGAGTACAGTATGGGGCCCAGTTTTCGGCTACAAAAAACGTAAACTTGTATTTCTTACCTTGGAATAGCCGTAAGGACTTGAAACTTCACCAACAACTAGCTTCAGCATTCAGCTTACACATGTAAAGCTATCGACTACTCAACGCTGTTTTCACCCGAGTAATGACGAAAATGGAGGCTTCGTTTGAGGGCCCAGCTATCGGCCAGCGGGCCCAGTTCTCGGCCACAAAAGAGTACGCGCGATTCCTCAGAATAAACAACGTTTTATTACCATTTTTGCTCTTAAATCACTTATAAGGCTTATGTTTTGATATTTCGATCACAAATTATCCTTAAAGAGCTTTGTTTCAGGTTAGAAAAGGAAGTTTTTTGCACACCTAATTTTACTCGTAAGTGCAGTCGAAGCGAGTCTTTTTAGTGTTGACGGCGAGCAGGGTGGCCGAGAATAGGCCATACGCAAAAGTACCAAGGAAATATCGAAGAGTGGATTTAGGTCAAAGAATAAAACAGACCAGCAAAAGTTTACATTTAACAGATAGCTTTTTCACTTTACGTTCGTTATGCCAAGAATTGGCTCATTTGGGCCTTCTATAGAGATAAAATATAAACTTGAATTAAACCATGTTATTCGAGTAGTCGTAAACAAACACGTTTCGGGGAAACCAAATTCACCTACCTTCGCGTCACCTCGACGTGCTCACAGTATATAGTAGCTGTAAACTCAAAACTTGGCAGAACGAAAGACAAGCAAGTAAGCTACCTTTGGAAAGAATTGCTTTCTATCCAGATTTATTTCTGGTGCGAAAAATAAACGTTGAACAAAAAGGGGCCGAGAACTGGGCCTCATGCTGTACGTTACGTCTTTTCCTCTGCTTATTGTTTTCGTATCCAAAAAGGCCTGAAGTGTGGGGAGGAGTTATTTGTATTGTATCGGATACCTTCTAAGATTTGAATGGCGGTCATGTGACAGACGACTTTGTGGTCATCATTCATTCCATCGTGTTGGTTGGTACAAGGCGCTTCTTTCACGGCAGCCACGAGGGGCTTTACTTCTATCTGGGGAAGGAGAAAATGCATAAAATAGAGTAATAACACAAGTGCTATCTACACTAACTCTATACTTGCTGCATTTTACAATTATACTTGCAATACGATAATTACTTGAAACGCTTACAATATAATAAAATTTACACATTCACACTGAGGTTTCGAAATTTACAAAGGGCAAGATATGTGACGCTTATGGAGACACGGTACTTTACAGCCAACAGAGGCGAGCAAAATTCTACCATTTCTTGAAGAAGATCTTGCATGATGAAAATTCGCCTGGACTGGAGAAACGTCAGTCTTCTTTCAGTCAAACGGTCACGTATTTGTTTGAACAACTCAAGCATGTTAAGGCATGGCTCATATCCAGTACAGACCACCAAAAAGAAAAAAAACGTTTTTGATCTAAAGCAACGTTGTTTTTATCCCAGGGGGAGCCAGAAACTTACCCCAAACAAGATTTGGTATCCTTAAATTTCTTAAGGTGTCTTTATGGTGTTCACGTGACTTGTGACGTCACAAGCCTGCTTAAGATGAATTCTAAAATGGGCCAAGGATAGGGAGGTATCACGAAAAATTAACCATACGAAATTTTTAACCACTTTCTAAGGCAACTATTTCTGTCCTGAATAGATGAACTCCTCAATTATATAAGGCTATATATCGAAAGATAGAAGGTCACGTGACCTTTTTTACGTAATAACTTCTTAGCTTAATATTTTAGTCGGCCATTCAGGACAGATTCTTGCAGGGGCCATTAGCACAATTGTAAAAATACTAAATTTGACAGTGATTGTATGTCATCTCGGCGGCCCATTTTCAGTTGTTTTTTCAAAAAATAAAACAATTAATTATAGTCACGTGACCCATTTTATCAGATTTTATTGGTCTTAGAATATTAAGGTCGTCGACATTGGTTAGCCTGCCAATTCTGCAACGATTAAACCAAATTCTGACAGAGTAATTACTGTTTTTCAGATTTTATGCAAATGAGGCTTGAGCCATGCCTTAACATGCTTGAGAAGGTAACGATGCACGGGAAAATGGGTTGAATTGACATTGAAAGAAAGAAAGGTACAAAAGGGGAAACGCATAAAATCAGTGATACCGCGAACTGCGGCGGGTGCACCTTGTTGTGGCGGACTGTCTAGCCTTCGTCTACTAATTATTCACTTAAACTTTTAATAACCACCTTGAAATCCTCTATTTTCCAATTTTCCATAATTTTCAACATTCTCCCAAACAGCTCTTCTTCCTTCCAAACAGTCCAAAAGTCACCCGAGATTTCTGAAACATTCACTGGACCAAGGACTCCAATTAAAAACGCGACGAAGCCATTTTTTTTTTATTGATTGAAATCTTGGCGAGATCCTTAAGAAACGATAATGAAATGTACGGAAAACAAGGCATTTATCTGTAACGCCCCCTTAAGGAACAATACGGTGAGATCTTTAAGTCTGTGTTGGAATGGTTAAGGGTGTTACTGTCAAATTGTACCTCTGAAGGAAAACGCCACACCTGTGTTTTAGCGAGCTCGCCCGGTACCTTATTCCCAATGCTCCGCTGTGGAGGAAAAACTCAAAATAGAAAATGAAGGGGTTCTTTACCCGTGGAGGTGAGTGACTGGACCAAGCCTCTTGTCTGCCGGTGCCTAAAGGAGGGAACAGTCAACCCGCCAATTCATACGGAGCATTTCCCGATTCCAAAGTTAGACTGAGGAAATACAAGAACGTGTATCGTCAAAGAAGAATTTTATGAAAGTAGATCTGCGAAGTGTGTATCAGAAATTGGCACAAAACTCTATACAATTAACACCCACAAGGGTTTATTCCGATACACACGCTTACGATTTGGGATTTCACCCAACCCAGCAATTTGAAAACGTTTTATCGAGCAAATGCTAACAGCAATTTACGGAACTTATGAGATTATAGACGATCTGTTAAAGGGAGATTCTAACGACGAGGAGCATCTGAGTAATTTGGAGGCAGTTTTTGTGCAGTTTAAGAAGTTTGGATTGGGACTCAAGTTACCAAAGAGCGGGTTTACGACACCTTCTGTGGTATATTCTGGACTGCGTTTTTTGGAGTATGGTCTTTAACCAACCGACGGTTGGTCAAGGCCTTCAAAGAGGTACCTACCCCTCGGCAACGTAACCGAACTACCTTCCTTCTTGGGGATGTTAGTTTCACTGACCAACTTAATACGCAAATAATTGTCAACGCTCGCTCGTCCCCTATACAAACTCCTTGGAAACACACCTTGGAACTGGTCGACAAGCTGCGAAAATTGATAATGATAATATAATGCAAGTTTATCCCAATGAGAACCGACGCCCGATTCCCTGTGCGTCACCGACTCTGAACGAACACGAGAAACGCTACTGGTAGATAGACAAAGAGGCTTTAGCAATTATGTGTGCGCTCAAACGGTTCCACTTGTACCTATACGGCCGTCACTTCACAATTCTAACGGATCATAAGCCGCCGGAGAGGATTTCTGGTGAAAAGACAGCTCTTCCCTCACTTACAGCTATGCGTCTTTATCGTTGGACCTCAATACTGTCAGCTTTCAACTGCAGCACCAGATTTGTTCCATCAAAGTAAGGTGCAGTGGCTGACACATTATCACGACTTCTCTTGCCCTCCACGTTTGAGCAACACGTACGTTTTTAGCACCATTGACCTTTAAGAATTCCTCGCGGCGAAATTGTGGACCATTGTCACTAATGCAATGCACTGGCATAGTTGCCGAATAGTTCGCGTAAAATAGCTATGGTTGTCGTTGCTGACGTGCTTTGCCACAGGAAGTAGAACTCAGGCCAGCGAGAATGTACATCGACGAGAATGAAAGAATGTCCCCTTTCATCCTCATCGGCATCAATGTAAATTCGGTGCCATGGATTATTCGGCCATAACCACGGGGTTAGAGGAGCTACAGCAGGTGCTTCCTTACTTGTTGACAGCTGTTCCAATGGTAGTATGTAAAGAGGCGACCAAATGACACCTCCTTTGGACCAGCTGTCAACAAGTAAGGAAGCACCTGCAGTAGTTCCTCTAACCCCGTGGTTATGGCCGAATAATCCATGGCACCGAATTTACATTGATGCCGATGAGGATGAAAGGGGACATTCTTTCATTCTCGTCGATGTACATTCTCGCTGGCCTGAGTTCTACTTCCTGTGGCAAAGCACGTCAGCAACGACAACCATAGCTATTTTACGCGAACTATTCGGCAACTATGGATTGCCAGTGCATTGCATTAGTGACAATGGTCCACAATTTCGCCGCGAGGAATTCTTAAAGGTCAATGGTGCTAAAAACGTACGTGTTGCTCCCTATAACAGCCAGTAATGGTTTGGCAGAGTCTGAACGGATCGTTCAGCCATTCAAGAACCACATAAAGGGCTGCAAAGGTAGTAAACTGTCGATTCAGAAACGTGTTGCCAATTTCTTGTTGACTTACTGGTTAATAAGGTATCCTACCACTGGCAGAACACCAGCTAGTCTGTTCCTGGGACGCGAGTTACGCACTCATTTACCTTTTCTTCGCCCAAACGTTAGGGAGAAGGTAATGGGTTCACAAGCTAAGCAGAAAGCAACTCAGGACGCCCACGACCGCTAAGTCTAGAGTTCTACCCAGGTGCAAGAGTCTTGATAATGGTAGTCTCGGAATAAACACACTTGGTGGACCGGTTGACACAGAATGTAACAAAACATTTCTTTTAAATTCCGGAGTTAGTGAAAACAATTCATGAAATGTCATGTGATAGCTATTATGCTCATCTGTCTATTAAA
>OX419338.1:28949047-28974047 GCA_948470475.1 Galaxea fascicularis
CAAGTGGAGAGAAAATCGTTACTACATAAAATTGTTCACTATCATTTTAGGTATGTTCACCAATGTGGTGGCAAAGTGGCCTGGGAATGCACATGATTCCTTTATCTTCCAAGACAGCCTTATCTATGACAACATAGCCAGAAATTCTATACAACATGGCTGCCTCCTAAGCTGCAAGCATGCGCAAAGGACACATATACGGATTAAATATGGCGGCAGATCGTAAAGAGAATGAGGGGGAAATTATAAACTATTGCATATTATGTCCTTGTCGCCGAAAATGCAACTTTCCCCAACTTCAAAATCGATAAAGCAACGATCGAACAGCACTTCAATCGAAGGAAACGTCAGGATAAAATTATTCTAGGCAGTGCCTTTTTTGATCGAAGTAGAGTCATAAATGAACACAATATCCTCTTACTAACCTCTTAAAGTAGTGTTGACCTTCATGCCTCCCTTCGTCTGCAGAGAGAAAATAGTTTCTCCGATACGTTTCCCCAACATCCCATTCAAAAGATGTGATGTTAAGCTACCAAAAGGAATATTTTTCTCCCCAAAAAACGTCCACTAAGGCAGTGCCTTTTTTGACCGAAAAGTAGGATTTTTTGAATGAGCCATACGCCAGGTTGGAGCCATTAGTGAAGCAAAAATGCTCCGAAAACCGTTTGTTTTCGTTCCACTTTGGAAGCCATTTTGTTTTTAGCTCGTTTTTTTGGTCAGTTGTATTCCCTGTTACAATAGGGACGCCGCTGAACATAAGAACTGACCAAATTTCTAAAAAAAAGCGGGAAGAAGCCTTCGAATCGCCCTCGAGGACCTCTCGAGTGCATCAAGAGAACCATAAAGAAAGTATTTACTTTTCCCTTTAACTTGCGCTGACTCAGAACCCTTTCTACTTGATAAAAAGGGCCTGTCTATGTCGCTGCTCGATTCTTTAAAAAAATCTGCAGTGCTGACATCATTTAAAGC
This sequence comes from Galaxea fascicularis, assembly GCA_948470475.1. Classification (NCBI taxonomy): domain Eukaryota; kingdom Metazoa; phylum Cnidaria; class Anthozoa; order Scleractinia; family Euphylliidae; genus Galaxea; species Galaxea fascicularis. The sequence goes on from OX419338.1 coordinate 28,950,017, forward strand.
CTTGTAAAATCCCTTATTTACTCTTTTACTCGATCTGGCCGCCATTTTGAATCCGCGCCCGCGAGGCAAGCCGCTTACTGTCCAGGATTTCTGGTTATGAGCTAAATGATGAGATAAAGGACTTGGAAGATGGCTTCCTGATTGGTGATAGTGGATATGGCTGTAAGCCGTTTATAATGACACCCTACCCCCACCCCAGTACACAGCACCAGGAGGCCTTCAATGAGGCTTTACCCTTGCGAAATGAACCTGGGAATTCCTAAGAATTCCTAGGATTTTCTTAAGAATTCCTAAGAAATCTTTCCTAGGAATTCTTAGGAACGGAGGTGTTAATTTTCACGGTAATTGGAACATGGAATTCCTAGGAATTCCTAGGAATTCCAAGCTTTACTTGCTTTTGGCTTGGCGGTTAAAAAATTCCTAGGAATTCCTAGGAATTCCTAGGAATTGATGCGACAAGACAAATCGGGAAGAAAATTCCTAGGAATTCCTAGGAATTCCCAAGGATTTGTTAACCTGCAAGGAAATTTTTTCTCAATTCTCAAGAATTCCCAGGAATTCCTAGGAATCTTTAGAAAGTAATGATTAACCAACCTTGATAGTCTAAATAGGAAAATATGGACAGCAATACACTCACAACTGCCACAGCATTGAATAGAAACCATAGTTAAGAGGTTTATTTCTGCAAACAGAACAATTAATTACTTAATTGTGGGAGCTATACACTGAATTAGAACAAAAGTTTATTAATATTTGCTACTGAACTCTACAAAAATGTAAGTTGGCCTTAAATTCAGTGGCCCACATAATGATCTAAACAAGTCATTGCCATTGTATTGTCCATGACTGACATTAGGATAAAGACAGACTTAGCTGCTGGTGCACTGTGTTTTCTGTACTTGGTCTTTGTAACTATTATTTGAAGGTTTCCATGTCTTTCTTTTACCTGTAAAATAATAAATACATATATCATATTAAATTTAATGTTGAGTGTAAAGTAAAACCATTTAAACTTTAAACTGAAAGTAATAAAACCACGAAATATGGCACTGTTAAAATATGGTGAATTGTTTCAGTGTTTTGGTATAATTTTAAGCTCAAACTTTACTGAAATTGAAGTCTATTTAATTTACAAGACTCGCAGAGTGTTATGACAAGAAAATGAAACATTCAAATCAAAAATCATATGATTACGGCATAGGATACCAGAAACCAAGAACCGAGAACCGAGAACCGAGAACGAGAACAGTCGTCTGAAATCGATGACTGAGCCTTTTCAAAATAAGAAAACTCCTTTACTGACTTGAAGTAAAATAAAACTTTTAACTTTGATATACGACACGCGCACGGGAACATGCAATTTAAAATTATCCAACGGCCGCAGTACAGTTTGTGGGAACAACATGTTATAGATAGCTCAGCAAATTTAACTGCCTCTAGTTAATTGTAAACAAAGTGAAGTGTTATTTTTCTATAAGACTTCAGGAGTCGTACTCACCAAAGAAACGGCATCGTTCGGAAAGCTTTCTTTGAACGGCAACATACACAAGGCCTTCGATCAATCAGCTCCAAAACCCACAAGCCTGGTAAAAGTAGGCAATTCTTCTTTCACACAGCATAATCCATTCTCAGTGTAAACAATATAACTGAGAGCGAAGCATCATAGCATCAAATACAGGTTTTGAGCGATCAGAAAGCCAACAGAATTTCAAATGGTGGCGCCAAAAGCGAATAAAATTACAACGAAATTCGCCCAGTGTAGCACGTGGGGCGATTCCTGCACCCTGATTGGTTAAGGGATGGAAATCCGCTGGACTTTCAACTGCAGTCTCATAAAAATGTGGCGTTCGATGGCTCAAAGCAAATGTCTTCTAACAATGTGATCTCTTTCTCATTGCTGGCAAAATTTTCAGTTTTTCTTAAACAAATGTTTGCAAGAATGAAACACATATCAGGTGCTCTGTTTTTCTGCCAATGTTTTCGACAATGTAAAGGATGGAGAGTCTTCATTTGCGATACGTACACAGTGTAATGGACTGTAATACTGTAGGTGAGAAATTATTAAATTCAGATATGATTATTAAAGAAGCGATGAGCTCTTATTAATTTGCTGTGTCTAAATGTTGATACGCACTGCTGTTATTATAAAATGGTGCCTTAGAGCTCTTACAACTTAGTTTGCTTTTGATAGAAATCAGTAGTAGAAATTTGAGGGTAACTAAGAAGCCATCAAATTCTAACAAACTAAACTTATTCTTGAATTCCAAGGTACGTTAATAACGTTAACTAGGAATTTATATTCCACAATTCCTTGAATCCGAAGCATAAACCATACCATTCCCAACAAATCCCAGAAATTCTAAACCCCTCCACTCGTGCTTGCTTTCAATACTTTGGAATTCCTAGGAATTCAAAGCATAATTACACAATTCCTAACAATTCCCAGAAATTCAAAGATATTGCACTTGCACTTAATTTGCATACTTTGGAATTGCTGGGAATTTCTGAGAATTCTTAGGAATTCCTAGGAATTCCCAGAAATTCTTAAAATCCTGGGAATTCATTTCGCAAGGGTAGGCAAAACCAGAGTGAAAATCGAACAGTCATTTGGAATCTTCAAGAGAAGATTCCATCTCATGCATTCTGAAATAAGAATGGATCCCGTCAAGGTTTCGCAGCTTGTAGGAGCCTGTGCAGTTCTGCATAATATTGCAATCCTTCGAAATGACGTGTATGATCCAAGAGAAAACCTGCTTGAGAATGACCAACCAGATGTGCCCCCATATGATGGCCCTGAAGATGGGTTGAAAATTAGAGATTACATTTGTGAACATTACTTCTGAATGTTTCACCATATTGTTGTTGTGCTGTTCATGATGTCAAGTCTTTAAAAATCTTTTGTTTACATCATAATTAGCCGCTACTATGTTTACATATACAGATGTAAATGAATGTAAATGTAAATGATTTACAAATGAAGAGATATGAAAACGAAAAAAGCCAAGGATGAACTGCTAGGTTCATGATGAAGCTTTTGGCTCATACCTTGCTTTTTAAATCAGACAGACCTTAAATTAAGAAAAGCATTACTTTTCCCATTTATTTTATTTTTCCTCATTAATACTCATGCCTGTTGCTATATTCAGAAGTAATGCTCACAAATGATTTAACTATAATTTCTTTTAGAATTCTGGATTTTGAGCTTCCTTAGCCTGGACACCACCAGTTAATGCCACTTACAGACCATTTTACAGTTCTTCCCTCAGTACCCTGGCCTTGGAAAAAATGCGAGGCTGGGGGTGACCATGTTTTCATACAAACCTACCAGCTTTTCTTATGGAAATTATGTGATGAAATACTAGTTAGCATAAGAAAAACACAAGAAAAATTTTAAAACTCCAGAATATTGACCTCATCTTTTGATCTACAATGATGCATATCTGCAATCCTATAAAAAACAATGCATGACTGTAAATTTTGTTAACAAGTAATCACTTAATTTTCTCCATTTCGGCTGTTTGGAAAATACACCATCCAGTGAAATTAATTTTGACTGCCTATGCACAAAACACTTTCACTTTCAAAACTGAAGAATTTTTGAACAATGAATGAGATGGAAATTAGCCAGCTCGAGTTGTCTCAGCTATACAACAAACTAATTATGTTGTATAACTGAGAGACATCTCCAGCTGGTTGATTTCTAGCTCAAGTTTTCTTTTCTTCAAAACCAGAGTTTCCTTCTGCAGTCGCAGTGTTTCACACTGCAACTGCAGAAGGTCATCCTGAGTGCTCTTCTTCTTTCTTTTCCCACCACTCACTGGTTCTGGCTGCTTTACCATGGGTGAGCTTTCAGCCACATCACTAAAAGCTAGCCCTTTTGCCTCCTCAAGGGCTGTAATGTCAATTGTTTCAAGTATGTTTGCTTGGGCAGCTACAGCAGGGAGAGCTTCTGCTATCACATCTCCTATAAGAACAAGAAAAGTTAAGGATAGAAAGTTTCTTAGGGACATCTCCTTTGTTACATGCAGGAAAATGTGCCTCATACACGTACATGTGTATTTTTTGAAGTCAATGGTTTAATGGCTGGTTTCAATTAGTTGTATCAGTAATTTATAGGTACCCTTAATGGATGATTTTCCTTTGCTTTACTGCTGACTGATACAACATTATGTACAACAGCCTTATAAAGCGGCATACTCAGATGACATTTGTTAAACTCTGTTATTTCCAGTGTTTTATTTCATCCATTTCTAATGATTTTTTTATTTTTTACTTAAGCACTTGAAACTCAGATCTGGTTCCAGTAATGAATGTATTTTGATTTCTTCAGACGTACATACAGAATGATTCTACAAACATAGCCCAAGTACCCTTCCTTGAAAACGACGATTTGGTGCACTTTAAGTTTTTGGGGCCAGCAAACATAAGTGCAGTGGAAAAACGAGGCACACAGTATGTTGTCCAGTTTCTGGCTGGTACCAGTTTTCAGCCAAAAAAACTTGCTCCTGACATTTTTCTTTGGCCTTATCACTTTTGTAAAAGAATGGATTCCAAAAGGATTTACAATTACATAGTGAAAACAAGTATATGGTCAGCTTATCCTTTTTTTTATTTCCCCCACCTGTGATCAGGTTAAATTGTATATATGGCCGAAAACTGGACAAGTTATCCAGTAGTAAAATACACATAACTTTAAAGATACTTCAATAAAGTTTTTCATGGTTTCAAAGTAAGATAATTTTCCGTCTTTGATGGAAAAAATTAGCCATTTTACTTGCTCCGGAAGAGGTTATAGTATTCACAAACTTAAGTGACTGGAAACTGGGCAACACACTGTACATGCACTGCACACGGTCGACTACCGGTAACTAAGTTTCAAGACTTCTTTCAAGGCTCGGTTTTTCATCACTTCAAATTGCAAACGTTTTGGAGTTGGGACATGATTTTATGACAGGCGGGAGGTAGTTGAAAAGTGCGGCTGTAAATCAAACCGTTTTATCGACTCTTCATTCAAAAGTGCACGAGTACCAACTTCTAACATAGTAGTTGATGTTTCATTTCGATTGGATCGTCCTACAACGTGCACTCATTTTCTTTAATCCAAAGGATATTCGGTTACTTAATTTTAACTTTTTTCGTTAACTAAAGCAAACGGGTCTTACTCACGTTTGGATAAGGATTACCTTATTACTAAGTTGCAATTGCTTCTCCCTAAATCCTGAAACGCACGTAGAAAAAACAAAATGGCCGAGTGCGAAATCGGCCAGGCGTTGCGTGTCAAATCAAAACATGTCTCTTTTAGTCACATGACTTAATATATATTTTTTCCACAGGTTTTCAGTTAACTTGTGTGTGCCCTCATGTACATTAATGGTCACAGCGGTACTCACCGGACTCAAAACCTCCTGTTATTCCCGAAAAACCGGGCGTGTTGTCGTAAACTTCGACGATCATTTTGCTTGTTTCGGAGGGCTCGCCCGGTGCCGGTCCACCACCCGTCTTCCTTTGCGCCTTTTTTTGTTGGCTGAACTCCCTCTTGGCCGTACTGAAGAGCCCTTTCCACTTCTGTTTTACTTCATACATGGTTCTGTTGGCTACACCAACGGCATTAACCTTCTCTGTAATTGCTTTCCATGTTTCATTTTTGGTTTTATTGGTAACGTTGTCGGTAAACTTGCTTTGCAAGATGCCTTTATTTGCCTCCACGTTTTCGGTTATTATTGTCAGCTCTCTGGTAGTAAAATTTGGTTTCCTTTTTCTTTTTTCGGCACTGTTTCCGGTATGCTCTTCCGGATCCATGTTTACACAGATACAGCAAAATTTCGTCCTTCACTCCCTTTAACCATCTAGGCACCCCGCGCGCAGTGCACTCAGTTTCCCGCCAAACCTGTTTGTCATGTGGGAATCCCCTTTGCTAGAAGATTTATTCCTAGAATAACAAACTTATCCCTGGAATAGCTATTCCAAGAATAAATAGTGCTTTCGGGAACCCATTTTTATTCCTGGTATAGTTATTCCTAGAATAGCAGATTTATCCCTGGAATAACTGTTATACCTGGTATAATTTATTCCTCTTTTCAGGAACCGGCCCCAGGAACTTAATTCTAGACTGTTTTACCATTTAAACCAAACCAAGACCCAAAAACTTCAACAATTAATAGGTCCGCAAATTACCAACGACACTACATTGCATAGCCATACCACCGTAGTTACAATTCCAGAAAATCTTCCGCTTACTGACTCAGAGAAATCTGTTCTCAGTAAGGGCCTAAATTTTGTCCCAATTGCCAAACGCACCAATGAATTTTCTATTAAGCAAGATGTTGAAAAATTCCTTCGCCGCGTTCAGTTAAAAGCCTTTTTCCATGACAAAGAGAATGATTCTGACACTTCGGACACAGATATTTTTGAAACACTTCAAGTTCGCAAATCTAAATGGACTCCCCCAGAGGGACAATTTTCCTCTTTAGATTTTTTCACCAAAAAGTGCCGTCACGACATTCACAAACTTAAATTCAATCGTAACACTAAATTTTCCAACCTTTCTAAGGAAGAGTGGGCGGCGCTTAAAAATCTTAGTAAACGCAACGACATAGTTGTCAAATCGGCCGACAAAGGCGGCGCGGTAGTTGTTTGGCGGTCCGACCTTTACCAAAAAGAAGCTTTGCGGCAACTTTCTGACACCTCGTTTTATGCCAAAATCGAAAAAGATCTCACCTCCACAAATCAAAAACTTGTCAAAGACACGATTCATAATCTTATAGTTAACCAAGAATTACCGGACACGGCAACTAATCTCACCATCACAACTCCTAGAACTTCGCGCATTTACTTCTTGCCAAAAATTCACAAACCGAACAACCCAGGTCGCCCTATCGTTTCTGCCTGTAGTTGCCCTACCGAACTCATTTCTAGCTACTTAGACAGGATTATGACTCCTATCGTCAAATCTTTACCATCATACATCAAAGATAGTACACATGCACTAGAAATTTTCCGCGATTTCAGTTTCTCCGGCCAAGACAAACTTATTTTCACCATGGACATTACATCTCTGTACACAGTCATTCCCAATAGCGAAGGTCTCCAAGCACTTAAACACTTTTTCGATCAACGCACTGTCAAAGAACCAAGCTCAGAAACACTACTCCGCCTTGCCGAACTAGTTCTTACACTCAATTGTTTTTCATTCGCCGGCAACTATTACAAACAAATTAATGGTGTGGCGATGGGCACTAGAATGGGACCTAGTTATGCCAATCTTTTTGTAGGATATGTTGAACACCAATTTTTTAATCAGTACAACGGCCCGAAACCTGAACTCTACGGCCGCTACATTGACGATTGCATCGGCGCTATTTCATCTAGCACACAAGAACTCGATCAATTTATAACCTCCGTTAATTCCTTTCATCCGGCTCTTAAATATACCTGGGAAATTTCTGAAACTTCATTGGCTTTCCTAGATATCAAAGTTTCTATCAGTGGCAACGGCTTATGTACCAGTGTGCACTACAAACCTACAGATTCTCACAGTTATTTGTTGTATTCATCGTCACATCCATCACATGTCAAGAACTCCATTCCTTATTCTCAATTTCTTAGACTTCGACGTCTATGTAGTGATGACTCTGATTTTTCCAGCAAATCAGAGGAGATGTGCCAGTTCTTCGAAAAACGTGGCTACCCTGCCTCTGTGGTCAAAGCGGGCCATCATCGCGCCCAACAATTTGATCGACAGTCAGCACTACAAACGTCACAAAAGGATAAGAACGACAGAATTCCATTCACTCTCACTTTCCATCCTCATAATCATGTAGTCAAAAGTATCATTCTTAATAACTTCAAATTACTCCAAAATGATCCCGAGACTGGTAGAATCTTTTTGCAACCTCCACTAATTTCATTCAAACGCGACAAAAACGTCGGCAACTTTTTAGTTAGAAGCGCATTTAAAACTAACGAGCAACCCGGCACTTTCAAATGCGCGCGCTCACGATGTAAAACTTGTCAATTCATTCTTAACACTAGCAAAATATCGGGACCTAAGCGATCTGTTAAGATCACTGATCGTTTCACGTGTACCTCTGCAAATGTCATTTATTGCCTAACCTGCACGTTATGCAATAAATTATACATTGGCGAGACAGGTAGACGACTAGGCGACCGATTACGCGAACACCTTCGCGATGTTGAGAAGAATGACAAGGATGCATCTAAGCCAGTCGCTCGTCATTTTAATCTCCCTAACCACTCCAAACAACACATGGCTATCTGCGGCCTTTCCCTACATCAAGGTACGACGGAAAGCCGCAAGAATCTGGAACAAAAATTCATCTTCCAAATCGGCACCCTTAATCCCCACGGTATTAACGAACGCTTTTCATTTAACTAATGTATTCCTATTTTTCACGTTGCCATGTTACCACCAATAGCGTAGCTCCTACTCCACTATAAAAACTACACACAACCCATAATTCCTCGATTCGCTCTGACGAAGGGCTAGCGCTCGAAACGTCAGCTTTTAGAATCCCTGTACGGTGGTCAATTTACATTTATCAACTCTGTTGATAATACCAAAATCTTTGTGTACTACTTCCCCACCGACGCAGCACCACAGTTTCTTTAGAAACTACCCCCTTTATTTATAAATATGATATCGCCTTCCTCCCGTGTCTGCTTGTACACTTAGCACTAACCTTTAATTATCTACCATGATATCGGGGACAATGCTGTTTTAAAACTTTGGCTTCATACACAAACTGGTTTACGAGGACCAAAAACTTCTAACATCCCAGGTTTGTTCCACAGAAACATTGTAAGGACCGATAAGTCATACCACAGGTAATCTTACTAGAACCGAAATTACGTTTATTTCATCACGTTAACATTTAAATTGGGCCGCACGAGTCGCCCTTAGCTAAGATTTTTTACGCCAACGGATTCACACACCTACGGGCTGCCCATAAGTTGCTCGGTAACTTTTTTTGAATAACTTTCTTCCTTTTTTAAGGCAATTTGTAACTAAAAACCGCCCATTCAATTGCTAATTTAAAGCATCAGTTGCTTTTACGCATGATTTTGCGTAAAATACCTTTTGTAAACAAAAAACACTATTCTCCTGGTGGTCTGCCTGTGGTAGCAGCCGAAGGTGGTCAGCGGATATGCTGAAAAATTCAAAATGAATTCAAAATGAATGGTTTTATTAATTTTGTACTACTTCAATAAATATAATGCTCGACAGGGACAGTGCCCTGTATTACATCCGCAAAGATGTAAATATTGAAAGACTATGGTTTTATACCACATACACTCGTGTATGTCAGAGAAACTTTATATATTTCATAAGCATATTAGCAAAGTTTGGTTTGTTCGAATACAATCACGTGGTTATCGTAATAGAAAGCCAATACAGAGAATCAGATTTTATGATTTGGGTTGAGAGAGACTCCGTCTTACAATATTGATGAGTCAGTATGATATAATTATGTATATAATATCTATGCAAAGTGAAATCTATTCATTAAATCTTTATTTAAGTTGTTGATCTATCTCTTACGCCAACAAATTGAAAGCAACTTTTGAGCAACTTTTTGAGAAAATTGGAGCAACATGTGGACAGCCCTAACGTTTCAAGGACCAGACGATTAATGGCAGGAAATGCTCTCATTTCAATTACCTCATTCAAATCAATGCTTTATAAAATCATTTTCAAAGAACAGAGCAATTGCTCTGGTTAGAAACCCTTTCAAGCCATCACATTGTCACAGCAATTCCTTTGCTTTTTGCAGCTAAGAGGAAATAAAGCGTCATGTGCACGGCCTTAAAACGGGGGCTTTTTAGGCTTTCCCTCACATTCTTCGAAATTAAATATCATGTTCATATTACCAGACTGTCCAGCGTGGTTGTTCGTTTTACATCTATTTACAAAATACTCGTATGAGGTGGCCAGAAAAAGGCGTACTGCCTGGCGTGCTAAAATTTAAAACATTTTTTACCCAAATTGGTCACATAATTAAGTTCGAGATATTTACTATGCTAGTTCGAGTCGGATGGTCTTTCCCCTTGGGGCCCTGTCCCTTTGTCAATAAGTGCATGATGCTGTGCGAGGAGCCTGAGTATGTTAGTGATGTCTTGTACAAAGGTTGAGACCCTTGTTTCATGATGTGGTTTCTCCAGCCCCGTGTTTATTAATTGTGTATCCGGTAGTCTGCATACAACTAAACAGCAATATCAATATTTGAACATATATTTATTGCAACATTTTTCTGATGGTGTGAAAGTATATCAAATGATACCTTGTTAGAAATAATTTTCATAAATGTTAGTTTCAAAACTGCGTTCAACTGCAAGTTGGCCTGTTTCTTTTGAAAAAGTGCTTCACTTGAAGAGTCATGCATCTACCAACAGCTGAACATAACAACTGAAGTATTTACCAACATTTTCATACATAAATGTAGCAACACTAGACGACTGAAATTGTTTAAAACGTCTATAGCCTTGCTAAATCTACTAAAGGAAATGCGTGAAACCATACAATGGACCAAAGCACCAAAGGGATTTTAGCAGCAATAAACTTATTTTTTGAAAGGAGCATTTTACGGATGGTGCATCTTGAAAAAATTGAGCCAATGTCTTCAAGTTCATGGCTCGCTGTCCGTCTTAATCTTGTCCATCCTCAACTATCCTTGTTAAATTATTGTGACATAGCTCCACCAAAATAGAAATTTCAATCCAGCTTTTAAAAACAACAACAACAATAAAACAGCCGGTGCTAAGTATTTCTCAATTCCAAGGAATATTATGTGGATGTATTAGCCGCAAGTCTACATCCCACGGCAGTGAATCCTGGACAAACCGTTTCAGATAACGCAGCGATTAGGTGCGCCTGAGAGACTGTTTATATAAGCAATCGATCGCAATTCTAACTGGTTTCTGTGAACCATTCTAGATCCACATTTGCGGGAGTTAACCAAATGATTAATGTCGTTACCATTAAAAAAATTAGAAGAGCCATTGCACAGCCAATAAGTTGCAAATTTTCTTGACCTTTCTATGAATAGAATTTGAGATATCTGTCCCATAAACTGGCTTTGTGTATCATTTTTTGTTGTCATGGCAGCTCCATGGGAGACGTATGCAGGGAGAACTGCAATTTGTTCAGAGTAAGCCAATCTGTATCAATTTATATGGGAGTATGATCATGATATACATTCGCCTGATTGAACAAGCGTAATGAGAAAAAAGTACAAACTTGGAACAGTTAGCCTCCAAAACAATCGTTCTTAGGGGACTCGTATTTTAACTCCTCCTCGCATAGCGTGAATTACAAGAATGCAAACCTGTCATCAAGAGGACTAACTGTAACATAAATGATCACGTGACACTTTAATGTATCGAATTTTCTTTATTTTCTTTTGGAAAGACTCATGCCACCTCAGAGGAAATGTATCTTAGAACTCATTAATATTTGAATCATGTTGGATGACAGAAGTTGTACATGCAACTAATTGGAAGGCGTGTTCAGGTGACGTGACTAACAACGTCCATGAAATGTACATCTGGAGCGTGTAGTACACCATTCTAATTGGATTTGGAAACTGCCCCTTGAGGTTAGTGATAAAATCTGCTAAAAGTCTGAGTAAAAGTTATTTTTCCTTCGTGCAGAACCCTCAAAGGAAAAGCCGCAAAAATGTCACGTAAAGCAATTCATCTCCATAGTAACAAGAGTGCCAATTTAGCTACCTCAAGAGGCTGAATGCCATGCCCAAGTCTCGTTGTTATTGCTTCATTGCATTCAAAGGTAGACCACCCACCCTTTCTGGGAAGATAATGACCCAGACTAATCCCTCACAATAGAGAGCTTTAAGCAATGGCGACGACGACGGCGAGGAAAATGTAATTTCAAAATGTAACTTCTCGTTTTTGTAACTTTTTCGCGATTATTCTAATTTGTTCAACTTGGAAAATGGTGGAGAACTGTCCAGGGACTAAATTGTAATGAACGACATCAAAGTAACCAAAAAAGAAAAACCAATTTGCCGTCATGTGTTCACCTTCTCTAAAAAACATGAAATTTACTCATTTCACGTTGTTATTTTGAAGGGGATGGCAAAGAATTGTCCCAAAATGTATAATGTAATTTGACCAGCGCGCAGCCTTTGTCAAGGCGAACCGAGAAACTATGGATTGTGTGTGGTTTATATAGAGGAGGTGGAGCTACGCTATTAGAGAGATTAAGCACCACGTTTACGGCAAACGGCTAAGGTGATCACGTGTCCTATTTTTCAGCACTTTTCAACCTAGGTCATTTTTTTTCAACCTAGGTTATTATTACTAGAACAAGAATTGAGGTTTAGTGTTGACGGCGGTTACTGATTAGGGATAAGCGCTGGTTTAAGGGTTAGCATTTGGTTGGTGGTTTTGGCTGGGCAGGAGGGAAAGAAGATTATGTGGAAAAGATAAGGAATAACGAGTCATATTTGTTTAATTTCAATTCCATGCCCCCAAAAGTCCCCTTTTCGACAACTGATAGAAAAATAACTTAGGTTATAAAAAAATAACCTAAGTAAATTTTGAAATTACCTAGGTTGGAAAAAATGGCCTAACAATAATTTTGAAATGTAACATACACGCGAAGCTTAAGCACAATACGCAATGGTCACCGACGGCAAACGGCAAGCTGTCGTTTGCTGTTTGCCGTAAACGTGGTGCTTAGTCTCTCTATTGGTGGTGACATGACAACGTGAGAAACAGGAAAGCATTTTGAATGAAAAGCGTTCGTTATTATTTTTGATCCAGTTTTTAGAATCCCTGTACGATGGTCCATTTACACCAACGCAGCACCACAATTTCGTTAGAAACTATCTCCTTTATTTAATTGGTGACAGAGTTCACTTGAGGACCCTGCGGTTTCTTCTCTCTATTTTATTTTTTTATAAAATATTGAACTGCTTTCCATGCATGTCCGGCCGCTAAGGACCTCTTGGTTTTTTTTCAGGCACTCATCACAGCTGGCTTTCCCTGGTACCGTTCCGGAGCTGATGTAGCGCCCCAGATTGGTGAGGACCGCCTTCTTTTCCTCATTGCTCCAGGGGTTTTTTACCGCCAAGCCTAAAAAGGAGAACACAAATTAACTAATGTCAAACATACTATTACAGAGAAGAGGCAAAGAACCACAAGGTTATTACCTTTGCCACCCTCTCAGGTAATGATTTTAAGACGTTACGATTTCGCGTTAAAATCTGGTTTAATGACGATCAGGGTATAGGGCGCCATGTTTACCCAAATTATCCAGGGTAAGTGACAGTATACTCCCGTTTATCTCTCGGTAGCTTTGTTACGTCTTTGCGCTATGTAAAGGGTTGTTAATAAGGAAGTAAATATAATTACATCTACGCGATGTGTGGTCGTTCTTAGGAAATTCTAGTTTCTTAAAGTATTCACTAAAGACAGCAACACGAGATTGTGACTTCTGCGACTGTCAATGCTGAGAAAAACGTGTCGCGGAAATATGAGGAGAACTTTACGGGGGTCAACGTATCACACGTGTAACGAAGGCAATGAAAGTTCCAACGTATGTTTATTTCGCGCGACAAACACTGACCGATAACACTCGTAAACTGAAAATTAAGGATTAGAATACAACCAAATCAACAACTGATTACAATAAAACAAAACAATACAACAACAATAAAACCGAAAGGCCAAAGCTTGACCTTCGCATTTTGGGGGCGGATCCCCAAATCATTGCAACAAACACAATAATCAATAAAACCTAAGTGTTCCACTTGCAAAACAACAAATATAAACTCGGAGCACTAACAGCTTATACTAAGTTCAACAAAAAACCATGCTTAAGCAAAAACAGAGAAAACTCATGGGCCTAAAGTGCTTCGCGCAGCTTTCAACATAAACAAAAGCACGCGCTAGAAACAACAAAAATCGAATAATAATAATGGAATTCATTGCTCCCAAGCGGGCTAATTCCTGCGGGAGACAACATAATGAGAAAAAGAGAAGAAAGGCAACTTAGGCCCCGTTCACACGTATCCGGAGATTTTTGTATCCGCAAATTTTTTTATGCGGATACACCTAGCGTCCACACGTGTCCGCCGTATACGCTCGGTGTATCCGGAGATTTCTGTATACGCTCTCCAGAGTGGAAATTTCTGTATACGCTGTGTATCCGAATACGTGTGGACGCTCGTACCCGTATATTTTTGTATACGCTGACGTCACAGTATCAGAACCAGTCGTTTTCCGCGCGTGATTTTCCAAAATGGCGGCGAGCAGAAAGCCGCGAATTTGGCGCCAAAATTATCGCAGGCTCAGCTTTCTTTGTAATGCGCATGCTCTGTTGACTAATCCTTTGAGATGTCCGGATACGAATCGGATACATGTGCTGACGGTCGTATACGATTCACATACGCTACGTGTGGACGCAGATATTTTTGTATCCGCATAAAAAAATTTGCGGATACAAAAATCTCCGGATACGTGTGCACGGGGCCTTACATATCTGTCCCACACAGTAAAGGTTCAGGCTAGGATGAGCAGACTAACTTCTTGACTTGCTTATGTGTAGGCTACCACGAACTACAATGGACTAACAAGGCTTAACGGAAAACTGGACTTTACACGAAGCGAGGTCACATGACCAGTAAAGCGAACCGTCACGAGTCTAAAGGTCATGTGGCCGAAAGAAAGGAAATGAAAAAAATGAAAAGAAGTTAAATGACGATCTTAACAGAGATGAATAGCGACAATCATGGACAAAAACGTTAACACATTTGAGCAAACAAACACTGTCTATCAGCGTCCATCCGTCATTGAAAAAAGTCGTTTCTGTCAATAGTCAAACCCCCCTCTCTTCCTTTTCAATGTTGAAATACGCTCCGTGGACACTGTCACATAATTACAACATTGAAAAGGGGGGGGGGGAAATTTGATAATTGACTGGAAAACTCACGCGTTTCACGAAAAAGGTATTTTTGGGGGAAGTGTCTCAACTACATTTGTCTATTATTGGGGAAATCACATTCACCGTCGAAACTTTATACTTACTTCTCTTAAAAGTGTTGTTATATTCTATGGGGATGTGACATGTGCTAGAGAACGGGTCTTATTGAGCCTCTCACGCAGTCTGCATTGGCAGGAAAAACATTTTTGGGGATAGTTTGGTTCGGAATTTATCATTTAGTTAGCATTTAGTTCAGCATTTAGTTCAAATTTTACTTTAAAACCTGAAAAGAATGCTCGAAACCGTAATCCAGGTAGACGTTGAAATGCGAAAGCCATCGTCAGTCTGGAAGGGGACCCTTCCCTCTAAGTAAACTAAACGACAAAAACTAATTAACAAAGACGGGATTCCCATTCTAGGTGGTCAGGCGGTAACTCTGCAAAATGAGTCACTCTCTCTATCTGTAAACGGGGCCCTGATTTAATTCTAAATCTTCAGTTTTAAAACATTTTCTATTTTCTCCCATTATTTTATTCAGTACTTAGATGTCATAGTTTCATAATTTACTTCCTTTATCATAGCATCTTAGTACCTTACTTTAGTAGTTTCTATTTAATTTTATTTTATTTTAGTTGGTGAGGACCTCCCTGAAAACCACGTAATGTGACGGGAACTTCCTCTATAAAGATTATTATTATTATTATTATTGTTATGTCCAAGTAATCTTTTAGTGGGGCTTTACTGAGCTACTTACTTTTGTTAGATCTAGGTACGGTGACGGTGACAGCTTTTCGCGGCGCAACTGAACTATTGCCTGCACGACCTGAAAGAGAACCGAATCAGATTAGCATAATTGATGTATATTTGATTTCTTGAATTTCTACCAATGTCGGTCTCAAAAGGATAATAAATATCAACATATTAACAAGATAAGGAATGAAAAATGGTATCTTTATTGATCATCTTACTTTTTTGGTGCGAGGTTCAGTGGCTTCATTTTGTCCAACTGAACTATGGCCCGCACGATCTGAAAAACATCAAAATATTAAAAAAAAAAATCCTGATCAGATTAGCGCAATTTTCTTTCTCGCTCGGTGCGAACACTAATTGCAAGACCTCGAATCAAGCATTTTTCCATCCGACTCTCCCAATTGGTCAATAAGTAACTATACGATATGGTATCCTATCCTTTCTTTGATTTGCGGAGGACAAATTTTTACTGCCTGTATTTCTGGCCCGGTTCATCCCATCATGCTGGCTTAAATATGTTTGCAACACTTTTCCAACTCAATCAGCTGCTTGAAAACAACTTGATGATTTTACTGCTGCTGCCTGGTTAGCTCAGTTGTTTAACATGCTCTTTTCTCATATACATTCAGGTTTTTGTTGTGGCCTTACTTTCCAGATAAAAAATGTTCACGCCCAATTGTACTATTCGTGCCCTAATGTACCGTATCATATTATACCTTTTACACTCATCACATGAGGCTTGTACCCGCCATCTGCTGGATGTTACCAGCGTCCACTGCCAATAGAATTCCCTGTGCACTCTAATGTCATGCCCAAGGTGGCGAGCCAACCAATCCACGTCCACCTCTGTTAAGGCCGCCGTCTACGAAACTGTCGCAATATATTTGCGTACTTTCGTGCTGGTGATTGACCTCGGTGATTTTAGTAACCCTTCAACTTCTTTTACGCTTGCTGGAAAATAGTCTCAGTCGCGTAGATGGCCCAAGGAATTTTTGGTTGCGCAGGCAAAAAAGAGCTCTAACTATAAAAATAATACACATCACATGTGTGTAGATACCCATTTGGAGTCCATCTGGGAGTACGCTCCCCATCTATTATCAGTTTATATTAAAGAATACTGCTAATGTCAATTTCTTAATTACCTCTCACATACACGCCGCTCCAAGGCAGTCAGTGAATCCTTTACGGTGGCAAGTGAGCCCAGTTTGGGCGAGCTTCAAATTGCTCGATTTGCAAGGTCGCCGTCTCGCCAGATCTTCTCTTGTTGAAAATGATGATTCTCGCTTATGTGGCTTTGCTTAAGCGTTTCCAAAGCCTTACATGGACAGATGGTGATGCTTGTCAGCACCGTCAGATCCTCAACCAGGAGCAGGTACTCCATGATGTTCTGTTTTTTCGACCCAAGTCAAGCTAGGGACCTAGAACGGATCTTATTGGTCCACTCGGCTTCAAATAGGACAAGAAAACGCTTTGCCTGCTTGATTGAGGCCTCATCTTTGTTCCTGTTGAGCTCCTTGGGACTTGAGCACACCGCTTTAGGCTGTGCCCAGGCTTTAGTGCCAATGACGGTATCCCGATATCTAAACGGCATTCCGTATTCAACCATAGAGATCTTTGACGGCATCGATCAGCTCGTCGAATTTAGATGTGTCGATGAAGTCTTGCAAACGACTGTTCTCGTTTTCAGTTCTAGTACGCAGCGTCTACAAAAGTCGGGGCAGTTGGCGCATTCTTTGCGAAACTGATAGTTCGCATTTTTTGGCCCACCTTTCCAAAATTAGCTTCCCCGAACGTAACAATTAGTTCGTCATTCCTTGCGACGTGCGAAATTTCGTCGTTCTTTATACTGGTCAGCACTGCACAATAGAGGGCTTGATCAACGTCAATGGTCGAAAGTGACGTAGCCTGCGAATACAGCCGCCTCTCATCGCTCCCGGCCCCCGAGGGACGTTTCGCGAGAGAGACGTCTGCGATTTACAGCCAGAAATTCCATACTCCTGAATCTGGTCAGGAGCGCTGATTGGTTCGCCCCATGATTTGCATAATTAAGAATTATAAATATGCAAAATGTTCAGGTAAAATGGGGTTGGAAGGCCTACACGACTCCTGTTCGCGTGTTTGCCGCTTCTATCTCTATTCTATTGACCGATTTAGCTTCTTTCTTGTTTATAAGTGGGGCAACACGGTGGTTTAGAGGATAACATGATGGTGATAGTGATTGAAACGGCCATGTGCTAAGTGTCGCATGCTATGTATTTTGATACCAAAGGTCATTTCTGGGTTTAAATTTTGCATTTATCGCCTGTTTGTTTTGACCCTTGTTGTTTCTGTTTAGCGACTGTGGTCTAGTTTTGGTTTGGCTCGTTTCAGTGCGTTCGGTGACAGTACAGCCTCTTTCTTGTTATCAAGCGAATAGGAATTTAAGCCCCGTAATATGATAATCTTTATCTTGCGGTTATTTGGTTTTGTAGTAAGACGATGTGTTTCTTTTGCGGCTATTCGTCTCTTTATCCTTTCCTGTAATATTGTAGCTTCTTAGAGAGGTATGCAACACGTGAAATTGGGCGCTAAAATCCGCTCTAATTACGGCTGTGTCTTTGTCATCGTTTCTCTCCGCTCTGTAACTGCGGTTATACTGTTTTCCTCATTTTGCTTTTGCCAGTGGTTTTGGCTGTGTTTGGGTACGCCATTAAATGATAGGCAAAGCCATGGTTTCGATCCTCCCTTGGATCTCATCAGTTGCCGGGAATGGCTTGAGCAATAGAGTTGCTTTTGAGGCAACGTCATCGTCTTTTTGTGAGGATGGGAAAGCATTCTGTTGGGCGTTAGAGTTTGCTTGTGTTTTTATACTCACTGGGTGGATCGAAAGTACTGGGCTTTTATTGGCTATCTAGGTTGCCAACTGTGAAATGCTGTTTTCGATCCCGTCCTGTCTGAAGCTACAACGAGTTGCAAAAATACTTGAGACACTGTACGCCATTTGGCCTTGAATGACGTTTCCATGATCTTCCGCTTTCCCTCCCCCTCCCCCTCTTATCAAAGTTGTTAACGGCGCAGCACCATGCTCGAAACTTTGAGGAACAACTTTGAAAGGGGGAGAGGGAGGGGGTGAGTATTGCATGTCACAGATTTGTTAGCAGCAGCGTTTTAGAGAAAGAAGAGACGTTTTTGATGGCGAATGTCTCAACAATTTTGCAACTGGTTGTCTCAATACTAGTGCACTGTATGGCCACTTTATTAGTTAGGGAATCTGGGCGAGAGCTATTGTAGTTTTTGCTTTTAATGAGGTGTTTAAAACAAATAGGGTTTCATTGTCTTACATCACGTGGATTAAAAATGGCCAGCAGATAAAGCTCATTTTGTGCTGTTTATCGTACGACGTAATCGGAGTATATTTCACTGCTTTTACGGAGCAAACCCGAAAACATTCTTAAGCTTCGATATAGACTACTTATATAACTC
Source organism: Galaxea fascicularis (assembly GCA_948470475.1). Lineage (NCBI taxonomy): Eukaryota > Metazoa > Cnidaria > Anthozoa > Scleractinia > Euphylliidae > Galaxea > Galaxea fascicularis. Next base: position 28,969,191 of record OX419338.1, read on the forward strand.
CGTTTTTGCTCTTACGGCCTGTAAAGACGTGATTCTAAGCCATTTACTGTGAATCTCCGTCAGGCAGGAGGTTTACCTTTTCAAATGACGCCAAAAGCCGACACTAGATTGAGGAGATAAGCTGTTGTTGATGTAAAAGAATTAGCCACATAAACAGACATTCTAATGTGATCGCGTGCCATTAAATCCAGCTGCTTAGAAAACAGCGGCAGAATACATAAAATGGAATGCCAAAGTGCTGTCAATGCTTTGCATCGTTTATGTTACACTGATTGAAACGTTTTTTACTAATTTTCACAAAGGATTGTTACGAAATTCAACTGTCTACCATTCTAGCACGGTCTACCATTGCGTTTACTAAAAAATACATCAAGATATCATATATCTTAGTCTTCGATGGTAGACCGTGCTAAAATGGTAGACCGTCAGAAAATCAAAGGAAATGCATATTACACTTATCATCGTTTTACCACTGTTCTCGTTTGGCATTTGTCACTATTTAGGATTGGAAAGAAATGATAGTAGCCCAAGTAGTTTTCTCCTAAAGCCATTTATTCAAAAAGTAACGCAATCACGGAATGTTACATGACCAAATAGCATGCCAATTGTTCTTGCGTTACAAAATAAAAGGGACGAAATTACCACACTGTTGTCAGATAAAATTAATTGCCTAGTAGTCTTGTAGGACGGTCTTTATTGTCGGCTTCAATCAAATGTAAGCAGTTATGCATTGGCGCGATAGCATTGTCAATAATGTCACTTCGCATTGAGCATTGACTATGGTGTGCTCTCTACTGGTAGTGTTAACTCTTGAAAAGTCTCACACCTGTCATATCTTATAAACGCTTTAAGTTGGGCGTCTATGTCTAGACGCCCTAGACGTAGGGCGTCTAATAAGTTGCACGAACAAAAGGAAAGAATACACTCCGATTTGTTACGTCATTAACTGCAAGTTAAGAAAATTCGACGAATTCAAATTTAGTTTTTTGCATACTCTCTGACGAACTAGAACGTCAATATGTCTAAGACTATAATAAGGAAATATAGTTCTTCAAAATTAATTGCTAAGCTCCATTGTTGCATCCTTCATACCAGAGAAAACAAAGTTCACTTTTATACCTTAATTAGACAACGAGTTGCAAAAATACTTGAGACACTGTACGCCATTTGGCCTTGAATGACGTTTCCATGATCTTCCGCTTTCCCTCCCCCTCCCCCTCTTATCAAAGTTGTTAACGGCGCAGCACCATGCTCGAAACTTTGAGGAACAACTTTGAAAGGGGGAGAGGGAGGGGGTGAGTATTGCATGTCACAGATTTGTTAGCAGCAGCGTTTTAGAGAAAGAAGAGACGTTTTTGATGGCGAATGTCTCAACAATTTTGCAACTGGTTGTAGCGCATGTTTTTGCTTTTGCGACACTGAATGCAAGTTTCATGCATATTCAAAATATTCACATGATCCGCCATTTTGAACTCATGTAGTAATTTATGCAACGTGGCTTGTTCATCATTATAATTATACGAAATTAATGTAAGTACGTCATCAGTATGGAATTTCTGGCTGTAAATCGCAGACGTCTCTCTCGCGAAACGCCCCTCGGGGGCCGAGAGCGTTGAGAGGCGGCTGTATTCGCAGGCTAAAAGTGACGTGGTCGGCAGAAAAAGCTTGGCATCTTGCTGAATTTTCGCAAACTTTTGCGGCCCATCTTGGGACTTGTGCGGGCATCTCTTTGTCTGTCTCCAGAGCTCATCGCCTTTAAAGAACCCAAGCCAATGAGGGTAAGGTATAAAGCCCTTTGGATCTTGTTGGATTGTTGGGTTCCCTACTACTATTATTTTACCCTCTCCAAGAGCCAGCACGTTGCAATTGTGCAAGCCTTTAGCCTGAGACGCTATAAAGCTAAAATTTGGGGTTCTGAACCTTCTTCTAAGGCCAAGGCTGCTGCCACTTCTGATTCATCTTTGTGCTTTCTTCACTGGTGCCTTTGTAGCTTCTGCTGTTCTTTTTCGCAGAAAACGCACACATGTACCTTGGTCGTTGAGATGGATATTCGCGAGGAGGTTCCTACAGATAGACTGAATAAAATTAATTTCATTTAAAGAAATGATATCATGAAAGAAAGCTAGTTGTCTACATATGAATTAAATATATTGATAAATCGAACATTTTGAGTGTAAAACAACAACAACAACAACTAAGCCACGTACAATGTACAATGTATTGCATTACGTTTTCCGTATACGTAGGACTCTTGTTGTGAGCAAACTCTCACAATCCCCAGCGGTTCCTGGAATACTGGACGGTACTTGTTCATCATTCTAAAAAGAACAACACAAATTCTCACAAGAAGAATAGGAAATTATTTGCAATCTTATAAATCTTGTTAGGGAAACGGCTTCTTACAAATCGAAGGGAAATACAGTCAATAGTATTTAGCCTGTATAGGCAAACTCTCGCGCTCGAAAGCGAGAGGGGGGGGGGGGGTTGAAAGTCAGGAAAACATTTCAATTTGATTAGCTTTTGTTTCGATTCCTGGCCTCTTTGGTCTGCGCAACTAACACTAGCTGCTTTCATTCATGCAACTCCAGGTTTTCACATAACGAACGAAGAACGAGGGAAGAAAATACAATGAGAGGCTTTCCAGCTTCGCTCCTCGCTTACTCTGTCTTCAAAAAATATTGTTTTTCCATTTGATAAGACTTGTTTTTCCATAACTCGCATCCAGCTCATTTCAACAGTTTTCACTTGGTTTTGTCAAGTTAAAGCTAGTCAGCATTGTCAAGTAGTAGTAGATAACATTTTACAAACTTACATCTCCCATGCTTCTTTCAGCGCCTTTAACCCCTTCATTTGTGTTCCTTCACTATATATAACTGTCGAGTGAGATATACAGTATTTATCTCCAACAGTTTCGGTTGTTTAGCCTTCTTCAGGTTAAAACAACTATTTACAGTAACATTATTACAAAATAGAGCAAAAATAATTTGTGTTAGACCAAGTCAGATATATCAGTCATTATTTCAGTCTTATATAAGTCAATCGCTATCGTCAAACCTTTGTCATCAACAGCTGGTTTTAAACGGGAATGTTCTTGTTTCTCATTCTGAAAACAAAAAATACAAGAGAAAGTCATGTTAGTGTTAGAAAGTCTCTTAAGTAGTCTTTTGTATGGATTTGTAACACCCCGCTGTAACTATCCTGCGTGGCAGGCACAAGAAAGGGGGAAAGCGGGGAGACAGCCGCCCTGGCCACTCTGCATAGTGAACATTTTGATTTTACTCTAGTATGACTTTTTCCGGGGGACTTTGAGTACATAATTAACCAAACTATTCTTTTTAAAAAGAGTAACAGTGACAAAACAACCAGAAACCGATTAAAAAATCACGGTAGTTATGAGCTATGAGCTATTAAATTCGGAAAATAAATTATACACCACTCGTATCTTCCTTTGTTCGGAAGATTGAAAGGCCATATGAAAAGTGTGTCACTTGGCATCACATTTTACGGCAGCCGGGTCTCAAAGTCTATAGAATTTTTACGAAATGGCTCATTCCAAGTTCTTGAAAGTATTTAGAATTGAGAATAGTTTTTTACAGGGTTGTAGACCAATTGTGAACGGTTCAACGTCAAACGCCCTCACCGTGAGCAACGTTTGAAACGGGGAAAACATGTTTCCGTTCCATTTGCAGATGGGCGAATCGTGAGAGCGAGAGTTACTCGCCACTGCAAAATAGACATCATTTCCGGGAAAAGCAGGTTATCAGTTTAACAAATAGATTCCATGTCAACGGACTGTAACTGGGATCTTGTTCTAAGGATTTAGCGCTGAATACAAGAAAGACATTTCCATTCACTCCATGCTCATTATGATATGTTGACTTAAATACCAACAACAAATACATACTGTACACAATGTTTGACAATGCAATTAAAACATGACAACGGATGATGACACAGTATCATTGGTACATGTACAAACAAGAGTGACCTTCTTATATAATTTACTCTTATGCGCAGTTTGATCAGTTTTCTTTATAATTTATTCGCATTAACCATTGATCATTATGCGCGCTTCAGAACAAAAAAAGTGGTACACGAGGCGATAGCTGAGTGTGTCAATGTTTTTCTTACCACAGTTTGACGTCTTCTGCGATCTATCACTGAACAGACGCACGACAACATGGAATCTATTTGTTTTGATAAAGAAAGATTTTGTGTTTCGTTTAGTACCGCTCGACTGAGACTGCTCGAGTTTAAGTCATTTTCTCCAACGAATCTTTTTTTTTTCCTCTTCTTGCTTTTGTCATTTGTCCACAGCCTCGGCAAGACTTTTTTCTATGTCTTTGTTCACCCAATCTGGTAAAATTGCGCCTAAATGTTCAAACTTTCCTCAATTTTGTAAAAAGTTTGAAGCAATGAAGTCATTCGTGCGTCTATCCTCGACTAGTTCTGATTGGGTGAGCTACTAGTAGGCTATTTGTTATAGCCCATCGAATAGCGAAAAGCGCTGGCTTTAAAAACCAAAACAATGGCGGCTGAATCGCGTTTTGCTGAAGTTTCGGACGTGTATTTGAGTTCATTATTACATAAATCTATACCAAAATCTACAAAGACGTCAACCAAATATGGAATGAAGATATTCAACGGTAGGAATGCACAAAATAAATTTGAACTGTTGACAAATGTTACCGTAAATTTGACTCCTTTTGCAATTACTATTTCTATCGTCTTTTTGACAAACTAAAATAACTATTTTTTACAGAATGGTTTTCAAGCCAAACAAGGTTTGAAACTCCGATAGAAGAGATGAAGAAAGAAGAGCTAAATGACTGCCTGAAAGTTTTTTATGCCGCAGTG
>OX419338.1:28979047-29004047 GCA_948470475.1 Galaxea fascicularis
AGTATCAGATTTGACTTTGGCTTACATGATGGGGTGGACGTACGTACGGTCGGACGGTCGGTCGGACGGTCGGACGGTCGGTCGGTCGGACGGTCGGTCGGTCGGTCGTACGATGATGTCATAACCAGAATTTCTCGGATGGATAGGTTACCATATTTTCTTACCAATGGTGCTCCGCGCGCGGAGCTCCGCTATAAGTATGGGGCTCCGCTTGGCGGCCCTTCGGGCCGCCGGAGCTCCGCTATCATAAAGCCACCAAATGGTATAGTTTGGTTTCTGATTGCTATATAATTAATAAAGAACAGGCCTCGGTTGTTCAAAGACTGGATAGTGCTATCCACCGGATAAATCTCCCTATCCAGTGGATAATGCAATTAGTTTCTCCTGGATAGCGCTATCCAACGTTCGAACAACTGGAACGGGGACTCCAGTTACTAAATTTAAATAAGATTTGGCTTCAGTCAACTTTGGAACTCATCTGAAATTTTTCGTTTAATTACTATTATTATTATTATTATTATTATTATTATTATTATTATTATTATTATTATCGTATCTATAACAAAATTCTCGATTCTGATTGGTTCTGCGCGCGCCTATTTGTCGCGTAATTGGTGCGCGATCACGTGGGTGTCCAATTACAGGTATCCAATTTCAACTTTTTGTAATTGGATACCTGTAATTGGACACCCACGCCATTCACGCGTCAATTACGTGCACTTTAATGGCTTCCTTCATAATGTTTTCCCACTGTCTGTAAGACTGCTGGAACATACCACTGACTTTTTCACCCAAAGGAGGTTTTCAAAATCTTCTTAATCTCGAAATTTGTTATAGATACGATTAATTAGTAATTGGACCGAGTGGAGTACAATTCAGGGAGTAATCGTGCTCGTAATTTCAAATCGGACTCGCGCTGCGCGCTCGTCCGATTTTGAAATTACTCGCCCGATTACTCCCTGAATTGTACTCCACTCGGTCCAATTACTATTACTTATTATTATTATTATTATTTAACTGTAATTGGACAGCATGGAGACTGTTACATATATGGACATACAAAGATTGCAAGGTACCTCTATATGTATACTAAACTGTTATATGTTTTAACCCTTATCACCTCAACATTAGGTGGATCATTTTCCCTAACTCGCCTTAACTCGCACTAACTCGCAACTGATAGGCAAGCTCAATTTTTCCTTATCTCGCCTTAACTCGCCTAAACTCGCATTAGCTCGCGGCGATTTAAGCTCCCAGAGTAGGCCTTCAAGATCAAATGCTACGACTGCCATGCTACTTAAATCGACGGATGCGAGCGGCAGAAATTTGAACGTATAAGACTGATTCAACACAACTGACAAGCTACGAGAAATGGTGACAGACAAACCACAGAATCGACTGGGGTTCTGCTCAATGCGTTACTTACAGTACTGGTTTTTTACTAACTTAGAACGATAGGACTGAACCGTTGACTACAACTTGCCGTACCTTACAAGTGACTTGTCCACGACATCAACAACAGACAAACAACAGAATCACCGACTAACTTTAACGACAATACAGCACAGATATAAGACTAACCCAAGACGCATGAAAACGCTCCAATCACTGTTTAAAGTCTTCACAGACTATCACCACACGGTTTAACTGACAGTTGACCAATAACATCACGACTTCGTTGACTAATCAGATCAACGACCAGAATATTTATGCCACCTGCTGACGTTGCACAAATCACTTGACTCGATCCGGCTGACGATAACTTCCGCTCAGATTATCGACGGCAGTCAATGTCACCCAGTCCTTCTCACTACCTACACTCACCCGGCCGATCGTACTTCACTTAGTTATGATATGACTCCTGGGTTCAAAACATTTACAATCCGTAGAAGCTTCAGTTATCAGATGATACTATGATAACGGTATCCTAGAGATGCCAATCATTGTAGAACAAGTTTTATAAGGTCAATACCTCTTACTAACCGAGTTCGAGGTCCGTATTGTAACAAGTTACGGACCGAGTTTTTTTCCCGTTCACTTATGGCCCAAGAGGGAAGCGCACGGGCCATAAATCAACGGAAAAAAACGAAGATCCGTAACTAACAGTATGGACCGAGAAAACGTTTGGCGCATTAAAAGTGCGTCTAATGAGCGATTATAAGAGAGGAAAAACCAAATGTCGCCGATTCCCATTAAATATGAACGCCGCCCACTTACATTAATTATGAACGAAGCGTCGCTCACTTACATTAATATGAACGAACCGTGTTTGGTATCTTCAGACAAAAAGTTTTCCAAAGTTTTATTTCTTTAATTTTTGTACGACTTTAGAGCTACCTCAATTTTTAAAAGTACTTAAAAATGTCTCATGGGGCGCATTTCTAGTTCAAAGTCTCTGATCACGTGGCTTAATTAAGATGGCGAGAGCACACTCCAGAAGATTCCAATAAAACGCCAAGGATAGTCAAAATAACCTTGCCGGTGAAAATTACTTAATTGGCATAACATGAATGCTGTGTTTGAGATAATTTAATCCTCTACAGGCAGACAGAATAATTAATAAGTCACCCATTTAAAAACACCAGTTCATTGCAAAGGGTCACAAAAACAGGAAGACTTGAGGAACGTGCGGCAACTCTGAGCATGGTTTCTCTGAAGGGCTTCGTTTTCTTTGCCTGGATTTCATTCGGACTGGGCTCAGTCCTGTATGCTGGTGAGTTTCCATCAACTTTTTGCGTTGCTCTGGCAGTGTTACTCAGTTGGTTAACAGGAATTTTAGGCAAAATATCATATTAATTGAGAGCAACACTTTATAGACGGTCTCAATGGGGTAGGCCGTTATCCGTAAAACGTCAAAAAAGCCGGTTAACTGTTAGTCGTGGAAATAACAAAAGTCCTGGAAAGAAATCAAAACTGGGCATGCAAAAAAAAGCTTAATATATTTTTTTTTTATTTTGAAACGTGGCATATCGAGTACTTGGAGATATTACAGTAGAGACTTCAGAGCATTCGACAACGGTCAAGGCCTGACAAAAACGCATTGACCCTAATAACTAACACCGCTAGCAAAAACCCTAGCTAACTCTATGTTTCATTTTCAATAAGGATTGTTTCTTTGTTTTTCATGTAAGTTAACCGTAATGATAAAAGAATAACCGTTAGCCGCCGGAAAGCTTCTCCTATCCCCTCCCATTGAGTCCCTCTTTATACGTGATATCGTCCGAATTAATACCACACTTTAAAGGAGCTATGTCACGACGATTTTGTGGTTTTGGATCAATTCTTTCCAAAAACCGTTACTTATTTATACAAACAATGTTCCTGATAAACTATGAGGTGGATATCAAATTAATTTTATCAAAGAGAGCAACCCATAATAAGGTTTTTGTTGTTTTTTGTCGAGATAGCATCAAAACTTGAAAAAGTTGGCCCAACCTTTTCAAGTTTCAATCCATTTCCATCCTTGCCGCATTGGTAGCATCAGACGACATGAAACAGTTTTAGTGTCATAACAGTCTTAACTCAACCTAGTCTGGTCACTTTTTCTCCCTGAACAGACAATTCTGGACACCATACATTTTCTCAACAAATATTTACAACCAGGTAGCAAGCTATACCTCATTTTAAAGGCAAATGAGTGAGCTTTCCAAAAAAAATTGTTGTTTCCAGGAAATCCCATAATATATAATTTATGCACAGAAATTACCGAAAATAAGATTAAAATCTCTAAAAAATATTGGAAAAAAAGTGACTTATTTCAAAATGACAAGTGAATGCAAGAAAAAGTTGAAAACAGAAATGTTGCTTATTATATTAGCAACATTTCCAGAAAATTTGGCTAAAAAAGATTGAATACAGAATTTCTTCGAATTTTTTTTCGCACGCCTTATCAAAAGATGAAAACAGATAAGAAATATACACAATTTTACGACATTCATTCTTTATTCAATTGTTCAACAAGCATTTACAATTGAGTGGAAAGCTATACCTCTTTTGAAAGAGCAGTGAACAAGCTTTCCTCCAAAATAATTTTTTCATGCAGAAACTCAATAATATTTTAATTATGTGCATAAATTAGCACAAATTAGAGTAAAATGTCAACACAATTTGGAGATAAATACATTTTTATCAAAATGCTGTGTGAATACAAAGCAAACTTAGAACATAAGTGCGATAAACATTTAGTTATGTAGCACCGAAGCATTTGAAGCGTAAAGCAATTCGCTAGAGTGAAATTGTAAGCGATACGCACTGTTTGGTGTTTACCGTAACCCGATACGAACGCGTCTATTCTTTACATTTTTGCACTTCCGCCCCACTAAAACCTCTTTCCCTTCGAATATATTTATCTCCTTGGACTAAAATATAAATCTAGATATCCAATCAACGCAATAAACAAAGTTTTCAACGGAAAAACAACTGTAAACCAAAGTGCGAGTCTATTTCGTTGCATTCTCAAACCGCGTGGGCGCTGGCTTGCAACACATTCTACATAATGTTTACTCCGATCTGACCTTGATTCATCGCTTTCATTGGCAAGCTGACGATCCAGTTCGCTCTCTTCACCGCTTGACATGCCTTCATTACTCCTTTCTTCATCTTGTACAAGTTCTACAACCACCGCGGGGTCGCTAGTTACAAATCTCGAGCGCTTAGCGCGTGGTCCTGACGAAGCCATCTTTCAACACTCTCGATGCCAAAATTCAAAATGGGGTCATATAAGCCACATTGAAGGGTCTTTGCTCAAATTTGAGAGGGGCCTGGGAAATTTATCAAGCGGGAAAACGTGAAAATTTGAGCGCGATCGGTGGAAACGGAGAGTCGTGCGAATTTTTTTTATTTTCCGACTTCAGTGACTGATATTTAAAGGGCCGGACGAGGTTGAGTTTTTAAATAACAAAACTAGACCATTATTTTTGGATCTCAATTGACCGCAAGACATATTTTGAGCTTTAAAAATATGCTAAAATAGCGTGACGTAGCTCCTTTAACGCTGTCAGTTTTAGTTCAAAACATCTTTTCTGTTTGTAATGACGAGTAAACAAAGAAGTCAAGACAGGAGCCCAGCAGAGTAAGGTGGCTGTTATATTATTAGCATTCATTAGTCCCGACAAAAGGAATGCATTAAGTCGGTTTTTAACTCAAGGTTCTTCCTGTATTGAATTAGGTTTAGATTAGCCTTTATCTAAAATGGAAAAGAAACTATCAAAACTTTGCTTTTTGCCCTTCATATACATAGTCTCCTTCGCAGACGCTCTTTTCGTTTGTCACGCAATCTTTCCAGTACGCAGCCATATGACAGCTGCAGCCTGATATACCAATTTGAACCTTCCCATCTTCTTCATTCTGTTGTCGATGCGAACTTTTAGTTGCTGCTTTTCAGTTCGTAATACCAAGGGTGAAGAAGCTCGTCCTTCATGTCCTTAGTTGTTCCTGGGATGTAAACTCGCAAAGCACAAATACAAACTTTTACTGAACAATAACCACAATGGGGAGCCATAAAATACACATCTTCACTGGTCGCAAGATCCACAAAACTCAATTCTATCCTAATACAAATTACAACATAAAAGCCAGCTCTTCCAGGTTTCATATATGTGTTATTGAACACGCGCTAGGTCTTTGGCCAAGTTCTCTTTTTGCGTTTTTATGGACCGAGACGAAATCGAGGTCCATAAAAACACAAAAACAGAACGAGACCAATATGCAGCCATCTTGACCAAACTAGCTTGGTCAATAAAGGATTTATTACGTGGCATAAAGAACACTGAAAAACTGATCTTCGTATCGCTTGTTTATTTTGAACACTAGAAAGGAAGCCATTTTTATGCAAAAATTGTTTTGTTTTCTTTGTTTTCATTTTCGTTAACGGGCAATCCCGAGCGGGCAATATCGGACCATCTTGCGCACTTGGGTGGTAGCCAATCAGAACACAGAATGCGCTTCATCTTGCCCGCTCGCGGAGCTTGCCACATAATAAACAGTCTTACTTTGCTCAGCAACAGATATTTCTTCTAAAAATTCAAAACATCTGTTTTACAGCCGTTGCATTTAAACTGGGAAATTCAGTAACTTCGACAAATTAAGGTTTTGTCCTCAAAAACAAATAGGATTTTCCAAAAATTATTCTTTTCTTATTTCAATTTCTGCTTGAGGAAAAAAATATCTTATTCTCACAAATACGGTTAATTAAGGTCTTCTGATGACATTTTGTCTGTTTGATATTAAAACAGCACCCGTCGTATTATGAAAAAAAAGAAAAGAGTTTTTAAGGCAGTTCAATGCATTTTCTAGCACTTTCCAGCAACATTAATTCGATGAATTAATAAAACCTCACTATAGCAGATGATGGTAGGATAACGAAATCCTAGAGATGCCTTTTAATTATAGAAAAACGGTCATAAGGTAATTATTTTCTTCACTTGACGGGTTAACACTTCAGTTTATTCAAAGCGCACTTCGTGTTAGCTTTAAGAGATTAACAAATCTCGCCAACTCTCATTAATTATGAAGGAACCGTGTCTAGTATGTTCAGATACAAGCTTTTGCGAATTGTCATATCTTTTGGACCTAAGAGTCACCTACAGTTTGTAAAACTACTTTGAAAATGTGTCTCACGGGGCGCATTTACAACTGGAAGTTGCGCATGCTGAGCACGTGGTTCAAGATAGTGGAAGTCCTTTAGAGATCAAGAGGGTTGGGGGTGGGGTGGGGGAGGGGGGCACTAGTAGTTGCTGGAAAAAGTCAAGGATTACCAAAATAGCTTTGCCGGTGAAGATTACTTTATTGGCATTACAGGAACAGGAAGACTTAAGATAATTCCTCTGAGTTGCATTACGCGTCCTTACTGCGCATGATTTCCTGCGTCAGTAGCACTTGCACGAGCCGGTGCATATTCAAAACCCTGCAGGTTTTCTGAAGGACTGATCTTCAAGAAGCAGGTAAATGGCGATTTTCCTTCAAACGAGTATGAGGACTCATGCTTTTTATTTCGCATATTGAAATAAAATGTAATTCTCCAAGACATATCCTGACTTTAAGAATTTTCTTTTGTCCAATTTTCATTATTCAAAGAGCAGGGTTGGCACAGTGATGAAAGTGTTCGCCTTCCACCAATGTGTCGCGGGTTCGATTCCCTGCCTCGGCGTCATAAGTGGGTTGAATTTGTTGGATACTCTGGTTTTCCCCTTTCCTCAACAACCAAAATTTGATTTGATTTGATTTGATTTAGAGTTTATATTATTTACAGTCCCCCCAACTGGTAGGACACTCGTGTTCGGCTGGAACGATTTGAGACTTAAATAAAGTTAATATTATTCCTATGCGAAGTCATTTGCATATGTTAATAATATGCCCTGGGGACTTGTAAATTATAAATACAAAGGTCCGTGTTGGGCTCGCCCCTTGCACTCTACTCTAGGCCGCCGTTTAGATCAGATCTAGCGACTTAACCGGCGCTCCAAAAACCCGTTTTTTCCTCGCTTTATGGCTGAACAAGTGCCTGCTGCTCCGCTGCAAACCAGGTTCAAGATGTTATTGATGTCGCTCTAGCTCCAGCAGTTCCAGCTCCGGAGCCTGTCTTTGCAGCTCCAGTAGCTCAGGTAGAAAACCGGCCTCCCGCGGCCGCCGACAACATTGCCCAGAACGCACCACCTGAGGTAACTGTTCCGAATGTTTTTATCCCTAGCCTGTTTTTTAGTTGGTTGAGTACACGTGTTCCTTTTCTTTCGTGGTTTTCTTATCGGTGTTTACTTTATTTTGGTCGTCACAGTTCATTTCGCCTCGGTGCTCATGGCGGTAGTAGTTTCTGTTATGCTCGGGTTTGTTCTCACCTTTGTGGCTCGTTAGCGCTTTGTAAAGTCCTGTGTGGCCTTTAAGCATGCAATAATCCTGTGTGGAAGAGAGTCTTTTGACGCAGATGAGGCGTGCATATTTTGTCCTCGGTATCTTTGAATGAAATAGTCCTGTGTGGTAACAATGCATACAATGGTCCAATATGACGAATAAACTTGTGACAAAATAGACCTGTGAAAATAGTCCTGGGTGGTGATAAGACCTGTGTGGCGATTAGGCCTGTGGTAAGTGGCGTATGCGACATTTTCATCTTCCCTGGCCGAGAATAAAAAAACACTTAAAGAGTGAGACAGAGGACTGTGTGACAAATAGACCTGTGTGGCAAGGCAGTAGTCCTAGTGGAATTAGTCTTGGGTGGTGATAAGACCTGTGTGGCGATTAGGCCTGTGTGGCAAGTGGCGTATGCAACATTTTCATCAGTCCCTGGCCGAGAATAAAAAACATTTAAAGAGTGAGACAGAGGACTGTGTGACAAATAGACCTGTGTGGCAAGGCAGTAGTTCTAGTGGCATTAGTCCATGGTGGTGATAAGACCTGTGTGGTGGTTAGGCCTGTGTGGCAAGTGGCGTATGCAACATTTTCATCAGTCCCTGGCCGAGAATAAAAAACATTTAAAGAGTGAGACATAGGACTGTGTGACAAATAGACCTGTGTGGCAAGGCAGTAGTCCTAGTGGCATTAGTCCATGGTGGTGATAAGACCTGTGTGGCGATTAGGCCTGTGTGGCAAGTGGCGTACGCGTATGCAACATTTTCATCTTCCCTGGCCGAAAACAAACAAACAAACAAACAAACGAAAAAAACTAAACAAAACAGTGAGAGGGAGGACTATGTGAGAAATAGACCGGTGTGGCAAGGCAGGCGAGGTTTTTGCAACATTTTCATCTCTTTGATAAAAGACAAAAACAAAAGAAAAATAAAGCGTGATAGGCCTTTGCGGCTGCAGTTCGTGGAATGAGCCTTGTGTTCTCAAATGAATGAGAAATAAATGGGTCTGTAGAAATATACCGGTCTCGCAGTGTGGAATTGTTGGCTCTTGGTGGCTGTTGGCCAAGATGAAATAGAATAATAGTGGGAATTATAGATTAAAATGCATACAACCTCCTCGTGTGCTATGTCCATTTTACACGGTGATTTCTCTCTTGGCCATACGGTGACTGGGCTGCTGTACTGGACAGGTTTAAAAAAACTGGAAGAAGCCCAGCAGGCTACAGTCGAAACATTATTACAGAACGTGCGAGTGCTGTTGAAGTCTCCAAACTTCAGTGAGGGCCAGATTATAGATAGTTTTACTGTCGTTAAAGCTGATCTCCAAGGAAAGGAACCACGCGAAAACGGGTTTCTATGGTTCTGTACTTCAAGCAATGTCTCAGAAAGCTGCCATCCCGGATGATGACTTCAAACAATAGCTGGAGGTTCTCCTTGGAAACACTGAAGGATGATGAGAAAGTTATGAAGTTTATGTCTAATGCTGAAAAGGCGATGCCGAATTCAAGGCCGAACCGGAGCGGTGGTGGCTATGGCCATTTCTAAGCAACCTGTCCATTTAGGAGGCGTTACGAGTGGAACCCCCCTTCTCGTCGCCCAAATCCTTCCTTCAGAAGAGGAACTCGTGGCGGTCAGTTTGGCAGGGGTCTGCCCAAGACGAAGGTGAATAATTGTTGATATTCAGTCGGAGACTTGTCAATTTGGGATGAAGAGACGTTGCCGGCATAGATGTCCTTGTTTTTCTTTCATTGAAGTCTGTGTCATGGTTTCTATAGTAGAATTCGTGCCGCATTTCACAAGTAAACCATCTTTTTGGGTTTAAATTTGCTCTGTTTGTTTTCTTTTTATACTTTAATTTCCAATTGAGGGTGAGTGACTCCTATTGGTTTGCCGTTTTCCTCGGTGACCAGTAGACCTTCTGATCCAGGGGTTGTGAAGTTGCTCCCTCCTGATTGGAAATCCCATTTTTCTTCAACTACAGTTTTCTCGGTTTTGTACAAGAAGGCTAATTAGCCTTCAATGTTTTTCTGTTCTTGTGTACGCCCTTGCAAGAAAGAAAAAAGAGTCGTTCAGTCCCAGCGAAATAATTATAATTTATTCGCTACGCAACTTTGCATCCTAGAACCTGTAAAAAACTGGGTTGATGTTAATGGGATTCCCATTCAGGGGGAAATGCGACTCACTAGGAAAGATGTCCTATACTCCGAAGGGAAACCCGGCCTGCAAACATTCGCCTTAGAGATCCGGACCAGTTTATCGCGGGTGGGCTCCACAAGCTTGGGATAGGATATTGGTAGACCACCCCAGAAGCATACAATCGGGGACTGGGTTCGAAACAAGATTGAAATTTCAAAATTTACTCGACATTTCAAAGGCTCTTTTAAAGGTCAACACTATTGTTCAAATTTCCCGCCGTCTAAGCAGTTTAGTAACCACGTCTCTTGTAAAGCGTTTTCGGATTTTGTTTCTAAGGAGATTTTGAAACCCTTAACGACCGGTGCGCACAGAGTATGGGGAAGAGTCGGTGATGACTCTCCGCCCTATCTGGTTCTCCCATTGACCGTAGAGCCAACCAAACCTAGGCTCTGTTTAGATTGTAGGTTTTAAATTTATGGATGACCGACGTACCTTTCTCATTTAATAGACTTGCTGATATTACCCGGTATGTTTATCGAGGATCATATATGACCAAATGTAATGACAAATCTGGCTACGATCACGTTTTCCCTATCACCATCTTCTCAGACTTACGTTGGCTTCCAGTAGAATGGATTCTGGTTTGTTTGTGCTACATTACCTTCTGGGTGGAATATATCCCCGTATATATACCATACCATTGGCCTGGTAGCATTGGGCTATCTTCGCGCTTGTGGGATACCATGCTCTTTGTATACTAATGACCGGCTGAATGGGGAACTTCTCACATGTCAGGGACCCTGGTCGGTTTTGCCAGAACAAAGGCCAGGAATACAGATTCAGTACAGCTGTACTAGCTATCTATTGTGTTCTGTCGCTCCTAGTTGATCTTGGATACACTATCGGCATTACTAAATCTGTGCTGTATCCGTCCACCAGTGTGGAGAACCTGGGGTTAACAGACGATTTTCTAAAGCAAGCATTCATTGTTCCTCGTCGGAAAATAGAGGCCTTAGTAGATTCGAGAGTGTCCAAGTAGCGAGCCATCTAAGATTTATATCCTCGCGAGGGATCAAGCCGTCTTCAAGTCCCTGTTTTTTGCAGCTGATCGGGCTGCCGATTTGTTAAGCTTGAAAGCGGTTGATATCCTGCGTTTTCCAGACAATTCAGGATTTTTGTTCAACCATATTGGGACTAAATCCTTAAGATCAGGCGATGTTAATGTCGCAGTTTTGCTTTTAGAAGGGGTGAGAATGCAGTTATATGCCCTGTTAAAGGTCTGGAAATGTATTTCAATATTTGTAGGCTCCTCAGAATAGAATTACAGCCAGGGTCTCTCTTTCGTTCTGTAACGAAAGAGGGAAAATTTCTTTTAAGGCTTTAGAGCCACAGGCAGCCCAGGCTAGATTGAATGAGTATACAAATGCAGAACCTGTTCGTGGTAGATTAACCAGTAATAGTTATACTCTTCATAGCTTTGGAAGCGGAGAGGCGATTTCGTTAGCTCTTCCTAGGGTCTTCCTGCATGACATTATGGATTATGTTGGCTGGAAAAATGGCAGGGCAGCTCTACATTATAAGCTAAGACAGGTTGTAAGTCCAGCAGGAGCTGCAGCCAAACTGGCAGATTTGGATTATGACATTGGTAAAACCTACATGCGTCTTAATAATCTGGAGGGGTTCTTTCCAGTATTCTAGTACTTAAATCAAGTTCTCTTTCTTAAGTATCTGATTTATTTAATGGCTTGGGCCGGAAGTAGGTGCCCTGTGGCAGTATAATTAAATTTTGTTTCCGGTGTTTTGGATAAGGATTGGAAGAGAGGCTAATAGATGGAGTTAGATCTTAATAACTTTTCCTTGACAAAGAATAAAGGTGGCATGATTGGTAGTTAAGTTGTTGTCTACTTGCTCTAATATAGCAGATGTCTTTCAGAGCTAACGACAATGTTGTACTGGGTGTATGCTTGGTCTGACTGTTGCAAAAGTCAGCGCAGGGCTTGGGGAAAGCCAGAGCGATTTCCCATACCTTATTTACATGTCATAAATAACAATACCCAGGGCAGAATATTATACTATGCTAAGTCATTTGCATATGTTAATAATATGCCCTGGGGACTTGTAAATTATAAATACGAAGGTCCGTGTTGGGCCCGCCCCTTGCACTCTACTCTTGGCCGCCGTTTAGATCAGATCTAGCGACCCGCCCTCCCACCCCGCGAGGAATCCGGGTTTTTGGAGCGCATCCTCCAGGCTCTTCGTCTGGTTTGGGTTTGTCCCAAGCCAGAGCGATTTCCCATACCTTATTTACATGTCATAAATAACAATACCCAGGGCAGAATATTATACTATTATTATTCACATTAGGCAATGCTTCAATCACCATTTTTCTAAGGCATCGATGCTGCTTTTCAATTCATAAGACAAAGAGTGAAGTAGCTCTTCCTTTTATGTCCTTAACAAAACGTTCTGCTCGGTTATAAACAAATCGAAAACAAAAACTTGTATTGAATTTCACAAACCTGAGATCAGCTCTATATATGACGCTGGGAAACCTTATACTTTAAGTTTGGTTCTGATATACCGCAGACCTAGCTACCTGCAACATAGCCACTGGTAATGCCTGGGATAAAATATTATTGTTCCGACATATGAGAACATACGCCTCTGGCATCAGGAACCATCACAGGTGTTTACTGCCGGCACACCTGCGAAGTTGACTTGAGTCCAACTTCGCAGACATGCCGGCGGTAAGGACCTGCGATGGTTTTAATGCCGGTGGCGTATGTTCTCATATGTCGGAAATGTGTCCCATGCATTACCGACGGCTATGTCGAGGTAGGTCTGCGGTATATGAGAACCCGAGGCTTTAAAACCTGGCTTCCGTATGATCTTAACGGTCTGCGATCGGTCTGCAACACTACCGGCGTCATGATCGGCGATCGGTCTGCGTCACGTCTCAGACATATGGAAACGTGTGTCCCAGGCGTCTGCGGCGGTCTGCGGCACAGATCGGAAAAGTACTTTCCCGATCACTCAGATCGTGTGCCGCAGACCGCCCCAGACGCTGGGGACAAATGTTTCCATATGTCTACGACGTGACGCAGACAGATCGTCGATCATGGTGCCCATAGGGTCGCAGGCCGATCGCAGACCGTTAAGATCATATGGATACACAAGTCGTAAGATTCTCAAAAATCAATCCTGCCCAATGACAGCTCTTGCAAAACAAATGACGCCAAAACACTGGTTTTGAAGCCGATGCATTGAAACTGAAAATTAACCTCAAGAAATCGTCGATAGGATTTTCAACATTGAGGTATAGACGAGACAGTAACATTTATTTATTAACACTAGAAACCAAATTCGTATAAAAGCCATGTTATTCCAACATGTAAAGATGGAAAAATTAATACCTTCTGGTTGCAATTTCAGTGTTTGAACCTTAAAACAGCATCCAACTGATTTCTCATCAATACATTATATAAATTCATGAAATTCCGTCTGCTACAAATGAGAAGATCAGGATTTAGATGCAATATTGGAATATATGCAAATGGTGAAAACTAAAAAGTTGAGTCATCGGATCACACCAACCCGCACACATCCGTCACGTGCCAATTTTTCGGTCAGAATTGTACACGACATGGTACGTAGTGAAAATAACAAAGGATGCGTTACATTGATAACTTTAAAAATTAATATCATAAGAGGTTTGGTGTTCTTATTTTCTCCTAGTTCTCGCAACAGCATACGATCGCATGATAATATTTAAAGAACCGATTCCCAACAAAGCTCTTCTAGGGCACGTGATAGCAGCTGGGCAAGTGCCGAATGAAGGGAGCTGTCGCGTGAAGTGTTATTTGGAGCCTAACTGCGTGTCCATCAATGTGGGACCTGGCACTAAAGCCGGACAGCTGATGTGCGAGTTGAACAATCACACCGATGAAAGCTCATCAGGGAAACAGATTCTCTTGAAGGAACAAAGCGGCTTCACTCACTACAGTGTTGAGGTAAAGGACCATCAGGGGTCGATTTTTACCCGAATCAGGATTTACTATAAACAATCCACGGTTTCTGTTTCCGGTATTTTTGAAACTTAAAAGGCGTTTTCCGTGTAGATTTTCCCAGTTCATGAACAATAGAAATTATACAAATCCATGAGATTTTTTTTTGCATATAAATATGAGAAATCTTATACAAAAGTTACCTACTACTTTTTGTGCATGGTGAATTTCTTTCTATCCAAAGAACGTCTCAAAGAAGTCCTTACGACTTCATTTAAATGTCTCAGGAACTCTCAGTAGGGAAAGTCATTGGGAAGAGAATTTGCAGTGTCTGTGAGAGTCAATGACCAGGCAGCGTGTTTTTCATAACTCCGGAAAACGACGGTTCTGGGCCCGAGAACTATTTTTCAAGTCGTTCTAGGAATCGAACAAACTATCCATGCAATATATTTCTCAACTTAATAACGAGCTTTCTGAAAAGGATATCAAAATTATTGGACATCGAAGTCCGGTGATGAGCCTCAGAGTTCACGTAAAATAGTTTTTCGGACCTAAAACGTTTTGAGGAGTTTCGAGAAACTAGCGCCTGAGGCGAGGAGATATGTCAAAATTCAATTATTATGGTGTGAAAAGTTGATTAAAAAACCTTTTGTACCACCATTGTAGTCATTATCTCACAACAAAATAATGATAATATTTGGACACCGACTTCGTCTGTGCATTTCTTTGTTTGTTTCTTCAGAGTTTACAAGTAATGGGATTTTAAGATGAAGGGAATGCGTTCAGTGGAGCTTAGTTTAGGGCCGATATGTTAAGAAACCTCGTTTCCAGGGTCTCTCTCTGCCTCCCTTGTCGTTGAGGAGACGTCAGAGACGACAAGGGATGCAGAGAGAAAGACCCTGGGAACGAGATTGTATGTCAAGAAGGAATGTTGTCCATTGTTTTCCTTTTGTTATCAGCCACTCCATTTACAATAAAAGTCGTAACCAGCTTTTCAGACCCTTTTCAAACAATTGACGAAATTATGGAGTTATGCCCTGATAAACCAAACAAATCTAAGCCAACACGTTAAATTCTAGCAACTGACTGGCTGCCCGTGACATGATTTTCTAACAAGGGAATTCTTTTTTGCAACCCTGGTGGCTAGCCGAAAACGAAATCCTCTCATGTTTCACTAGCTTTTCGCTGACTTTGAGGGAGAATTATTGAAGAGTTCGACAGATCCAACTAAATTTGTATGAAAGAAGTTGTTTTTTGTTTCAAAGCCAATTTTGAGACTAATGATTGTCATCGATCACTTGATGATTGCCAAGTTGACGTTGGTAACCAAGATTTCGCCAACAGGAATACTGACTTAAGTATTATAAAAACCGGCTGTTTTCATTTGGACCTAAGGCTTTCTGCAGAAAACCAGCTCGGAATAATGCTATTTAATTTGGGACTGTTTCTGCGAATTCTTAATTCCGTTAAATTTAAATGTCATGTTATTAATATTGCTCTTAGAATCATGTGCTTTAAAAGAGGATTTCAGTCGAGGCACCTGAAAAGAATTGCTTAGTGCACGACAAGAAGAGACTGACTTTCATATTCCTACTACCACTTTTCAGAACATTTGCCTCGATAACCTATGTCGTGGAATCAATGCTCTTTGTCAAGTCGGCTTCAGCAGTTCCGGCTACAGATGTGCTTGTGTTGCTGGTCATACGCCAGGTAATAAGGTAGTCGTAGTGACCGCTTTACAGATGAGGACTTATCCCTCTGTTTAAATGCCCTTTTCTACCCTTTTCACGTCCACTCTTTCATGCCACAGGCGCGCAGTTCCAAAAATATTCGAAAATATTGAAACAAGTGACAGCAGTTACTGTGAAACACTTTGATTTGATTTTGACAGGTCCATTGCGTAGCCACCAATCAGATGCGAGATGAAGCCGCAAAGAAAGCAAACAAAATTAACGTTAGGTGGATTCACACTAGACCCTCAAGTGCACTTCAATGTGTACTTGAGTTCGAGTGCATTTTCAAGGAAGGTTTCGACCTTACTTTAGAGTGCACTTCGGTACTTTGATGTTTTGATGCTTCTGTGGCGACTAAGTACGATCAGTCAAGTGAAACGACAACCGTTTACACACAAGTTCATCTCAAGTGCACTTCAAACACAATTCAAGTGCACTTGAAATGTCTAGTGTGAACCCACCTGTTGTCTCGAGATCAGTCACGCACGTTGCTTTGATTGCTTTTCCTTCCAAAAATGGCTGTTACCGTTAGTTTTTTCATTATTAGTTTAACCTTGTGTATTTACGCAAGCAAAGAGGATATTCGAGCGACTATGCTACGCCGAATGTGATAAAATACCAAGGTAGCTAATAAATAAATCAAATCACACAATTTACTTATCAAGTTGCTTGAAGTCCTGAAATGACGTCACAATTGTTCCCAGTCTCCTGTTTTCGGTCTTGCGGCTTTGCACCCCACCGGAAGTGAAATTCGACACTTTTG
The DNA here is from genome assembly GCA_948470475.1 of Galaxea fascicularis. NCBI lineage: Eukaryota > Metazoa > Cnidaria > Anthozoa > Scleractinia > Euphylliidae > Galaxea > Galaxea fascicularis. Next base: position 28,995,525 of record OX419338.1, read on the forward strand.
GTACATCAAAACACGGGGAAGGAAAATCGCTATCGAAAATTGTTTTTTGCTATACTTATCAGTACATTGGGGAGATTTAATCGAGCAAATAAAAAAAATATGTCATATACACTTTAAGCTATTTATCAGGTGTTTGCTTCCGTTGTTTGTTACACAAAAACTATTGCCTGTTGTTAACTAGTTCGCAGGGCAAGTTAACGCATTCCTCAACAAGGCACATACAACATACAATATTCCAATTGAGCGTATGCCTATGTTAAGATTTATTTTTGAAGTCTATAAACTTAAAATATTCCACAATGACTCCAAACAACCACTCGACAGATGTTCGTGCATTTGACATAGAATAGGCCATATTCGTATTCTCGGTATTGAACTGGGTCTAGCATGAGGTGGAGGCTCTTGCGGGGGAATCTTTTCATATGTAAATGTATTCCCCCGCATGAGCCTCCACTTCATGCTAGATCCAGTTCAATACCGAGAATACGAATATGGCCTATTGTGGAAGGCTTCCATTTGAGCGGTAAGGGCAGCGCCTCTGAACGGACCCATGAGGTTCACCCTTTAAGGATAGGCCAGGTCTCGATATATGCACATTGCCTGTCCAGTTGGGGATGTAGCATTGTACTCAAATCGGAAAGAACATTGGAGTCGGCGAGTATTGCAGCATCATGCCTATTTTCTTCTGTAAATTGAAATGTAACTGTAAATTTAAACGACAACAGCTGCAACAACACCTCTGTACAGTACTCTCTTGTGCCCCTTGTGCAAGCCTTTGATGCTTCCCAGGTCTCCAAATAGGACGGACAGTCCCATCTACAAACCCAAAACAGTTGTTGAGGGCAGTGCCTATGTTAGAGACAACGTCAGCATACCGTTGAATAGTGAGTGGATTCAGGATGGAATGATTCCAGGCTGTGATTATGAGACCATGCAGATCGTACATACAGTTAAGTACAACGTTCGATACCATGCACAACACAAAAACTGGCTTTGCAAACCTGCTAACCATGTTGTTGTAACGACATAGATATGCAAGCCGGCGAAGAAGAAAACAAAGTCCCCCTATTCGACCGCAAAGACTGTCTTATGGGCACCTTAATGTTGGTGCCAATTGAAACACATCAACGAGACGTTCGATATCTTCTCTCTCAAACCTAAACTCGACTTCAGCCTCGCTGATGTTTTCCAAGTTAAATTCTTTGTACTCGTAATAAGGCAGCTCTAAATTAACTGGCTTATTTGCCTCATACAGAACTAAGAACTCCTCATCCGTCAATAGTTTTTCTGCGTAAGCAACAACAATCATTTCTCGAACCTTCCTTAACGATACCATGATGTACTACAAAGTCAATTCAGTACTTTAAAAAGATGACTTCCTCTGCAATTTCAAATTGAATTTTAAAGAGAGGACTAACTTAATTACAAAATTAGCTAAAATTGTTGCTATGGAAAGTTCCCAACCCTTATATCTTGGAAACCCTAACTTGCACTGGCAAGCTGTCTGACTCTGTTTTTACAATCAAAGAGGTTTTCAAGATTTTCGAGTGACAGCCATATTTGGTAAGTCACGTGACCAGAACAGAAAAAAGCCTAAAACACGAGTGGTGTGCACTTCTGGATATCGAAAATGATGCCAGTGGTTAACGATCGCCAAGGTGCAAAAGTGAATTTTTTTTATAATGTGGGTAGTTGAATTTCAATAGGTAAAATAAATAAAATTTTAAAAAAAATAAAGGATATGCATGTATGTGTGTATGTGTGTACGTATTTATGTATTAACGGCTTCGCCTTTCGTACTCTGAAATATCAGCGGTCTCCTTCCCCTAGCGCCGCATGTGGGTTAGGGAGAGGAGACGGCTGACATTTCAGACCGGCTACGCGGCTCGCGAAATATTCAGACAAGAGTTCGATTGTTTGATTGCCGAACTCAATCGAGCCAAATCATTCGATTAAGTTCTATTGAATTTGATACAAGTTCGATTTGTTCGAGTAGTTACGTTTGATATCAGTGACCATTACACACAGTTCTGTACACTGCAATCCACAACAGCCAAGCCTGTTCCTAAGAAGCTAAAAATTAGAGACTACTCTCATTTCATGGAACAAAAGTTTGTTTGTGATCTTTCACTTGTTGACTGGGCTACCACATTGACTAAACATTCAGTTAATCCGAAGAAAGCGTTCTCTTCGTTTTACAGGAAACTAGTGAAACTTGTCAACATACATGCCCCCTTTACATCATTATCTAGACGTAGGGCAAAGCAATTCTCAAAACCTTGGTTAAGTAGGGGCCTGCTTAAATCTATAAAAGTTAAAAATGCTTTGCTAGTCTCAAGGCGACCTCCGAAAATATAAGTTGTACAGAAACAAATTAGCTGGTCTCATACGACATAGTAAAAGGATATACTATTGCAAATGTTTTCATGAAAATCTATCTACATAACATGAAGAATACTTGGGCTGGTATTAATTCACTTTTGAATAGACGAAAGAAACATTCCCAATTCTTGGTTCTGAACTTCCAAACATTATGAATAACTATTTTTTCTTCTAACGTGTTCCAAACTAAAATGTGTTTTTCCAAAATTGGTACTTTCCTTTAAAAACATAGGAAATCTGTCGGAGTGTCAACTGAAGTCAGGGTAAAACTACATATTTTTGCTGCAATTTTTTTTTTTAGTTAGAAACGCCTTTATTTCAACAATCCATTTAAAAAGGTAGAGTTATTTGTGTAAAATTAACCATCAGCCGAGAAGGCATCGATTTCGGGTTCTGATTATCTCCTGAGTTTGTATTTTATATGACTAGCTCGCGCATTAGAGAAATACACCGGCTATATCTTGAATTCTGTTCACCATGGTAAAGTTTGGCAAAAAATGTTCCCCCCTCTGCAAAGCATTTCAGCGAATATTTACATGATCGTTGTTCTATTAATTCTTTCTTTTTTGATCCTGTCACTCAACCTGAAATAGAGCGCGAGATTTTGCCACTGCCCTATAATAAAGCATATGGATTATATTCTTGCCCAACCCGCCTGATTAAATGCGCTTATTGTATCTTAGGCCAACCTCTTGCTGATTTAATTAACATTTCTGTGAGCTATGGTATTCACCCATCAATTTAGTGAAACATGCCAACGTCGTTCCAGTCTACAAGTCTGATGACGATACAGAGCCGGGAAACTAAAGGCCAATCTCCTTGCTTTCAGTATTGAATCGTATCTTTGAAAAAGTAATGTATAATCGCCTTATTGCCTTTGTCGAAAAAAATGACCTATTGTATAAATCACAATGCGGATTTCGCGAGAAGCATTCCTGCCGTCATGCCCTACTCGAAATTGTCAACAGAATCCAAACTAACATGGGTAATAAATTATTTTCATGTGGAATATTTTTAGATTTAAAAAAAGCATTTGATACTGTTGATCATTCCATGCATTCTCTTATATAAATTACACCACTTCGGAATAAGGGGAATTGTGAATGATTGGTTTTCCTCTAACCTCTCCGACCTTTTTCAATTCACTCAAATTGATTCTAATATCTCACATAAAAGGAAAATTTCTTTCGGTGTGCCACAAGGATCTGTTCTCGGTCCACTTCTCTTCCTAATCTATATAAATGATATCCCAATTGCTCTGAAATTTTTTATTTTCATCTCTTTGCTGACGATACCAATTTAATCTATGCTGATAAAAGTCTGAAATCACTTGAGATTCAGTTGTTGTTAATAATGAGCTGACTGGCTAAATGCTAACAAAGTTAACTTTGAATACTAAGAAATCTAATCATGTAATCTTCCGCCCCTCACAAAAGAAACTAAATTCAACCATTGATTTATAAATAATTGATAACAATACTAACACTATCACTTCCATGGAACGTAAGGAATACGTGAAGTATTTGGGAGTCCTTATTGACAGTACTCTAAGTTGGAAACATCATATTGATTATATAGTTTGCAAAATAAGTAAAACTGTAGGTGTAATCGCCAACATCCAGGGGCACAAAACGGAGCTGTTCCTCACTTTATCTGTTCCCCCGAGGTATTGTGCTGGCTGGTAAAATATCAGTCACTTTCCGGAGGTGGTTATCAAATTTCTTTCTGCTTATGGTTTCGGTTGGTAATTACTGAAGTGTGGCAGCAGTGTGAGTGTTGCTGGCTGGTGAAATCTGGATGGTTGTTAGAAATTTTTGCATTCTCTCCCCCACTGAAGGCTTGAATTGAGGCCTTTTGCCACGCCCGACATAAGAAATTGTCTTTTTTTTTTTTTGTTGGGCAGGTTGCTCAATTTGCACCTGGCTGGGAAACCAACCAATTTTATCTAGCTGGCTGGGAAATATCTTGTGTGTCTTGCTGGCAAAAAGGAACAGATATTTTTTTTTTCCAGCAATATTAAAAAAGACCTGAAAATGCTTGAATAACATTTAGTTTTATTAACTGGGGTATAATAATACATTTTTCAACAAATTGGTCGTTTTGTGCCCCTGAACATCAGAGGTTTTGTACCGTCTGACATACTTCTCAAAATCTATTATTCTTTGATTTTTCCCTATTCACACTATGGCATAGTTGCTTGGGGTCAAGCTGCTGAAACTCATATGAACAAAATTCTTCTTTTACAAAAGCGTGTTCTTCGATTTATATATGGCATGAAATACAGACCTCATACTATACCGCTATTTATTTCTGCAAATATTTTACCGGTTAATATGTTGTACCTTAAAACTGTGGCTGTCCAAATGCATGATGTATCATCTGGCATTACACCCTCTAAAATATCAAATCTCTTTACTCAATCTCAGGAAATCAATTCATATAATACCAGATTTTCTAATGCTGGCAATTATTATGTTAACAAATCAAGGCTTAATGAACAACTTTCTTCATTTTCAAGACTTGGGCCTAAAGTTTGGAATAATTTTCCACGTAGCTTGCGCTCCTTGCCTTAAAGGTCTTTTAACAAAAACTTCCATGCACTTTTGTTAAAATTACTCAAGAATGAAAACAATTATGACTCTAAAAAAAATTGTTGCTGGAATGACTGCTGGATTTCTGGAACTAAAATAGCACCTTCCATATTTATTTACATTCATAACTTGTAAACTATACGTACTTTAACTTACTTTATTTGTGTCGTTGTTACTCGTAATCATATACTGGTTTGAATCGATTTCACTTTTCTAAATTAATGATATTGTAATTTCTTTGTAATTTTCATTTCCAACTTTCTTGTTGTATTTTAAAGACCCATGCCGGACCAATATGCTTTGCGCGCGTCTATTATTGTTTTGACAAACACAAGGAGGAGGCGCCATTGTGTGATGCGGTCGCCGAAGTTTGAATATTTCGCGTGCTTGTCGGTTGATCAGAGCACAATATGAGTTCATCATTGTCTTTATTGGAAAACTCTCTGGAGGAGAGAAATTTAGGCGAAAGATGGCTCAGTAGTAGCGGATAACGAGAAGGAGGAAGACGATGCCGTCGAGATTGAAGAGGTTTGAGAAAGATTTTCGGTAACTCCAAATGTTCCCTACCTTCCATCTCGTTCACACGGGCTGTTAAAATGAACAAAGCTGTGATACATAAGCATTGTAACAAAGCTATAAGAAATAAACAAACCATCGAATTCTAGGTCCTAAACTTGATGCTCTGTGGTCTGTTTGATGTGGTAGATACTCAGCAAAGGCAGTTCGTTGCCTCCGAGAACCCAAGAGTAATTTTCCTCTCATGCCATAGTTCAAACACAGATGATCGTACCATGATATAACGGGCACAACCAGATAAACGTGGCCTCCACTTACGCGAAGTTACGGCCATCAAAATGCCAAACGATCAGAGCTTTTTAGGAGTTCATCATATTCACTCTACAGATATTGCAATTCCAAAAAAATCATCAAAATCAACACACAAGTGAAATAATGAAATCCTTTGGGCAACGAAACGTAAAATCAAGCCCCATAAACGCCGGATGGAAGCGGATTGCTGTGGATTCAACAGTCTTCACTTGACTTTTCGACTCACAAAAAATATGGCGACTTGACTTGACGCGCGCAAAGCATATTGGTCCGGCATGGGTCTTTAATGTTGTCTGAAACCACCCGACTCGATTAGCTTTGCTATACATTCAGGTGGCTATTTATTTCATTTCAATTTGTTTTGTACTCTGATAATACAATAAAGAATGCTATTATTATTTCTGGAATTGAACTTGAAACTCGAAGAGACTGAAATGCATGTGTTTCTATTCTATAAGCTGCAGATTGCCGAGAGCCTCTTGGCGTGGGAAACGGTGACATTAGAGACGAGCAAATAAGTGCTTCGTCCGCGTGGGGTAGCAATGAAAATGTCCCTGGTGGGGGACGATTGAACCTCACAAGAAATGGGAGAGCTTGGGTCCCTCGCAGATTGAATTCAATCCAGTGGCTGCAAATCGATCTAATAAGTAAACACACCATAGTAACAGGCGTAGCGACGCAAGGTTGGAAGACACACAAATCGTGGGAGATCTGGGTGACCAGATACAAACTACAGTACGGTGATGGTGGGAAAAAGTTCAAGTACTGCACTGAGAAACACACAAACGGCGGACAGAAGGTGAAACTTAGATCAATGAAATATATATAAAGGTCACTGTTTATTTTTCTTATGTTTTCGTCCGTTTGTATGGCGAGAGCAAAGGCACGCGTTGAGTTAGATCAATCATCGTTCGCTCGTCTAAGTCTAAAAGACAGAAGTTCAAAGCTTATGTATAGATTGCGTTTACAGTTGATTTCACATTACTTTTCCCGCCGCGTTGCGAAAGTTCGTTGAGAAGTTGGGTACAAGGTTACGTAGTAGACTTCGAATCGAAGTTCCCAACTTCGGCCGCACCAAGCTTCGCAACTTCACATCTTTGTGTAAACGTATCTTTTTGTACGAGTAGCCCAAATCGCTTGTCAATAAACGACTTATTAAAGCTTGGAACGGTATGTTACGGGTAAGACAACCTGATTTCGATTAACTGCTTTTGTACTTCCGCAGCATACATTCTTGGCCTTTGACGTTTGCTAAACTCCGTGTACAAGACAACATCATCCGTTCTTGCTGTTCGTAACCTGTTGCCACCAGCTCCTGGCTGCACGTACAAACCGATCGACAATATTGAAACTGTCTTTCTCGGTAAATTTAACTGGTGCGCTATTTCGAATGGTTCATTGATCGTAGAAAAGTGATTAGAGTGTTCCAGTGGAACACTCTAACCACTTTTCTACGATCATGTCACGGACCTCACACGACAATGCCTTCCCCTGTTTAGTTAAAGACTAGGTTCCATCACTTCGCAGGTAAAGAATTACATACGTTTACACAAAGACGTGAAGTTGCGGTGCGGCCGAAGTTAGGAACTTCGATTCGAAGTTCCCAATTTGATTGTCTACCACGTACTTGGGTACTTAGTAACCTAGTGCACAACTTCCTAACGAACTTCGTAACGCCACACGGAAACGTAATGTGAAATCAACTGTAACCAATTCAATAATTTGCTGGTTTTTTTCTTTTCTTTTCTTTTTTTTTTTTTTTTGCATCCTTTTGTCCGTTTGTTTAAGACTTGAGATAAAATTTATGGAACCATGAAAAAAAGTCCTTACCAAATAATCAAGTTTTTCTTATAATTTAGGTGTTTGCTGGAAACACAGACTGGAACACCGTTGTTCATCACGATCTCAATCCACCAATCAGAGCGCGTTACATCCGTTTTGTACCAACAGAGTGGAAAGGCAGGATAGCAATGAGGGTGGAGCTCTATGGATGTCAAAGTGAGGGATAACATTTCATTTCTTAGCCATAATATTTCCTTTGATATGTATTCCTTGAAATTCTCTTGCAAACGTACCATACATCTTGAGGTTAGGTGAAGGCTGGGCTTAACCACTTGTGTGAAAAAAAGTTTCAGCTGGGCACGGGAACCACCAGTCAAATGATTCCTGGTACTATGTTCCCACTCACTGAAGCGGAAAGGATTGATGATGATAATGATGATAATGATGAGGAGGAGGAGGAAGGTGTGTCCTTTTAAGTTCCTCTTACAATTTCCGTGTGAAGGGGAAGGGGACAAGGCCAGTGGCTTAGCTCACTGCCCAATGACGTGATCTACTGAACTGAGGCAGATTTTGTCCACTCAGCCAGCATGATCTATCCAATTATGTTAAAACTTTGGTTTGTTTTCCGGTCTGCGGTTAGAACCCTGAGCTCTCACCGCTGATCTAAGCTAACGGCTGTTTTTCTCTACCCAGAGTATAAATAGATACCAGGGAAAAACTCGGTGATGAGGATAACGTGGTGATTGACTAACAGGGGTGAAGGCAGAGAAGTAATGTATTCGTGCAACACTTTTGCATGTCTACAACGGTTCTTTCTGCTACCAAATCTTGTGGCGCCGTGACGAAAGGGGGCGTGTCAGAAGGTTACTAATATGTAATCAAAACACGTTTCATCGCAACCGGCTGATTTAATGGCCAACTTTTATGGAAGTATTTGAAC
>OX419338.1:29009047-29019047 GCA_948470475.1 Galaxea fascicularis
TTCGGCATTTGCCCAACTTTTTTTCCCCACGCCCTGGAATTTAAAATGCCAATGCACGGGGGTTGGCCTTTGGGGGGAGGGGGAAGGGTAGAGGGGATGGGCATTGTTGGAATTGAATGGTATATTATCCGGCACAATCTGAAATTTAGATCATACGCATGTTACGAAACAATTTCTTAACCGATTATAACGCAACTATTTATGGAGAAAAGCTTTGTTCTGGAAGTATGTAAAACTAATAAATAAATAATAAAGCACTTTGTCATTAAATTGACGCAGAAATAAGCTTTTCGAAGCATTTAATTTCGCTGACTGTAAATTGTCTGTTGGATTTTACAGACTACTGAGCCTGTTTTTGTTTAGTTACTGTTTGACTGCGGTGTTTATTAGTGTCCTTTACTGTGTACTGCGTTGGCTTGAAACTATCTAAATTTGACAACCTTGACAACCCTATTGTCAGGGTTGTTGGCACCCGTGCTTTTCAAAAAAGATTTTAGAAGAAAAATAATGGAAAATAAAAATATGGTATTGTGCATATATTTGGTACTTTCCTTTCCAAGTACATTCCATTGTCTTCAAAGGGATTGATGAGACGAACCACGCGTACCGGCGATTTGAAACTCGGCACACACTAAACTCAATGTATCATATACCAAACCTCCCATTCTCGGATTAGGATGTTTTCTCACTCATACAATAATAATTGCTGGACGTCAAACAAGTATATGTTGTTTTTAAAGCACAAACTGTACATTTCTTCGCCTCCCGCTATTTTTGAAAGTGCTGTTTTGACTCTTCTGCGCATGGCATTTACGGATTGTGGTTACTAAATGAATTACAATAATTTACTATAATTAATGCATTGTATTCGGCACATATGAAATGCGACGTCTGAGCCAAATGTCGAACTTAGTCGAATATTTGACTGTTTTAGTCGCAGGTTCGACGTGTGTCAAATTTAATTCGAAACTGGCGAATTAAATCGATTCAAACGTTACATTTCACTTGCAGTTAATTCTCGAGTTATATTCGGCACGTGTGAAATGCGACGTTTGAACTGGGCCTTACATCTTGAGAAAACAATAAACAAGAATATTGCCCGCCATTTTGAAAATCTGTGGATGACATACATGTGAACGCAATTTAGTGAGTTCACAACTGTGTGGATCAGTCTTCATTTGGTGTGACATCCGCAGTTCATATATGATTTATTTCATATATATTATCCACATTCATCCCTTTCACGGGAACATGTGAACTTACAATTGACCTGCTCCCAACGTCAGCGGCTTCATAGCTCAGTTGGTTGGAGCATCGCACCGGTATCGCGAGGTCACGGGTTCAAACCCCGTTGAAGTCCTTAATTTTTTTCAGGCTTCTTTATGCAATTGCACTGAATTGCGTTTACAACTGTGAGGATCAGTCTTCATTTGATTTTGAAAATCGTTGATGTATAACGTGACGTCACACTGGCAGTGAAATCAGTGGACCGATGTTTACCTTAGAGACGCCCCCCTCTCTCCTGGTGGACGCCTTTATCTTTCCGTTTTTTTAAACCAAGAACAAAGTTTGTATGTATAAAATACATCTCCAAAACTGAAAAGTACTTTCATGGGATAATAGTGGTCGGCTAAAGCTGGCGTGCCTCGCAGGAAAACATCCATACCTGTTGGAATAAGTCTTATGAATTAAACTGAGTTAGATGTGTTTTAACCGTACGCGTGTTTAGAGTCAGCTCCCTCCCCTCAGTGGAAGAGGCGGGAGTAACCCCTGCACTTTAAAAATTGCTCCGCGGGCCCTGGACTTACAAGCTAAAGAAAACTCAGAACCAAAAGTGGAGGGAGGGGCCATTTGGTAATGGGTCGTGGTTTGGGAGTTCATCAGTCGAGAGTTCCTCGTATTTCTCGTTCTTGTTGGTGCTTTGTTCATCGTCAACATGGACTGGTGATGATAGCTCGTGTTACTTAACAAATATATTTCATTTGGCAACGCATGTGTACTCTGATAAAGCAGGAATCACGTCAAAACGCGATAAGAATAAAAAGTGCGCTCTGAGCCTCATGCCACTAGTGTGGTGATCTTCAAACCACGGTTCAATCTCTTACCCAGAGCCCGCTTTACTTTTGGTCAGTGCCAAGAATGCGATCTCTAGCCAGGTTGAATTTTTCAGTCAATCAGAGGGGAAATCAAAGAATCAGAGGTTGTGGACTCATTCGCCCTGAAACCACGGATTGGAAAGATTGGGGAAACCAGACATCCTGATCAAAAAGAAACAGTCGTTTGAAGGCAATTGAAATAACAGGAATCGAAGGAGCGATCGAGCGAAGAGTCGAAACCATTAGGACGCCTCGCAGTGTTTCTTCGCATGTTTTTCCTTTCTTGTGACCACGTTTCGTGTGTGGGAAACTTGTCAGTGGACTGTCTGGCATTTTTTCCTCTTTGGATTGGTACCGGTTACTCTTGTTTTGCAAAAACTGATTCTTGAAACTCTAAGCTTTGTGGTAAGAAGCATCGATAGATAAGCTTATATGAAGAGAGACTATCATGTCTAGCAAGTTTTGCTGAATTCAAACACCTATCAGAACACCCGAAGGAATGTTTATTGGTGGTTCCTCACAATAATACTTTCATTAAATGTTCGACAATTACTGACCCGAGTCGCTACTCTGAGATTCGGCTATTTCAGTTATTATTCGGTTTGTTACCTGGTTCATTTTGACTTCCGGTTTTAATGTCATTGTGTTTAGCAGCCAAAAGGAATATCTGAAATCCGATTGGTTGGAAGTTCCGATCCTCTCACGGATGTCAAAAAGGATCGCAACCTCTGGGGACGAGACTGACCACGTTCTGACGTCCTCCGTGCGTTATCACGGTACACGCCCACTGATAAATGGAATGTAATTGTTTTTACTCCTCATGACCTCAATCGTGTATCTATACTTAAATCACAAGCTCCTCTAGACCGATCAAAATTCGAGGTTTTCGCTGTCCATTGTATAGAAACACCTCACTACACCTACAACCTTAAAGTAAAATATCTGGCTGAAGAGCTGGCTTACTGGATCGGATACACTGACACTGCAAATGAAAACGACTGGGTGTGATCTGATAAACTGGATTAAATTTTTTGATTCGGAGGAATGCTTCTTAGCCGCCGAAAAAGTGTTTATTCCATCATTTTCCCATAATTTTAGAGCGATTAACATAAATCAGAACTGGCTGGCCAAACTGGCCCATTTGTAACGGGAATTCCACTACTGTATTAATCCTAACTGTTCATCCAGATCAGTTTATTTTTATAGAGTAAGCATAGCAACGATGGGTTTTAGCGTAAACTATCACATGAAGCCTATTTCATTGTCAAAATGACCGCGCCCTGAGACTACCCATTCCTCATGAAAGTCCGAATGAGGGACATACGTTCATGTCTGCAATGGATTGGCGATAAGAGAAAAACTACAGAGCGTTTTCCTTCAGGTGACTGTCAGCTATAGAACGAATTAGAGACGCACGCGTAAGTTAGCTTCACTGAACTAGGACAAACTGACGTAAGCATAAAGAAAATGTTAATCGGATAGCGCGTTGTATCTATGAACGAGAAATTCACATAATCCTTCGCAAAGAAAAAGGAAACAAAATGGAGAACGGCTAGTCCCGTGTAGGCCATATGGAAATTGCACCAACCGTAAAATACCTAACTTATCACCCTTCCCATTATATCGACATTGGGCACATAATTACAAGAAAAACAAATAGCCTAAGGTTCGTTCTCAAGTCGAAATAGTCGGAAAGAGAATTTTCCGAGCCCCCAACAGGAGACCGTGAGAGGGACATTCTAACGACGAGGAGCATCTGAGTAATTCTGAAGCAGTTTTTGTGCAGTTTAAGAAGTTTGGATTGCGACTCAAGTTACCAAAGAGCGGGTTCATGACACCTTCTGTGGTATATTCTGGGCTGCGTTTTTCAGGGTATGGTCTTCAACCGACCGACGAAAAGGTCAAGGCCTTCAAGGAGGTACCCACCCCCCGGTAACGTAACCGAACTGCCTTCCTTCTTGGGGACGTTAGTTGCATTGACCAACTTCCGATACCCAAATAATTGTCAACGCTCGCTCGTTCCCTATACAAGCTCCTTGGAAACACACCTTGGAACTGGTCACCAAGCTGCGAAAACTGATAATAATAAAAAGCAAGTTTATCCCAATGAAAACCGACGCCTGATTGCCTGTGCGTCACTAACTCTGAACGAACACGAGAAACGCTACTGGTAGATGGACAAAGAGGCTTTGGCAATTATGTGTGCGCTCAAACGGCTCCACTTTTACCTATACGGCCGTCACTTCACAATTCTAACGGATCATAAGCCGCTGGAGGGAATTTCTGGTCAAAAGACAGCTCTTCCCTTACTTGCAGCTATGCGTCTTCGTCGTTGGGCCATTATACTGCCAGCTTTCAACTGCAGCACCAGATTTGTTTCAAACAAGATGCAGTGGCTGACGCGCTATCACGACTTCCCTTGCCCTCCACGTTTGAAGAAGGGATTACTGTTGATAGAAAGGATCAGCTATCAACAAGTAAGGAAACCACCTGCAGTAGCTCCTCTAACCCCGTGGTTATGGGCGAGTAATCCCTGCCACCGAATTCACATTGATGACGATGAGAATGAAAGGGGACATTCTTTCATTCTCGTCGATGCACATTCTCGCTGGCCTGAGATCTACTTCATGTGGCAAAGCACGTCAGCAACGGCAACCATAGCTATTTTACGCGAACTATTCGGCAAATATGGATTGCCAGTGCATTGCGTTAGTTACAATGGTCCACAGTCTCGCCGCGAGGAATTCTTGAAGGTCAGTGGTGTTAAAAACGTTCGTGTTGCTCCCTATATCACGGAGCCAGTAATGGTTTGGCAGAGTCTGAACGGATGGTTCAGCCATTCAAGAACCACATAAAGGGCTGAAAAGGAAGTAAATTGTCGATTCAGCAACGTATTGCCAATTTCTTGTTGACTTACCGGTTAATAAGGCATCATGCCACTGGCAGAACACCAGCTAGTCTGTTCCTGGGACGCGAGTAACGCACTCGTTTACCTCTTCTTCGCCCAAACGTTAGGGAAAAGGTAAGCAGAAAGCAACTCACGACGCCCACGCTCTAGAGTTTTACCCAGGTGCGAGAGTCTTGATAATGGTAGTCCCAGAATGAACACAGACTGTAGCAAATATATATTTTTTTTAATTCTGGAGTTAGTGACAACAATTCATGACATGTCATATGATAGCTATTATGCTTACCTGTCTATTAAAACATGGTGTTATTGAATTTAAAAAAATAAAATTAAATAGGTACCTGTGTTTATACTACAATTACACTTTCTTATCTATCATGGTTCGCACGGGCCTGGAAAACTCCTTGAAAAACTACTTGGTCCTTGAAAACTCCTTGAAAATGATTTTGTCCTTGAAAACTCCTTGAATTTGTAGGTGCAGTGCTTGAATGTTATGAAGAAGTCCTTGAATACTTGAGACTAAAGCAAAATAAGTTCATTTTCACATCAAAAGATGAAAAAGATTGTATCACATCACCCGAGAAACGCTTTTGAAGTCTCAAAAAAGACAAGGCTTTTATATCAGGACAATTTAGTGTTTCTTATTCAAAAGATCTAAGTAACCGCGCCTTCCAATAGGGTTTCCCAAGTGTATTGTGAAGCCCCCCTCCAAGCAAACAAAACCACAAGGGAAAAGTAGCTTGACGCATCGCTTGAAGCGTGAAATTTGTTCAACTTTGGCGCTCTTCATTTTATTACCAAATGAATTCAAAAGGTCAAAGAAGAAACTGCATATATTTAATCGGCACTGGGAATGTAATTCCCTCTACGAAGGTTGGGTGACTGCGTTCAAAGGTGACAGGAAAAAGGTATTATGCAAATGCTGTGATCGGATGGACTCCTTGAATTTTGTGATAAAGTCCTGGAAAAGTCCTGGAAAAGTCCTTGAATAAAAGCTCTTTTCACCTGTATGAACCATGTCTATTCATAATTGTTTTGTTTACATTAGTTTCTTTTTTCACTAATTTATTATTCTGCCAAATATTTATGTAGCTATGATTATTAGCGGCGCGCGCACGCGGAACACCATTGGTAAGAAAAAATGGTAACCCATCGATCCGAGAAATTTTGGTAATGACTTCATCGTACGATGACCGTCCGATCGTCCGCCCGTACGATCGTCCGTACGTCCACCCCTCCATGTAATCTAAAGTCAAATGTGACACTCCAGTTAACCCTTTCGTGTGCAAGCGCGCATACATACGTGCTTGCATATGTGGACTGTTTTTGGACAGATCATTCGCCCGTACACACAGTTCTCAACTCGCGTTTTTGTGGCGGGAAATTGCACAGTTTTAAAACAAAGTCAGTTTTGTCTATTTGTTGGCGGAGTATGATTGAGTATCAGTGACAAACAGCGGGAGAAAGAACAAGAAAGGGCACGAGTAAACAGGTCGAGTATCAGTGACTAGGCCTAGACAGATTCTGCTCGGCAGCTTTTGAGCAACTTTTTCCATTTTCCGAGCAACTTTTACCAAAATGACAATTTTTGATATATTTTGCCATTTCAAATTAAACACCGAACGGAAAATCTTGCTATAAGCACGATTTTCACTTTTTATTTGGGTGTTCAGCCTCTTAATTGTTATAGCGGAGTTCCGCGCGGGTCGAACGCGCGTAAGCGCGGAGCACCATTACAATATGGTAACCCATCCATCCGAGAAATTGTGGTTATTACGTCATCGCAAGGTGATTTGTGGAGACCGCTTCTTAAACCGACGTTATGACGACCAGCGGAATTAAATATGATACCGCCTTGCTCACGTGTCTGCTTGTACACTTAGCACTAAACCTTTAATTATCTACCATGATATCGGGGACAATGCTGTTTTAAACCTTTGGCTTCATACACTAGGGAGCTTAAGCACGCGAACGGCAACCGGAAGTGAGATGTTTTCCCTTTTAACTTGTCTTCACACAACTATATTTATATCGCTAAGTATCTTTTCACTATTGGAGACCCTGAGTTTAAAAGTCTGGTTGAGACCGCTATCCTGGGGTGCGAAATATTCACTTCCGGTTGCCGTCCGCGTCTCAAAAACGCGCGTGCTTAAGCTCCCAATTAACTGGTTTACGAAGACCAAAAAATCTTCAACATCCCAGGTTTGTTTCACCCAAACATTGTAAGGACCGATAAGTCATACCACGGTTAATCTCTACTAATTCCCCTTTGATATATGTATTGTTAAGTGGAAAAGACATTACAGTATACATGTTATGGCCGTGGGTGGTTTCTGGCCTTTATGTCATGATTTTGGGACATGATGGATAGCGTAGGTAGCGTGGCCGAGTGGTCTAAGGCGCTGGTTTTAGGCACCAGTCTTTTCGGAGGCGTGGGTTCGAATCCCCCCGCTGCCAAATCATTATTTTGGCTTAACTCCTTGGCATTGAAAGCCAAGTCAGACTGTGTATCTACATGTGTGAGCAGTTATTTCGGCCAAGTTTCAAAATGCACAAGATTCAGAATAATACAGCCTAGAGTTGGCGTGATGTCCTTCGTGGATGTTTCCCACAAAACCATATTGAGATTTCGATTTAGATTAGATTAGATCTAACAAAGTGCAAACCAGGAATCAATGACAAAGCAATAAATGCCATTAAAACGTCAAATAGCGTATGGATAGAGATCTCATTGAGGGCAGCTATGGATCCTTGAGGAAAAGATTTAGGAAATGGGTAATTCAGCTAACAGCTAATGAAAGTCTTGTCATCACTTATCGTTGTCTTATTCAAGTGTGACGTTCTAACCAGCGAAGGACAACAAGCTCAGTTTCCATGGAAAGTAGTCAATTAAGTATTGACAATGTTTTTAAGAGATGGTTGATATGTCCGTTAAGAGCTGCTGTAGAGTATTGAGATAAATCTGCTGGCAGCCAGGTAACTGTGTCTTATTTTGTAAAACAAGAAAAGGTTCAGGAAAACTAGCACCTTGGCAGCGGTGGGATTCGAACCCACGCCACCGAAGAGACTGGTGCCTTTAACCAGCGCCTTAGACCACTCGGCCACGCTACCTGCACTGCGTAAACATTTCTTCCCTCTTTATACTGTAATGGAGTGAAGCTTCCAGACCTTGGGAAAGCCCAAGGTATCTGGCATGAAAGTTTTCTCTCACATTTTCTGCCGTTCACGCTTTAGCCCTTTCATGAAGTCTCAACTTGCCTCTTGACGCTCGAAAAGAATTCTGGATAACTCAGCGACACCTCGAGCAAGCAACTCTTTCTCGCTTCATTTGATAATCTGGACCAGGAAATGTTAGGTTTTTAGGTTGGAAAAAATGACCTAACAATAATTTTGAAATGTAACATACACGCGAAGCTTAAGCACAATACACGATGATCACCGACGGCAAACGCCAAGCAGTCGTTTGCCGTTTGCGCGTAAACGTGGTGCTTAATCTCTCTATTGGTGGTGACATGACAACGTGAGAAACATTTTGAATGAAAAGCGTTCGTTAACATTTTTTATCCAGCTTCTAAAATCCCTGTACGATGGTCAATTTACATCAACGCAGCACCACAATTGCGTCAGAAACTATCCCCTTTATCAAACTGGTGACAGAGTTCACTTGAGGACCCTGCCGTTTGTTCTCTCTATTTAATTTTTTATAAAATATTTAACTGCTTCCCATGTCCGGCCGCTAAGGAGCTCTTGGCTTTTTTTAGGCACTCATCACAGCTACCTTTCCCTGGTACCGCCTTCTTTTTCTCATTGCTCCAGGGTTTTCTTTTACCGCTAAGCCTAAAAAGGAGAACACAAATTAACTAATGTGAAACATACTATTACAGAGAAGAGGCAAAGAACCACAAGGTTATTAGCTTTGTCTTCCTCTCAGGTAATAATTTTAAGACGTTACGATTTCACGTTAAAATCTGGCCTAATGACGATCTGGGTATAGGGTGTCATGTTTACCCAAATTATCCAGGGTAAGTGACAGTATACCCTCGTTTATCTCTCGGTAGCTTTATTACGTCTTTGCGCTATGTAAAGGGTTGTTAATAAGGAAGTAAATATAATAACATCTACGTGATGTGTGGTCATTCTTAGGAAATTCTAGTTTCCAAAAGCAATCACTAAAAACAGCGACAGGAGAGGAATAGCGACAATCATAGACAAAACACGTTAACACATTTGAGCAAACACTTTCTATCAGCGTCCATCCATCATTGAAAAAAGTCCTTTCTGTCAATAGTCAAACCCCCCTCTTCCCCTTTTCAATATTGAAATACGCTACGTGGACACTGGCACGTGATTACAACATTGAAAAGGGGGGAGGGGGTCGAAATGTGAGAATTGGAGATTGGAAAACACGCGTTTAACGAAAAAGGCATTTTTGGGGGAGTGCCTCAACTACTTTTGTCTATGATTGGAAAATCACATTCACCGTCGAAAATTTATACTTATACTTAAAAACGCTTTTGTTATATTCTATGGGGATGGGACATGTGTTAGAGAACGGGTCTTATTGAGCCTCTGGGGCAGTCTGCATTGGCAGGAAAACCTTTTTGGGGATAGTTTGGTTCGGAATTTATCATTTCGTCAGCATTTAGTTCAAATTTTAGTTTAAAACCTGAAAAGAATGCTTGAAAACGTAATCCAGGTACACGTTTACATGCGAAAGCCATCGTCAGTCTGGAAGGAGACCCTTCCCTCAAAGTAAACTAAACGACAAAAACTAACAAAGACGGGATTGCCATTCTAGGCGGTCAGG
Organism: Galaxea fascicularis; assembly: GCA_948470475.1. Lineage (NCBI taxonomy): Eukaryota > Metazoa > Cnidaria > Anthozoa > Scleractinia > Euphylliidae > Galaxea > Galaxea fascicularis. The sequence goes on from OX419338.1 coordinate 29,018,859, forward strand.
CGGTAACTCAGCAAAATGAGTCACTCTCTGTATCTGTAAACAGGGCCCTGATCTAATTCTAAATCTTAAATTTTAAAACATTTTCTATCTTCTACCATTATTTTACTCAGTACTTAAATGTCATAGTTTCATAATTTACTTCCTTTATCATAGCATCTTAGTAACTTACTTTAGTAGTTTCTATTTAAC
>OX419338.1:29024047-29029047 GCA_948470475.1 Galaxea fascicularis
GATCAGATTAGCATAATTGATGTATATTTGATTTCTTAAATTTCTGCCAATGTCGGCCTCAAAAGGATATTAATAAATATCAACAAGATAAGGAATGAAAAATGGTATCTTTATTGATCATCTTGCCTTTTTTAGTGCGAGGTTCAGTGGCACTTCCGGCTTCATTTTGCCCAACTGGACTATGGCCTGCACGACCTGAAAAACATCAAAACATTAAAAATGCCTGATCAGGTTAGCGCAATTTTCTTTCTCGCTCGGTCCGAACACCAATTGCAAGACCTCGAATCAAGTATTTTTCCATTCGACTCTCCCAATTGGTCAATAAGTAACTATACGATGTGGTCTCCTATCGAATTCCGTATTTGATTAGATCTTAGAGCTAAGTACTTATTTGCGAAAATTAAAACCGAAAAAGTTTCGATGGTGGTGTGACGTGGGTCCCAATGGCCCGAGCCGAAAGTAACAAAATAAAACAAAATAAAACTAGCATGAGGCACAGTTAGCACAGACTTCTTAAAAAGACAACTAATGAATTTAATTACGATATTGCCATGAAACGAACGAACACAAATAGAACTAATCTTACTTAACTAACTTACTGTTTACGAGTATTTACAATTATTTACAATTATATTTGCAGTTCACAGTTCAGTTCCTTGACTCACTCCAACTCCACAACCGACTCCACAAACCTCCTTCTCTTCAGTTCAAAACCAAGCTCCACGTTCTCTCGTACTTTACTTCCCCTACGTCCACGTCCATATCCACGTCCTCTCGTACTTTACGTCATCTTTTCGACGTTTTCTACTCAGCACGTAGTCTTTCAAAACAACTCAAGCTTAAGCTTCGCTCTATCGCCACCGGTGACAAATGGGTTTCGTCAGCTTATTTGGCTGGCGCCTGCCAATGGCTCTTGGCAGTGAATTCTCCACTCTTCTCTTCCTGCCGGCTGGCCCTTCAATTCGTCTCTCTTTTCCCTTGCTTACTGCTTTCTGACCACCGTTTACCACGCCTTGCTCCATTTGTACGTCGAATATTGATTTACGATAATTAATTCTACTAACATCTAGCTTACACACTTATTGTTTTAACGGTTCTACATTTACAACACTCTTATACCAAATCAACACTTTATGAACAAATAAACTTACACGCTATTCTTCTTGTACTAATTACAGTGTTTACTACTAGAATACATTGACACCAAACAATCAACACCAACAAACAAACCAAACAACTGGGAAAACAGAAAAAAAAGAATTTATTCATGACTGGTGGTAACGGTCAAAGTTTTTTTTTATTTTCGGAGGACAAATTTTTACTGCCTGTATTTCTGGCCCGGTTCATCCCATCATGCTGGCTTAAATATGTTTACAACACTTTTCCAACTCAATCATCTGCTGCACAATAACTTGATGACTCTACTGCTGCTGCCTGGTTAGCTCAGTTGTTTAACATGCTCTTTTCTCATATACATTCGGGTGTTGTTGTGGTCTTAGTTTCCAGATAAATTTTTTTACGCCCAATCGTCCTATTCATGCCCTAGTGTACCGTAGCATATTTTTACCTTCTACACTGATATCCATGAGGCTTTTACCCACCATCTGCTGAATGTTACCAGCGTCCACTGCCAACAGCAATTTGCTAACTTTAGCCAATTCTGCACTTGATTCGTGCAGACGATAGAACTCCCTGTGCACTCTAATACCATGCCCAAGGTGGCGAGCCAACCAATCCACGTCCACCTCTGTTAAGGCCGCCGTCTGCGAAACTGTCGCAATATATTTGCGTACTTTCGTGCTGGTGATTGACCTCGGTGATTTTAGGCGTAGATGGCCCAAGGAAGTTTTGGTTGCGCAGGCAAACACAAACCTGTTAGCCCGTGGAACTGTATCAGGCATTTTGCAATGAGAAACTCGATGGCAGAATTCGTTTCCGGTGTTAGAATAATAGGGACTTTTCGCTGCCTTGTTCCAGTGATTTCTATGAGATCGAGTCTGAAGATTTAATGCAGATCTCAACGTTATCACTCTGTACTACTAGAGTACTTGGAAGGAAGTAAGGAAGCAAAGTACACAAGCTCCTCATCAGTAAGCCGAATCGGTACAATTAAAAAGTATTGGCTTCAGTCGATTAATCTAACACTTTTTGTTTACATCCTTATACTAATGGCTATCAGCAGAGTTAAAACGAACAGTAGTTGATATTCTACATCATTAAGCTACCAAAATATTAGCATGTAGTTCCACAAGAGCTCTAACTATAAAAATAATACACATCACATGTGTGTAGATATCCATTTGGGAGTACGCTCTCTATCCATTATCAGTTTATAATAACAAATACTGCTGATGTCTATTTCTTAATTACCTCTCACATACACGCCGCTCCAAGGCAGTCAGTGAATCCTTTACGGTGGCACTACAATGAGCCCAGTTTGGGCGAGCTTCATATTGCTCGATTTGCAAGGTGGCCGTCTCGCCAGATCTTCTCTTGTTGAAAATGACGATTCTCGCTAATGTGGCTTTGCTTAAGCTTTTCCAAAGCTCCACATGGACAGATGTTGATGCTTGCCGATCTTTCAAAGATTTTGAAAGATCAAGGTGCTGCCTCAGCACCGTCAGATCCTCAGCCAGGAGCAGGTACTCCACGATGTTCTGTTTTTTCGACCCAAGTAAAGCTAGGGACCTAGAACGGATCTTATTGGTCCACTCAGGTTCAAATAAGCCAAGAAAACCCTTTGCCTGCTTGATTGAGGCCTCATCTTTGCTCCTGAGGGCTGAGCTCCTTAGGACTTGGGCACACCACTTTAGGTTGTGCCCAAGCTTTAGTGCCAATGACGGTATCCAGATATCTAAACGGGATTCCGTATTGAAACCATAGAGATCTTTGACGGCATCGATCAGTTCGCCGAATTTAGATGTGTCGATGAAGTCTTGCAAACGACTGTCCTTGTTTTCAGTTCTAGTACGTAGTGTCTACAAAAGTCGGAGCAGTTGGCGCATTCTTTGCGAAACTTGCGACGTGCGAGATTTCGTCGTTCTTCATACTGGTTAGCACTGCACAATAGAGGGCTTGATCAACGTCATTGCTCGAAAGTGACGAGGTCGGCAGAAAAAGCTTGGCATCTTGCTGAATCTTCGCAAACTTTTGCGGCCCATCTTGGGACTTGTGCGGGCATGTCTTTGCGTGTCACCAGAGTTCATCGCCTTTAAAGAACCCAACTCAATGAGGGTACGGTATAAATCCCTTTGGATCTTGTTGGGCTGTTGGGTTCCTTACTACTATTATTTTACCCTCTCCAAGAGCCAGCACGTTGCAATTGTGCAACTCTTTAGCCTGAGACGCTCAAAAGCTAGAATTTGGGGTTCTGCACCTTCTTCTAAGACCAAGACTGTTGCCACTTCTGATTCATCCTTGTGCTTTCTTCGCTGGTACCTTTGTAGCTTCTGCTGTTCTTTTTCGCAGAAGACGCACACATGTGCACACATGTGTCGTTGAGATGGATATTCGCGAGGAGGTTCCTACAGATAGACTGAATAAAATTAATTTCATTTAAAGAAATGATATCATGAAAGAAAGCTAGTTGTCTACATATGAATTACATATATTGATAAATCAAACATTTTGAGTGTAAACAGCAACAACAACAACTAAGCCACGTACAATGTACAATGTATTGCATTACGTTTTCCGTATAAGTAGGACTCTCGTTGTGAGCAAGCTTTCACAATTCCCAGCGGTTCCTGGAATACTGGACTGTACTTGTTCATCATTCTAAAAAGAACAACTGAACACAAATTCTCACAACAAGAATAGGAAATTATTTCAAATCTTAAAAATCTAGTGAGGGAAACGGCTTCTTATAAATCGAAGGGAAATACAGTCAGTAATAATTAGCCTGTAGGCAAACTCTCGCGCTCGAAAGCGAGAGGGGGGTGGGGGGGGGGTTGAAAGCTAGGAAAACATTTCAATTTGATTAGCTTTTGTTTCGATTCCTGGCCTCTTTGTTCTGCGCAACTAACACTAGCTGCTTTCATTCATGCAACTCCAGGTTTTCACATAACGAACGAAGAACGAGGGAAGAAAATAGAGTGAGAGGCTTTCCAGCTTCGCTCCTCGCTTACTCTGTCTTCGAAAATATTGTTTTTCCATTTGATAAGACTTGTTTTTCCATACCTCGCATCCAGCTTATTTCAACAGTTTTCACTTGGTTTTGTCAAGTTAAAGCTAGTCAGCATTGTCAAGTAGTAGTAGATAAGATTTTACAAACTTACATCTCCCATGCTTCTTTCAGCGCCTTTAGCCCCTTCTTTTGTGTTTTCCTTCACTATAACTGTCGAGTAAGATATATAGTATTTATCTTCAACAGTTTTGGTTGTTTAGCCTTCTTCAGGTTAAAACAACTATTTACAGTAACATCATTATAAAATATAGCCAAATTAGTTATAAAAATAATCTTTTTTTAACTTCGAAAACGTAGAGAGTAGTTCTACTAAGTAATCTGATTTATTCTAAGGCACAATTTGTGTTAGACCACGTCAGATAAATCAGAGTCATTATTTCAGCCTCGTATAGGTCAATTGCTATAATCAAACCTTTGTCATCAACAGCTGGTTTTACACGGGAAGGGTCTTGTTTCTCATTCTTAAAACAAAAAATACAAGAGAAAGTCATGTTAGTGTTAGAAGGTCTCTTAAGTAGTATTTTGTATGGATTTGTAACACCCCACTGTAACTATCGTGCGTGGCAGGCTCAAGAAAGGGGGAAAGCGGGAAGACAGCCCCCCTAGCCACTCTGCATGGTGAACTTTTTGATTTTACCCTAGTATGACTTTTTCCGGGGGACTTTGAGTACATAATTAACCAAACTATTCTTTTTAAAAAGAGTAACAGCGCCAAAACAACCAGAAACCGATTAAAAAATCACTGTAGCTATGAGCTATGAGCTATTAAATTCGGAAAATAAGTTATACACCACTCGTATCTTCCTTTGTTCGG
>OX419338.1:29034047-29064047 GCA_948470475.1 Galaxea fascicularis
CATACAAACTGAAATCCCTATATAACTTACATAATGTTTACATGATACTTAAATTTTAATATTACAACTTACATCACGATACTAGCATACCATACCTACATACCACATGTTATTTACTTACATTACTTACAGGAGGCTTACATACTATTGCAAAAAAATAAATAAAATAATAAAGTTTACATAATACTAACATATACGCACATACGGCTACGGATTCTAACTCGCAACAGATAGGCAAGCTCAATGTTTCCTTATCTCGCCTTAACTCGCCTAAACTCGCGTTAGCTCGTACTGGTTTTTTACTAACTTAGAACGATAGGACTGAACCGTGGACTACAACTTGCCGTACCTTACAAGTGACTTGTCCACGACATCAACAACAGACAAACAACAGAATCACCGACTAACTTTAACGACAATACAGCACAGATATAAGACTAACCCAAGACGAATGGAAACGCTCCAATCAGTGGTTAAAGTCTTCACAGACAATCACGACACGGCTTAACTGACAGTCGACCAATAACATCACGACTTCGTTGACTACTCAGATCAACGACCAGAATATTTATGCCACCTGCTGACGTTGCACAAATCACTTGACTCGATCCGGCTGACGATGACTTCCGCACAGATTATCGACGGCAGTCAATGTCACCCAGTCCTTTTCACTACCTACACTCACCCGGCCGATCGTACTTCACTTAGTTATGATATGACTCCTGGGTTCAAAACATTTACAATCAGTAGAAGCTTCAGTTATCAGATAATACTATGATAACGGTATCCTAGAGATGCCAATCATTAAAGAACAAGTTTTATAAGGTCAATACCTCTTACTAACCAAGTTCGAGGTCCGTACTGTAACAAGCTTTTGGCCAAAGCGCGAAGCGCGCGGGCCATAAATCAACGAGAAAAAACGAAGATCCGTAACTTACAGTATGGACCGAGAAAACGTTTGGCACATTCAAAGCGCATCTATTTTTTAGCTATAAGCGATTACAATAGAGGAAAGAAACAAACTCCGACTCCCCCTCCAAAAAAATGAACGTCGCCCGCTTACATTAATTATGACCGAACCGTGTTTGGTATCTTCAAACAAACTTTTGCAAAGTTTTAAATTTTTTGTACGACTTTAGAGCCACCTAAATTTTTAAAAGTACTTAAAAATGTCTCATGGGGCGCATTTCTAGTTCAAAGTCACCGATCACATGGCTTAATTAAGATGGCGAGAGCACACTCCAGGAGATTCTAATAAAACGCCAAGGATAGTCAAAATAACCTTGCCGGTGAAAATTACTTAATTGGCATAATATAAATGCTGTGTTTAAAGTAATCGATAACCTTGCACAGGAAGACAGAATAATTAATAAGTTACTCATTTAAAAACACCAGTTCATTGTACAAGTGTCACAGAAACCGGAAGACTTAAAGAACGTGCGAGCAACTCAGAGCATGGTTTCTCTGAAGGGCTTCGTTTTCCTCGCCTGGATTTCATTCGGACTGGGCTCAGTCCTGTATGCTGGTGAGTTTCCATCAACTTTCTGCGTTGCTCTGGCAGTGTTACTCAGTTGGTTAACAGGAACTTTAGGCAAAATATCATATTGAGAGCAACACTTTGTAGACGGTCTCAATTGGGTTAACCGTTCTCCGTAAAACGTCAAAAAGGCCGGTTAACTGTTAGTCGTTGAAATAACAAAACAGCAACAGTTAGTCCTGGAAAAAAATCAAAAGCATTTAAAAAAAAACGTGATATATTTTTTTTATTTTGAAACGTGACATAGGGAGTATTTGGAGATATTACAGTAGAGACTTCAGAGCACTCGACAAACGGTCAAGGCCTGACAAAAACGCATTGACCCTAATAACTAACACCGCTAGCAAAAACTCTAGCTAACTCTATGTTTCATTTTCAATAAGGATCGTTTCTTTGTTTTTCATGCAAGTTAACCGCGCGACGATAAAAGAATAACCGTTAGCCGCCGGAAAGCTTCCCCTACACCCTCCCATTGAGTCCCTCTTTGTACGTGATATAGTCCGAATTAATACCAAACTTTAACACTGTCAGTTTTAGTTCAAAACGTCTTTTCTTTTTGTAATGACGAGTAAATAAAGAAGTCAAGACAGGAGCCCATCAGAGTAAGGTGGCTGTTATATTATTAGCATTCATTAGTCCCGACAAAAGGAATACATTACGTCGGTTTTTAACTCAAAGTTCTTCCTGTATTGAATTAGGTTTAGATTAGCCTTTATCTAAAATGGAAAAGAAACTATCAAAACGTTGTTTTTTGCCCTCTTCATATAGTCTCCTTCGCTGACGCCGTTTTCGAAATCTTTTTTGTCACGAAATCTTTCCAGTACTTAATTGCAGCCATAGACAGCTACAGCCTGATATACCGATTTCAACCTTCTTATCTCCTTCATTCTGTGGTCGATGCGAACTTTTAGTTTAGTTGACTGTAAATGCTAAAAAAAACATGTTTACAGTTTCACAATAGTCATTTTTTCTTAGACATCGATGCTGCTTTTCAGTTCGTAAGACAAACGCTAAAGAAGCCCGTCCTTCTTCATGGATGTAAATTCGCAAAGCACAAATACAAACTTTTACTGAACAATAACCACGACGGGAAGCCATTAAATACACATCTTACACCGGTCGCAAGATTCAAAAAACTCAAATTCTAATTCTATCCTATACAAATTACAACATAAAAGTTAGCTCTTCCAGCCCCCAAGAAAAGCAGCCTTTATTATTATTTTTTATTTTTATTCTTGAGTGATTGTAATTAAGTAGAGAGTGAAGTAATAAGTAGGAATAATTTGGCTAAGCTGATGGAACTACCGTGTATAAGTTAAGTTATCCTATCCTATCCTTCCTAGGTTTCATTAAGTGCGTTATTGACCAAGGGCGAGGTTAAGGTGGCTGGATTCTGGCCAAGTTCTCTTTTTGCGTTTTTATGGACCGAGACGAAATCGAGGTCCATAAAAATTCAAAAACAGAACGAGGCGAATATCCAAGCATCTTGACCAAACAAGCTTGTTCAATAAAAGATTTATTATATGGCATAAAGAACACTGAAAAAATGATCCTCGTACCGCTTGTTTAGTTTGAGCATTGAAAAGAAAGCCAGTGTTATGCAAAAATGATGTTGTGTTTTCTTTGTTTTCATTTTCGTTAACGCTTTCGGTTTTCTCGTTTTCTAGTTCCATCCTGACAGAGAAATCACAGAAAATCTTTTTACTGCCACGGAACATATTTTGCAAAAGAAAACTTTCGTGCACCCGCTACATACATACATACATTACATATCCGTTATTTCAACACGATAGAGTTTAAAGCACAAAGCTTGTCGGGTCGCGTGAAAAGTATTACAATATAAAACTATAATAAAATACGGATAACATTACTTACAAAACACAACTACCATCATAAAAGCTCAAAAATATTCAATAAATTTCAAAAAAAGAAAAAATTAAATAAGTTCACATAGTTACGTCTCAGTAAATTGACTACAGCATTTAAGGCATAAAATATTTAAAAGCTTCTAAAATCTTGGTAGTGTCTGGGCAGCGACTGGACCGACCGTGCGCTAAAATCAAGTTCCTTAAAATAAATTCCTTCTTCACTTTTCGATAAAAATCAGTAAACTGGCCCGAAAAATGAGTCGATACAGCATATCAAAGAATAGCACCTCTGTAGCTAATAGAGGTTTTAAGAAACTACAATTTAAAACGCGGGACGATTATGTTATTACTCCTTCTGACGTTATACGTAGTGCAAGGTTTATTTGTCAAGTATGAACGAGCCGAAGGTGCTTCACCTTTTAACACGCTGTGAAGTAATTTAATTAATCGAAGTTTATAATAAAGGGTTAAAGTGTTTCAATTCGAGTGTCTGTAGACTTCATCAGTAAGCACATCGCGAGGTAAGTTATATATTATTCTGGCTGCACGTCGGTGAAGTATTGCCATACAATGTAGAAGGCCTGTATTTGGACAGCCGCCCCAAGCGACCAGACCATATAGAACGGATGGCAATGTTATCTTAAAGTACAAGTCCAATGGGGAGTTTCTGCTCAAAAACGAACTCCTTTCAAGAGGTTCAGTTTGTTAACAACGGTTTACATCTGTGAGGTGATGGAACCAGGAAAGCCTGTCATCGAAAGTAATACCCAAACGACGAGTGTGTTAGGGTCTAACGTTTCACCCACTCGATCCGATCCTCTCCAACAGTCACAGAAATTAGCGGCCCGATGTGCAGTTTTCTCATCAAAAGCATAGCTTCGCACTTTGCCGAGTGAGGGGTTAAAGAATTCTCTAGGCACCAACTCTTCAGTTCAGATAAAGCTTTATTTAAAGAAGTGACAGCGTTATCGGCAGTGTCGCCAATGCAATGCAATGTCTCGCTTGGACTTCGGCGAAATTTTATTGCGGGAACAAAACGGGCAATCCCGAGCGTGCAATATCGGACCATCTTGCGCGCTCGGGTAGCCAATCAGAAAACAGAATTCGCTTCATCTTGCCCGCTCGCGGAGCTTGCCATATAATAAACAGTCCTACTTTGCTCACCAACAGATATTTCTTCCAAAAGTTCAAAACATCTGTTTTACAACTGCTGCATTTAAACTGGGAAATTAACTTCGACAAATTAAGGTTTTATCCTCAAAAAACAAATAGGATTTTCCAAAATTTATTCTTTTCTTATTTCAATTTCTGCTTGAGGAGAAAAATATCTTATTCTCACAAATACGGTTTAAGACTCTCTGTCGACCGGCCTGCTTTGCACGCGTTTGTTGTTGTTTTGGGATCAACCGTTAATGGCGATTTATATGTGAGGGAATGGCGAACGGCATATTGCAGTCAAATATATCCGCAGGAATGTTGCAAGAAGGCTAGCTTTTGACGGGAAACAATTACAGGCGTGTGGTCCGTTCATGTTTTCAGTGTCAGTCTGAAGGATTTGAAACCTCTAATTTGATCGGTGTTGTGGACGCGATCGAATGTCGAAGAAAGCCGCTTTACAGGAAGCGAGACGTGGAATAAGAAAAAATAAATAGGTCTTATTGCACTGCAAATCCACTTGTAAAACCAAGAAAAACGATGGTACTGCCTGTGATCGCTTTTTCCACAAGGCCAATAGAACATAAACAAATATAAGAAATGCAAATGCGGGACTGTGCAAAAACAATGTACGAACGAGAGAACATATTTTTGGCTTATAAATTGAAGAGACTATGTTTCCATGTTCTACTTGTAATAGAAAATAACTTCTACCAACAGATTCATGGCTTTTGACTTTATTGATGTTATTATTACGGCATTAGAAGCGTCAAACAGCGCCCAGCCGAAGAAACTCAAAATAACAAGTTCATGGGTACTAGCCACGAATTATCACACATATGCACCAGTCAATGTTAAGCCCGGCAGGGGAGGGGGGGGCACACCCAGGGAGATTTGACATTTTGGTCTATTTTGATGTCAAATACTTTACCTAAGGGGAAAACGCTGATGTCAAATACCCCTTCCCTGGTTCTAAATTTTGTTTGATTTCCTGTAGATTTTGTCAAATTACCCCACCCTCGGGAACTTGTGTTATGTCAAATCTCTAATCACTCCCCACCCACGGGAAAGGAAATACTGTCGAATCTCCCGGGGTCGCCCCCCCCCCCCTCCCCTAGGGCTTGACATTGACTGGTGCATTACTTGCAGTATACAACTGGGTATAATAACTATATTTGGATGAACTCGCTGTCGCTGTGCTTTAAGAATCCGTGTAAAGCTTTGTTTGCTCATCCCCTGACCTTGAACAGGTTGTCTCAAGTAAGCCTCTTGTATTCTTTCTTGCTCTTCCACTGCGGTTCTTCGTACCCGGCGCCATAGCAAACTTATGTGTTATGTATCGCTTCTTGCTTAACTTCCAAATATCTAACAGACGACCGATCCAGAACAAAATATCGTGATCTTAATTATGTAAGATAGTCAAACTTCTTATATCGAACAATAAATGCTGAATAAACTGGATAGATGTCTTGGATTTTGAGGGATTGAACACCGAGACAAACTAATATGTCAACATCTGTAGGTTTCGTGGTCCACGAAACTTAAGATGGGGCGCGCAATGCATGCCGGTCGACAGAGAGTCTAAGATCTTCTGATGACATTTTGTCTGTTCGATATTAAAGCCTGATTTTCACTAGCGACGCAAGCATAAACGCAAACATAATCACAAGCGCAAGTGAAAACAGCAGCAACATAAGCATAAGCATAAGCAGAAACATAAGAGGAACGAACCCACTTATTTCTTAAGTCTGGTTTTAACTACGGACGTAAGCACAAGCGCAAGCACAAGAAAAGGAAAAATTTTGATCCTTGTGCTTGTTCTTGCGCTTGTGTTTATGCTTGCGTCGAGGCAGTTTTCACGGTGAAATAAGAGCTGTTATGTTTGCGCTTGTGCTTGCGCTTATGCTTGCGTCGCTAGTGAAAACTAGGCTTGAGGAGGCTCGAAAGGGTTTTTCGTTGATGTAGTGTTTTTGGAAACGATGAAAGATTACAAAGAAGGATATTTAATGGTGTAGGTAAACTATATGTCTCCTTGAAACTCTATTGTTAGGCTATATTTTAAAGGTAATTATGACGTCATATCAGTTTCCATTGCAACGCGCCAGGTCCACAAAAAGGTCCTATGAATGCCAGTTTTTGTAAATTATATAAAAAACTAAATCGGTGACCTACTGTTTTTATTTCTTTGTTGGGAAGCTCCCTCAATTCTTTAGCTTTTCAGGCAGTATGAACAAAATTTATCTAGTAGAATTTAAGATATTTAAAAAAAAACGTGTTTTATGGCTTACAGAAAATTCTACCAGATAATTTTCCCCGAAACTTTTATATTTGAAGCGTCATCGTGAATGATGCGTGCATGCAAAAAATCAAGATAGGTCACCGAGCAAAATTTCGAGCTAAAAACAAATGTTTTCGGTAGATTTTACTTCCGGTTCGCGCGATTTTACGCAGTATTTAACTTCCGGTGTGCTTGATTTTGATTCATTCGGCTGACGTGTGCATCTTAGTTACGGCGTGTGCAGATTGCGCGCGCGTGCAGCTAAAAACCCTTTCCAGTCTCCTTAAAACGGCACCCATCGAAAACAGTTGTTAAGGCAGCTCAATGCATTTTCTTGCACTTTTCAGCAACATTAATTCGATGAATTAATAAAACCTCACTATAGCAGATGATGGTAGGATAACGAAATCCTACATATGCCTAATAATCAAAGACTAGCAGTAATCACAGATTATTGAGTGCGTTCAATGTTAGAGGGACTTACTGTATGCTTTGCCGTGTAACTTTGAGGCTGAGTAAGTATTATATTGAATAGTCCTTTCGAGTATGATGTTATTTAAACGTTCGTTCGGGATCACCAGGAGCTTTTTCGCAGGCTACTTTGAGGTTAACATTTATCGAAATCTGACGGAATTGTTTACCACTCCAGCGTGTTCTGTGTTGTCAGTCCAGCGCTGGATGTTAAACGTGCTCAGCTACAACGTCTGCAGGAATCAAAGAAAGTTCGAACGAACGTTTAAATAACATCATACTCGACAGGACTAGTCAATATAATACTTACCCAGCCTCAAAGTTCCACGGCAAAGCATACAGTAAATCCTTGACTAAATCCACCGCTGCTGAGGTATCGAGAGCACATGGAAAGAAAGTCCGAAGTTCACATAGCCTGCTCACATGTTCACATGTTTGTCACATCTCATATCACATGTCTCATGAGCACATGTTTGTCACATCACATGTCTCACATATCTTAATTGCGTTACCAGTTTACTTGCCGTGACATGCCCCTCCAAAAATCAAGCGGGGCGGCCATTTTGGTGTCCTTACAGGAATGTGGATTTTCCAGAATATAACCTTACACAGGCATACCAACTCCTGAAAGCCACATGCCAAAATTAGGCTTGCGTTCCACTTCGTTGAACGCAAAAAACGGTCAGAAGGTCATTTTCTTCACTTGACGGGTTAACATTTTAGCTTATTCAAAGCACACTTTGTGTTAGCTTTAAGGTATTATAACAGAAGAAAAGAAACAAATCTGGCCAACTTTCATTAATTATGAAGGACCCCTGTTTAGTATGTTCAGATACAAGTTTGTGCGAATTTTCATTTCTTTTGGACCTAAGAGCCACCTACAATTTGTAAAACTACTTTAAAAATGTGTCTCACGGGGCACATTTACAACTGGAAGTTGCGCATGCTGAGCACGTGGTTCAAGATAGTGAAAGTCTTTTAGATATCAAGAGGATAAGGGGGGGGGGGGCACTAGTAGTTGCTGGAAAAAGCCAAGAATTACCAAAATAACTTTGCCGGTGAAGATTACTTTATTGGCATAACAAGAACGCTTCGCTTTTCATGTAACTCTGTGCAGAAAGATTAATTAATCACGCACTCATTTAAATACACCAGTTAATTGTAAAGTTGTATTCACAACAACAGGAAGACTTAAGATAATTCCTCTGAGTTGCATTGCGCGAACGTCCTGTGCATGAAGTCCCGCGTCAGCAGTACTTGCACGAGCCCGTGCATATTCAAAACCCCTGCAGGTTTTCTGAAGGACTAATCTCCAAGAAACAGGTAAATGGCGATTTTCCTTCAAACGAGTATGAAAACCCATGCTTTTTATTTCGCATATTGAAATAAAATGCAATTCTCCAAGACATATCCAGATTTTAAGAATTTTCTTTTGTCCAGTTTTCATTATTCACAAAGCAGGGTTGGCACAATGGTGAAAGCGCTCGCCTTCCACCAATGTGTCCCGGGTTCGATTCCCTGCCTCGGCGTCATAAGTGGGTTGAATTTGTTGGATACTCTGGTTTTCCCCTCTCCTCAACAACCAACATTTGATTTGATTTGATTGAGAGTTTATATTATTTACAGTCCCCCCAACTGGTAGGACACTCGTGTTCGGCTGGAACGATTTGAGACTTAAATAATGTTATTATTATTCCTATTATTATTCATATTAGACAATGCTTCAATCACCATTTTTCTAAGGCGTCGATGCTGCTTTTCAATTCCTAAGACAAAGAGTAAAGTAGCTCGTCCTTTTATGTCCTTAACAAAACGTTCTGCTCATGGTTATAAACAAATCGAAAACAACAAACCTGAGATCAGCTATATATATGACGCTGGGAAACCTTATACTTTAAGTTTGGTTCTCATATACCGCAGACCTACCTGCGACATAGCCGCTGGTAATGCTTGGGATAAGATATTATTGTTCCGACATATGAGAACATACGCCGCCGGCATCAAGAACCATCGCAGGTGTTTTACTGCCGGCACGCCTGCGAAGTTGACTGGAGTCCAACTTCGCAGGCATGCCGGCGGTAAAGACCTGCGATGGTTTTAATGCCGGCGGCGTATGCTCTCATATGTCGGAATTGTGTCCCAGGCATTACCAGCGGCTATATCGCAGGTAGGTTTGCGGTATATGAGAACCAGGCTTAGACTCACAAAAATCAATCCTGCCCAATGAAAGCTCTCGCAAAAACAAATGACATCAAAACACTGGTTTCGAAGCCGATGCATTGAAACTGAAAATTAACCTCGAGAAATCGTTGATAGGATTTTCAACATTAAGGTAGACGAGGCAGTGACATTTATTTATTAACACTAGAAACCAAATTCGTATAAAGTCCATGTTATTCCAACACGTAAATATAGAAAAATTAATACCTTTTAGTTGCAATTTCAGTGTTTGAAGCTTAAAGCAGCATTCTACTGATTTCTCATCGATACATTATATAAATTCATGAAATTCCGTCTGTTACCAATGAGAAGATCAGTACAGGATTGAGATGCAATGTTAGAATATATGCCAAGGGTGAAACCTAAAAAGTTGAGTCATCGGATCACACCGACCAGCACACATCCGTCACGTGCCAATTTTTCGGTCAGAATTCTACACGACATGGTACATAGTGAAAATAACAAAGGATGCGTTACATTGATAACTTTAAAAATTAATATCATAAGAGGTTTGGTGTTCTTATTTTCTCCTAGTTCTTGCAACAGCATACGATCGCATGATAATATTTAAAGAACCGATTCCTGACAAAGCTCTTTCAGAGCACGTGATAGCTACTGAGCAAGTGCCGAATGAAGGGAGCTGTCGCGTGAAGTGTTATTTGGAACCTAACTGCGTGTCCATCAATGTGGGACCTGGCACTAAAGGACAGCTGACGTGCGAGTTAAACAATCACACTGATGAAAGCTCAACACGGAAACAGATTCTCTTGAAGGAAAGAAGCGGCTTCACTCACTACAGTGTTGAGGTAAATGACCATCAGGGCTGAAGATGGGGTTGATATATACCTGCATGAATTAGGATTTACTACAACCAATCCACGCCTTCTACAAAGGTTTTTTCTTTTTTAATATTTGAAACTAAAATAAACGGGGGCCCATTTTCCTTGGGAATTTCTCTAGTTTATGAACACTGAACAGAAATTATACAAATGCACAAACTTTTTTAAGTAGAAATGTGAGAATTTCTTTCTTCCTAAAGCACATCTCATAGAAGTTCTTAAGATTTTATTTAAATGTCTCAGTATGGAAAGTCATTGGAAACAGAATTTGTAACGAGTGAGATAGTCATGGACCAGGAGGTGCTTTCTTAAAAAATCTCGGGAAATTAAAACGTTTCGGGCCCGAGAAGTATTTTTCAAGTCGCTCTACGAATTTGAACTAGCGGTTTGGACAAACTATCCTTGTAATATATTTCTGAACTTAATAGCGAGCTTTCTTGAGAGATTATTAAAATTATTGGACATCGAAGCCTGGTGATGAGCCTCAGAGTGCACGTAAAATAGTTTTTCGGGCCTAAAACGTTTTTAGGAGTTTTGAGAAACTAGCGCCTGGGGTGAGGAGATATGTCAAAATTCAATTATTATGTTGTGAAATGATGATTATGGAACCTTTTATGCCAACATTGTAATCGTAGTTATCTCACGCCATAATAACATTATTTTGACACTTCGTCTGTGCGTTTGTTTGTTTGTTCAGAGTTTACAAGTAATGGGATTTTAAGTTGAAAGGAATGCGTTCAGTGAAGTTCAGTTCAGGGCCGATATGTTAAGCAGGAATGTGGTCCCACCATTGTTTTCCTATTGTTATCAGCCATTCCCCTTTACAATAAAAGTCGATCGTCATCAGCTTTTAATTCAGATAACTGACGCAATTATGGGGTTATGTCTTACATTTTCTCTGATAAAACAAAGAAAACCAAGCCAATTGACTGACTGAAGAACGTTTTTTTCTTGCAACTGGCTGGCCACCCGTGACATTGTTTGACCGTCATACAATTCCTGACCACGAAGCAGTTACATTGACCATCTGAGACAATTAATTCTTTTTTACAACCCTGGTGGCTACCATAAAACGAAATGCTTTGATGTTTCACTGACTTTAAAGGAGAATTATAAAAGAGTTTCCTGAGTTAAAATTATTTGCATTTCCTTTGAACTTTCAAGAAAAAAAGAGTAATAAAACTAAATGGAGATTTATTGCGATAGATCCAACTCAGGTCCAACTGAATTTTTCTGAAAGAAGAGACTAATCATTGTCATCGATCGAAGGCCAAGTTGAAGTCAGTAACCAAGATTTCGCCAACAGTAATACTGACTTAAGTATTGTAAAGATCGACCGTTTTCTACAGAAAACCGCCTCGAAAATGGGACTATTATTTCTGCGAATTATTGATGTCGTTAAGTTTAATATAATTAGACTCATGAGCCTCAATAAAGCATTTCGAGGTACAATCACTCGTAAATACCTACTATTACTTTTCAGAACATTTGCCTCGATAACCCATGTCGTGGAATCAATGCTCTTTGTCAAGTCGGCTTCAGTAGTTCCGGCTACAGATGTGCTTGTGTTGCTGGTCATACGCCAGGTAATTAAGGTAGATGAAGCGACCGCTGTCCAGACGTTCACTCCCGTCGGGAACCCTGCCGTCTGTTGAAATGGCTTTTTTACTCTTTTTGCGTACCGTTGTTTCATACCCCTGTTCAAAAGAGAAATCGAAGATGCTGAATCAAGTGACGGCAATTTTCAATCGGGTAGAAACTTGCAACGAATAAGAATTAACTTTTAATGGAATTACCGGGCATCTTTTCTATCAAATTTACCTTAAATCTCTCCTTTTTTCTTGCATGATGCCCGGCCTGTTAAAAGCCAATGATAGGCGAGCCTGCGGTCTTGTTGGACTCGGGAAAAAGCCGAGAGCTACGAGTACAGTGCGACCGAAAAGACCCTGCTCGTAACTCTCGGCTTCCCTGTTCACGAAAGATTCAAGCAATAGTTCGATTGTGTTTGATTGCCGAACTCAATCGAACCCAGCCTTTTGATTAAGTTCCATTGAATTCGATTAAAGCTCCATTAACCAAACGTTCGATTTGGTTTGAGTAGTCGGGCAGAATATTGAGCGTTAAATTGGGATGACTTGCTGCGATGTTTGTTCCAGTTTTTCTGGGTTTGAATTTGACATTTGAAGGGATATGTGTTTCTAAAGTATTCTATGCACTGCAGACTGCCGAGAGCCTCTTGGAATGGGAAACGGCGACATTGGAAACAGGCAAATTAGGGCTTCGCATCCGCGGGGTACTACCAATGGAACGGGACGACTGAATAACACAGTTTGGTACTCTGACAGCAATGATACAAAGCAGTGGCTGCAGATCGATCTAATAAGTCAACACACCGTAATAACACGTGTAGCGACACAAGGGGGCAAAAGAAATCACTCTGGAAAAAATTACTCCAGCTGGGTGACCAAGTACAAGTTACAGTACAAAGATGATAGGACAAGCTTCCAGTTCTACAAGACAACCACGGGAGTGAAGGTAAAATTTAGCCAAGTCCCTAAGCTTACGAGTTCTTCCACGTTTGGGTGACGGCATATCGCCTATAATCAATGAAATAGGTGACTGCTTATTTTTTCCATCCTTTCGTCTGTTTGTCTGACTAGAGCGAAGACGACACAGTTGTGTTAGATCTATTAAATAATTGACTTTTTTTTTTCGCACCCTTTCGTTCGCTCGTCTAAGTCTAAAGAGGGCAAAGAATGCAATGTATAGATTGAATTTAATCAACTAAGTATAATTGACTGATTTTTTCACATTCTTTTGTTAGTTTGAAGTCTCAGACATTCGTAGCATTCGTATAGTACCACATTCTCCGCTTAACTCTTTCACGACGGCCAGCTCATATATCGTTCCAAAGAGAACGATAACTTTGGAAAATTGTAACGGTTTCAAAGCAGATAAAGGGACTTTAGTAAACCGGTGATCGTGTCAACTGGTAACTTGTTGAAATCCCCACACCTAGTAAACCAACAACAGCTCCCGCTTTCTGTCGAATTTGACCGTTTCCTTTGTGGTAAAACCAGAAATGCCTGTTTTCCACGTCCAAGAACAATACCAAAGAACACGTATTTTTGTCCTCAATTTTTTAATACAAAAATCCTTTTAAAGGTAAACGTCCACAATTCCAGCAAACGTCAATCTCCGTCCTTGGCTAAGGTCTGAAACGTTCCTTCTTACACCTTCCGCGGGCCGAACTACAACCACTCGATTAGAGCTTGTTTTGCAAATCTGTAGTTTCCCTTCTCCGGCTCGCTTGGAATTCTGGGTAATTCAATCACTATTTCATTGGGCCACCCAGACCTACTGGCAGAATACGGTACCAGTTGGGTTTTTTAGAAGCCAGAATGAGCCAAAATTGCTTTAGTAGGTGCTGGAATCCATCCAAAGAGCGGCCAGAGAGACAACTTTACCCCTGATCAGCCATGTTTGAAAACAAAAACATTTGGCATCTCAATCGCCTCTCACCTCTGGATTCGTTCAGAAGTTTGCCTCTACCCTCCATTCTAGCTTTGTGGTAAATGGCTTGAAAACACTCATAAAACCAATACTAACCAGATTTCAGCGTACGCTCTCGATAGCTGAACAAACTAACGATCCAAATTGGTGACGTAACAAACTGAGAGTTTGAGCCTACAGTGTTTTGTAACAGCAGACTTTTCGATTTTAGACCAAAATATGATTTCAGTTCTACCAGCGTATTAATTGTTAGAAAATTACAAAATACGCCATCATCAAAGGGTTAATGAGTTTTCCGCTTTGTTAGTTAAGAATTTATGGAAAGCAAATCATGGAAAATTCCCAGTTCGAAACATAGCTCCTTACAAATAATCTACTTTTGCTAATAATTTAGGAGTTTGATGGAAACAGAGATCAGGACACCGTTGTTGATCATGATCTCAATCCGCCAATCAGAGCCCGTTACATCCGCTTTCGTCCAATGGAATGGAACAGCTTGATAGCAATGAGGGTGGAGCTCTATGGATGTCAAAGTAGGGAATAATACTTTGTTTCTTTGCCATACTTTATTAATTATCATTTCTTCCATACCTAAGTTTTACTTGAGGTTCTCTTACAAAACAACCATATATCTAGAGACTGGGCAGTGCAGCATAGCAAATTGTGTCTGAAAAAACCTTAAAAGGGCGAGGAAACCAACAGATTACATAGGTTCCTGGCCCTTGGTTTCCACTGGAGCAAAAAGGATTTATGATGATGGTGACGGTGTCCATTGCGATGATAAGTAGGATGATGACGATGATCACAATCACGATCACGATTTTGACGATGATTTGTTTTTGCTTTATAAACACTGAAAGGGTCGACCTATTCAAATAGATAAATGTACATATGTATCTCTCGATGATGATGACTGATGATAGTGATGATGAAGATGATGAAGTTGATGATAATGGAGTTGAATATGATGACGATAATGATGATGATGATGATTGCGATGAAGACAAGACGAAAACTACGACAAATACGAAGACGAAGACGATAATAGTGTCTAGCACGCTTTGACATATTGCTTATAAGTAGCTTTAAACAACTGAATAGTTGAGTTTAAAACTTGGCTTTTATATGTTTTGATCAATTGAAACGGATCAAAATTTGAATAATTGGCTTACACATATTCCCTGAAGCGTTTAAAAAGACGCGGCGGTTTCTTTTTACATGTTTACCGACTCGGGATTTCAAAGGGAAATGTCATATACCAAGAGAAAATAATTGTTCTCTCTTGCATTCAGACTTCATTTCCATCGTCTTAGAAATAGAAGAACAACTTCATTATTTTGAAATCCGCGGCCAAAGCAAGGAGTGCTCAAACCAATCGAGTAAAAGAGCGCGTCTTTATTATGAGCTGCTATGAAACGCAGTGATGAAACAAAAGCAAATGTTCTGCTCATTCCTTTCACTGTTTGACTACGCTTTACAAAAAGTATGTATTGAGAGAAATTGTTTGGCCGTCGCGTGCAGTCACGTCATTCTAAGGGCATCATGATAAAAGTTGCACGCGAAAAAATTCTTTGTTACGCGCGGGGCCCGCCTTTAATTAGAGTGCAATTACCGTACTCGATTTCACACCTAGAGATTTACATTTGAGATTTACACTTCACACATCCAACTGTTTGATTGACAGCTACCGACTCTTTTACGAGAATAGTCAGCATTTACCTGGCTTTCCGAAAGCTTATCTATGCAATTATTATGCCGCGCATTGAGAAACTGGGCACTGGAAGTACATGTCGCAAGAGACAATAGAATTCTGCGCGATGGAAGATGACGATGATGAAGAACTAGATGATCTCGTGTTCTTTCCTTTAACATGCTGCATTGTCTTTCCCCACAATGGCTATTCTTGACTATTGGTTTCTTTAACCAGCTGAAGCTTTTCTGGAGACAAGTTTTTAGCCCATCGCCAAACATTCACCCAATCTGAAGATGCCTCCTAGGACTGACCAAAATACCGCCAACTACCAGTTTCCCTACTCCTTGCGAAGAGTGTGTGTGTGTTCAGATTACGTTTCACACAACGTTGAATTGTGAAGGTGAAGGAGACAAGGCCAATGGGTCAACGTCACGGCCCAGTGAACTGGATTTAATGGCTGGTTGCCAAAGTAAACTATTTTATTCTGAATAAAATCTTAAAACAACATGCAGAAATTGTTTGATGCGAGTTGCTTCCATCGTTTCTTTCGGCGTTTTGTTGTGAGTGAAATGACAACTGGAAATCTTGCGTGTTCGGTTTGGAGCGATATTAAATGAATTAATGCTGACATTTTTGTGGGCACACGTCAAATCATATCAACCACAACAACTGTAAAATTTTGTTTAATTGTATTTCATGTAATTTTAACTCAGATGGCTCATTCGTTGTCCAAAAGGTGCTCTTCGAGGCAAGATGTCACTCTAACTTGCTTGCAGCATACAAAGGTTGCTCAGACTCTAAAAGTTGGCATCAAGTTGCCGAGCACAATCTATGTACACTTGGCTTCAAGTGCAGCGTGGCCTGTTTACCCTCTTTCATTTCATGTATTTTACCATTTTCCTTTTTGCATTTTTATTATTACATCAGACTGTGTTTTTGGTGCTGGTTCAAGGCCAGGTTCCAACTACGTGCTTTTTACAAAGGGTGAGAACTGGAACAACGCACGCGCAAACTGTCAGAGGCTTGGAGCAGACCTGGTGAACATAGAATCTGTCCAGGAGAGTGATTTCATCGAGATGAAGGTTCTTAATATGTCTGGATCGGACACAGGGAAATACTGGATTGGCCTCAGCGACCAGGCTCAGGAGGGGGAGTGGATATGGACGGACAGAAGTTTGATTAACAACACGTACAGCAACTGGGCATATAAACAACCTAACAACAATACCAACAACCAAGACTGTGCCGTGATAGAAAAGATTAGTAGGAATGGGAGCCACATTGAAACGAAGTGGAATGACCGGAACTGTAAAACCGAACGAGACTATATTTGTGAAATGAGTCAGCTTTAACTAATTTTGTAGGAGCACTCCAACAACGTGTGTGAGTTTTCTTCAGCTACAAAAACTACTATACTGCAGATTCGCTCAGTAACAAAATAAACAGTTATTATCTACAACCAGCTGCAAAATTGTTGAGACACTCCTAATCAAACAGTTTTCTATCTTAACATCGCTGCTGCTAAGAATTCTGTGAGATATAATACATAGCCCCCCCCCCTCCCCTCTCCCCCTTGTTCGTCCAAGTTTCGAACATGGTGTTGCACTGCTTCCAACTTTGGTAAAAAGAGGAAGGGGTAGGAAAGCGGACGATCATAGAAACATCGTTAAAGGCCAAATGACGTACAGTGTCTCAAGTATTTTTGCCACTCGTTGTAGCTACTATTAGTAATGTTGGAATAACAATTGAAACTAGTAACAATATTGATCGATAGCTGCAGATCTATTTGTTCAAGTTTGTCCACCTTTGTGTGGAGGAGAGGCAGTACAGTTGGTTTCACAGCATCCCATCACCTTAAAGGTTTTTCCAAATGCCAGAATTTCAGTTCCGATTTTGGTTTGTTATATTCTCATTGTTTCAGTTCGTTGAGATTACTAATGCCGTGCAGTGCCCGCCGTCCGTTTAAAAGAACTTATTAGTGTTCTTCTAAAGTAAAATAGTTTGTGGTGGAGTGGCGACGGACGGAAAGGGGGGAGGGGGTGGAGGTGGTTTTGGTTTATCAGTTTGTACTAATCGGAGAACACAAAAGCTCACACTTCAGTTTGTCATTTTATTCATCCACTGATTTAGATTGCGATACCTCACCCACGAAAATTATTAATATTAACACAAAAAATTAACCGACCGCCATATGTAGTCTTTTCAGTGTCAAAAACATACTTTTGTAGTTTATCAAGCTTTAAATATCTTCTCGCAACTATTGTAAAAGAATTGATAATGCTAAATATCAGGATTGATTGTAAGTCCTCTGTTGTCCAGTCTTCGCGCTTTTAAGAAATGGACATTGAGGTTTTCGCTTCCAAAGATGATAATTTTGTTGTCGAATGACCGATCAAAGTTGGTGAGATGATTTTAAAGTTGTGTGTTAATATTGAATTTATTTAATTTAATATTATATTGTAAATTTCTGAAGGAAATACCACGTCTAAATAAAGATTTTACCTTACCTTTAATTCAAATACGTTGTACATCCTTGCATTTTGTAAGATATCTTCATATATATAAACATGCCGACCGATTATCATGATCCAGCGAGCACAAATTTCACATTCAAAGTACGGAGAATCCAAATTAAACCTAACAAACTAACTTGTATGCAAGAAATGTTTACACATGGAACACTATGGAATTGAAAAATGCGCAATAAAAGCTTCTTATTGATTTGTTTGGGTAGTACGCCTTGCACTCTGAACAGGTTCGGATATTAAGCGTGCATGTAAAAACAAACACAACGAATATGCAAAATAACGATGACTTGTCAAATGTTAGCAGTGGTGTTTTCTGGATGAGCTCGGGTTCCTTTTTTCGGTTCTCATCCCAGGGCATTTGACCAACTTTTGTGTCCCCACCCCGGGAGTTTGCTTTCTTTCAAATGCCATTTCCCTGGTGTTGGCCTGAGGGGTGAGGGGGGAGGGGGAGGGCATAGGCACTGTTGGAATTGAATGGTGTATTATCCGGAACAATCTGAAATTTTGATAAGATGCATATTACGAAACAATTCCTCAACCGATCATAACGCAACTATTTGTGGAGAAAAGCCTGGTTCTGGAGGTATGCAAAACTAGGCTCGTTTATTAAAAGCAATTTGTCTTTAAATTGACGCAGAAATAAGCTTTTCGTTTTAGACGAGGTAAATTCACCATTGAATCCTTCAAATATTCTTATACCAGCAAAATATTAAAGCCGTGCTGTGCAGTACCGTGCCGTACTGCTTCTGCAATGTTGCATCTGATTTGCGGTCGAACAGCGTGAAAAACAATATGAAGACGGCCGTTAGTAATACTGATAGTGATCCCAATTCTGAGACAGGTAACGACTCTTTACTAACAACAACAACAACTTTTATTGACCCCTTGTACTTGAGAAAAATTAAGTCTATATGAAATAAAATTAAAGCTCAAAGGGGTGTTGGCTTCCTAAAATAACTAGAAAGTTAACAGGTCTAGGAAGCCAAATTACATAGAATTAATAAATTACAATATTAGGGACGGAATGACACACACACACAAACAAAGCACAATAATAATAATAACAATAAATTAGACAAAATTTACAAGACATGGGGAGAAAGACAAATATACTGGGAAGGTAGTGATAAACGAAAAATCAAACTTAAAGCAGCAAATAATTATAAATCACAGAAAAAGCTGACAAGAAACTCGTTACTCTAGAAAAATCAGAAAGCAAAGTGACATTAAGTGACTTTACCAATAAGCGATAGAAATAAAACTTCAGTAATGCACGCTTAAACATGTTGTGCGATAATTCCAATGACGACCTACCATTCTCTTTGCATTTAACGCCGTCAGCAGATGATCCATCGCTTGTTTGTGCGTGTTCAAATTTACAGCCGATTCAAACCCAGATCTTAAAGCATTATTCGACGGTCATGATTCGACAGAGAGGTTACCAAGGAGTAATCAAGGCTGATAGGTTAGATAGAGCACCAAGGCCGACCTGTTGGGGTGGGGTGGGGTGGGGGACGTATGAACAGTACTCATGCAAGAAGAGTTCAAACCCAAACCCAAACCAAGCCTCATCCCCACCGTTTTTAGTAATTGTAGTCACAGTAAACTCGAAATAGAAGCAAACGCTAGAAAAGGGGAATTTAGGAACTGAATAAGAATACCTTTTTATTTCCGATATCCTATGGAAAAAACAAAACAAAGTTATTTCAATGATGAAGAACTAATCAAAACGAAGAGTTAAAGAACGGGCACAAAATCGCTGGTTAACTGTCGTAACGATAAACTGTAGAATAATGACACTAAACAAAACGATACAATTTTATTATTTTTAAGCTGGTTAGATCCATTCAGCCAATTTTAAACGTTGTTGTTGTCGGTTTTGGTTTTACTTCATCGTTTTTGCAAGTGAGGACGCCAGGTGAGAAGAAGTGTCTCCATTGTTTTCAATTATTCGTTTCACTCATCACTGCCAGTGTGACGTCACATAGCAACGAGTCAAAACAAGCTAAAGCTTGGTTAATCTAGCGTGGAGAAGCCTTTGAAGTGAATCAAAGTGTTACTACAGCGGTACTGTCAGTAGTAAGTCATTGGTAAGGTCAGCGGTTGTCACCAATTTGCCGGGTGACCGCGCAACCACGAGGGCGGCCATGTTTTCGTCTCATCACAAGTGTGATGCGTAGTTTTCCATCCATGCAATCCTCTGGCCATCCGCATTTTTGAAGGAGAACATAAGTTGCTATCTGAATATTAAAGTGTTGATCTTGCGAATAACAACGGTAGTATTTTTTATCGTCGAAACTCCTTCAAACCGAGCAAGTGCAACGTTCGGGGGCAGCCACACAAAGAAAGGGCTAATACAGGCTTATGTTCATTTATTACTGATTCAGCGATTTGTCGTAAGAGTGCAAGCTTGATTGTTGTATATGTTGGCAGTGCGTCACAACTTTGTTTGTTTTGTACGCGCGTTTGTATAAAATTTTGAGGAAAACGACATCGGGTGAGTAGCGTCGGCGCCATTTTGAACTCTTTACTAGGAAAGTCCACCCAAAACAGTCGTCTTTTTATCGTTAAATAAATTTCTAGCAAACGTACCTTAGACAAGGACGTTTAATTCCTTGATTATAAACGTTCACAGGGAAAGTTGATTTGAATCTATACGTCATTGAACCATTCTGCTTATCAATGCTTTTGAATGTGAAGATATACATTTACAAGTTTCAGAAAATAACAAACAAGAATTTTGCTAGCCTGCAGTGCAACCGGACTTGTCACGCGAGACCTTGGTGAAAACCGAGATATAGTCCATCTGCTCAACGGCTCCCAAAAGCTTGGTCTGACATCTGAGGTTTGCATGGATTTCTGTAATCATTACTGATTGGCTAGACTTCTTACGCGCTTTATAATCGGACATCTACTGACGCGACAGATCACGTAAATTTGCGCATTGCTAAAAATAATGTGTTGGTATTGTTTTTGACCGTTAAGTGCTCGTCGTTTCTTCGTCTTCGCTACAGTTTGCACAATTGTATTTAAACTCGATCGATCGCAAAGATACATTCAGGATCTCAATTTCTGCGATTAGGTACACAGATGGCCCAAGCTCTAGATAAGAACAGATGCAGCAAGCATCAATGTATGGTGTTGTGTTACGACGGTTTGAAATAAAGGTTTGTACGCGAAACCAACGGGTTTAATTAAAACGGCAGAAATTGTGAGTAAATCACAATAAATTGAAAATAGCCTGTTGTAGTACTGTATTCTTTCCTGTTTGCCCGCTTCTTGAGTCGATCTGATGCGATTTCGGCGATTTATCCTTTCCGTGTCTCCACTGCTACGAGGACTAAATTTCTTTGTGTCGTTCAAGAATATTTTTAGCAATGCGAAGTTGCGTGATCTGTTGCGTAAGCAGATGTCCAACGACAAAGCACGTAGGAAACCTAACCAATCAGAAATGGATACAGAAATTCCTGCAAATCAGAACAAGCTTTTGGAAGTGGTTGCGCAGATTGTGTATACCAGCGGTATGTTCACTATCCAACCGACCGTCCGTCCGTCCGTCCGTCCATCCCATCATGTAAGCCAAAGTCAAATGTGATACACCAGTTAACCCTTTCGTGTGCACGCATACCCACGCATGGTGGTTTGTGGAGGCCGGTTCTTAAACCGACGTTATGACTACCAGCGGAATTAAATATGATATCGCCTTGCACTCGTGTCTGCTTGTACACTTACACACTAACCCTTTAATTATCATGATATCGGGGACAATGGTGTTTTAAACCTTTGGCTTTATACACAAACTGGTTTAAGAGGACCATAAAATTCTAACATCCCAGGCTTGTTCCACACAAACATTGTAAGGACCGATAAGTCATACCACAGGTAATCTCTACTAGGACCGAAATTACGTTTATTTAATCACATTAACATTTAAATTGGGCCGCACGAGTCGCCCTTACTTGAGCTTTTTTTACGCCAACGGATTCACACACTTACGTTACATAGGACTGTCCATAAGTTGCTCGGCAACTTTTGAGCAACTTCTCAGATTTGGAGCAACTTTTAGTCCTTCGAGCAACTTTTCGGATTTCGTGCAACTTTTTTCTTTTTTGAATAACTTTCTTGCTTTTTTAAGGCAATTTGTTACTAAAAATCGCCCATTCAAGTTCTAATTTTAAACAACAGTTGCTTTTATGCATGATTTTGCGTAAAATACCTTTTGTAAACAAAAAACACTATTATCCTGGTGGTCTGCCTGTCGTAGCAGCCGAAGGTGGTCAGCGGATATGTTGAAAAATTCAAAATGGCGGAGCCGAGTGATTATCCATGCTCGAGGGATAGTGCTCTGTACTACATATTGAAAGACTATGGTTTTATACCACATACACTCGTGCATGTCAAAGAACAGAGCAATCGCTCTGGCTAGAAACCCTTTCACGCCATCACATTGTCACAGCAATTCCTTTGCTTTTTGCAGCTAAGAGGAAATAAAGCGTCATGTGCAGGGCCTTAAAACGAGGGCTTTTTAGGCTTTCCCTCACATTCTTCGAAATTAAATATCATGTTCATATTACCAGACTGTCCGGCGTGGTTGTTCGTTTTACATCTATTTACAAAATACCCGTATTTTAGAATCCCAGTACGATGGTCAATTTACACCAACGCAGCACCACAATTTCGTTAGAAACTATCCCCTTTATCAAACTGGTGACAGAGTTCACTTGAGGACCATGCGGTTTCTTCTCTCTATTTTATTTTTTATAAAATTTTGAACTGCTTTCCATGCATGTCCGGCCGCCAAGGACCTCTTGGCTTTTTTTCAGGCACTCATCACAGCTGGCTTTCCCTGGTACCGTTCCGGAGCTGATGTAGCGCCCCAGATTGGTGAGGACCGCCTTCTTTTCCTCATTGCTCCAGGGGTTTTTTACCGCCAAGCCTAAAAAGGAGAACACAAATTAACTAATGTCAAACATACTATTACAGAGAAGAGGCAAAGAACCACAAGGTTATTACCTTTGCCACCCTCTCAGGTAATGATTTTAAGACGTTACGATTTTGCGTTAAAATCTGGTTTATGACGATCAGGGTATAGGGCTCCATGTTTACCCAAATTATCCAGGGTAAGTGACAGTATACTCCCGTTTATCTCTCGGTAGCTTTGTTACGTCTTTGCGCTATGTAAAGGGTTGTTAATAAGGAAGTAAATATAATTACATCTACGCGATGTGTGGTCGTTCTTAGGAAATTCTAGTTTCTTAAAGTATTCACTAAAGACAGCAACACGAGATTGTGACTTCTGCGACTGTCAATGCTGAGAAAAACGTGTCGCGGAAATATGAGGAGAACTTTACGGGGTCAACGTATCACACGTGTAACGAAGGCAATGAAAGTTCCAACGTATGTTTATTTCGCGCGACAAACACTGACCGATAACACTCGTAAACTGAAAATTAAGGATTAGAATACAACCAAATCAACAACTGATTACAATAAAACAAAACAATACAACAACAATAAAACCGAAAGGCCAAAGCTTGACCTTCGCATTTTGGGGGCGGATCCCCAAATCATTGCAACAAACACAATAATCAATAAAACCTAAGTGTTCCACTTGCAAAACAACAAATATAAACTCGGAGCACTAACAGCTTATACTAAGTTCAACAAAAAACCATGCTTAAGCAAAAACAGAGAAAACTCATGGGCCTAAAGTGCTTCGCGCAGCTTTCAACATAAACAAAAGCACGCGCTAGAAACAACAAAAATCGAATAATAATGGAATTCATTGCTCCCAAGCGGGCTAATTCCTGCGGGAGACAACATAATGAGAAAAAGAGAAGAAAGGCAACTTAGGCCCCGTTCACACGTATCCGGAGATTTTTGTATCCGCAAATTTTTTTATGCGGATACACCTAGCGTCCACACGTGTCCGCCGTATACGCTCGGTGTATCCGGAGATTTCTGTATACGCTGTGTATCCGAATACGTGTGGACGCTCGTACCCGTATATTTTTGTATACGCTGACGTCACAGTATCAGAACCAGTCGTTTTCCGCGCGTGATTTTCCAAAATGGCGGCGAGCAGAAAGCCGCGAATTTGGCGCCAAAATTATCGCAGGCTCAGCTTTCTTTCTAATGCGCATGCTCTGTTGACTAATCCTTTGAGATGTCCGGATACGAATCGGATACATGTGCTGACGGTCGTATACGATTCACATACGCTACGTGTGGACGCAGATATTTTTGTATCCGCATAAAAAAATTTGCGGATACAAAAATCTCCGGATACGTGTGCACGGGGCCTTACATATCTGTCCCACACAGTAAAGGTTCAGGCTAGGATGAGCAGACTAACTTCTTGACTTGCTTATGTGTAGGCTACCACGAACTACAATGGACTAACAAGGCTTAATGGAAAACTGGACTTTACACGAAGCGAGGTCACATGGCCAGTAAAGCGAACCGTCACGAGTCTAAAGGTCATGTGGCCGAAAGAAAGGAAATGAAAAAAATGAAAGGAAATTAAATGACGATCTTCACAGAGATGAATAGCGACAATCATGGACAAAAACGTTAACACATTTGAGCAAGCAAACACTGTCTATCAGCGTCCATCCGTCATTGAAAAAAGTCGTTTCTGTCAATAGTCAAACCCCCCTCTCTTCCTT
This sequence comes from Galaxea fascicularis, assembly GCA_948470475.1. Classification (NCBI taxonomy): domain Eukaryota; kingdom Metazoa; phylum Cnidaria; class Anthozoa; order Scleractinia; family Euphylliidae; genus Galaxea; species Galaxea fascicularis. The sequence continues at coordinate 29,058,818 of OX419338.1, forward strand.
TTCAATGTTGAAATACGCTCCGTGGACACTGTCACATGATTACAACATTGAAAAAGGGGGGGGGGGGGAATTTGATAATTGACTGGAAAACTCACGCGTTTCACGAAAAAGGTATTTTTGGGGGAAGTGTCTCAACTACATTTGTCTATTATTGGGGAAATCACATTCACCGTCGAAACTTTATACTTACTTCTCTTAAAAGTGTTGTTATATTCTATGGGGATGGGACATGTGCTAGAGAACGGGTCTTATTGAGCCTCTCACGCAGTCTGCATTGGCAGGAAAAACATTTTTGGGGATAGTTTGGTTCGGAATTTATCATTTAGTTAGCATTTAGTTCAGCATTTAGTTCAAATTTTACTTTAAAACCTGAAAAGAATGCTCGAAACCGTAATCCAGGTAGACGTTGAAATGCGAAAGCCATCGTCAGTCTGGAAGGGGACCCTTCCCTCTAAGTAAACTAAACGACAAAAACTAATTAACAAAGACGGGATTCCCATTCTAGGTGGTCAGGCGGTAACTCTGCAAAATGAGTCACTCTCTCTATCTGTAAACAGGGCCCTGATTTAATTCTAAATCTTCACTTTTAAAACATTTTCCATTTTCTCCCATTCTTTTATTCAGTACTTAGATGTCATAGTTTCATAATTTACTTCCTTTATCATAGCATCTTAGTACCTTACTTTAGTAGTTTCTACTTAACTTTATTTTATTTTAGTTGGTGAGGACCTCCCTGAAAACCACGTAATGTGACGGGAACTTCCTCTATAGAGATTACTATTATTATTATTGTTATGTCCAAGTAATCTTTTAGTGGGGCTTTACTGAGCTACTTACTTTTGTTAGATCTAGGTACGGTGACGGTGACAGCTTCTCGCGGCGCGACTGAACTATTGCCTGCACGACCTAAAAGAGAGCCAAATCAGATTAGCACACTGAATTGATGTATATTTGATTTCTTGAATTTCTACCAATGTCGGCCTCAAAAGGATAATAAATATCAACATATTAACAAGATAAGGAATGAAAAATGGTATCTTTATTGATCATCTTACTTTTTTGGTGCGAGGTTCAGTGGCACTTCCGGCTTCATTTTGTCCAACTGAACTACGGCCCGCACGATCTGAAAAACATCAAAATATTAAAAAAAAAATCCTGATCAGATTAGCGCAATTTTCTTTCTCGCTCGGTGCGAACACTAATTGCAAGACCTCGAATCAAGTATTTTTCCATCCGACTCTCCCAATTGGTCAATAAGTAACCGTGATACGATATGGTATCCTATCGAATTTCGTATTTGATTAGATCCTAGCAGGAGCCCATCACTAGGAGCGTATACAACTCCCATACTAGGCCTACGTCACGGCATTTTTACAGAGCGATTTATTTTTAGACTATCTTTTCCGTGAAAAAAGGCAGTTCCGATGCACGTGCTGCTGCATCATCATCACCTTTCTTTTGTTCTAAAGTTTCTTAGCTTCACAGAGAAACTTTAGAACAAAAAAAAGGTCGAGGAAAAGTTTCGCACGAGAGAATGGGGGCCTGAGGGAGTCCCATATTTGCGGAAAATTCAATGTAAAAATAGATCGGTCTGTGAAAACGCCGTGACAGGAATATACGGCAGTTGTACGCTCCTAGTGATTGGCTCCTGATCCTAGAGCAAAGTATTTATTTGCGAAAATTAAAACCGAAAAAGTGTCGATGGTGGTAACGGTCAAAGCTTTCTTTGATTTGCGGGGGACAAATTTTTACTGCCTGTATTTCTCGCCCGGTTCATCCCATCATGCTGGCTTAAATATGTTTGCAACACTTTTCCAACTCAATCAGCTGCTTGAAAACAACTTGATGATTCTACTGTTGCTGCCTGGTTAGCTCAGTTGTTTAACATGCTCTTTTCTCATATACATTCAGGTTTTTGTTGTGGCCTTAGTTTCCAGATAAAAAATGTTTACGCCCACTTGTACTATTCGTGCCCTAATGTACCGTATCATATTATACCTTCTACACTCATCACATGAGGCTTGTACCCGCCATCTACTGGATGTTACCAGCGTCCACTGTCAATAGAATTCCCTGTGCACTCATATATCCGTGCCCAAGGTGGCGAGCCAACCAATCCACGTCCACCTCTGTTAAGGCCGCCGTCTGCGAAACTGTCGTAATATATTTGCGTACTTTCGTGCTGGTGATTGACCTCGGTGATTTTAGTAACCCTTCAACTTCTTTTACGCTTGCTGGGACGTAGTCCCAGCCGCGTAGATGGCCCAAGGAATTTTTGGTTGCGCAGGCAAACACAAACCTGTAAGCCTGTGGAACTGTATCAGGCATTTTTGCAATGAGAAACTCGATGGCAGACTTCGTTTCCGGTGTTAGAATAATAGGGACTTTTCGCTGCCTCTTTCCAGTGATTTCTATGAGATCGAGCCTGAAGATTTAATGCAGATCTCAACGTTATCACTCTGTACCACTAGAGTACTAGGATGGAAGTAAGGAAGCAAAGTGCACAAGCTCCTCATCAGTAAGCCGAATCGGTACAATTAAAAAATATTGGCTTCAGTCGATTAATCTAACACTTTTTGTTTACATCTTTATACTAATAGCTATCAGCAGAGTTAAAACGAACAGTAGTTGATATTCTGCATCATTAAACTACCAAAATATTAGCATGTAGTTCCACAAGAGCTCTAACTATAAAATAATACACATCACATGTGTGTAGATATCAATTTGGAGTCCATTTGGGAGTACGCTCTCCATCTATTATCAGTTTACACTAAAGAATACTGCTAATGTCAATTTCTTAATTACCTCTCACATACACGCCGCTCCAAGGCAGTCAGTGAAGCCTTTACGGTGGCAAGTGAGCCCAGTTTGGGCGAGCTTCAAATTGCTCGATTTGCAAGGTAGCCGTCTCACCAGATCTTCTCTTGTTGAAAATGATGATTCTCGCTTATGTGGCTTTGCTTAAGCGTTTCCAAAGCTTTACATGGACAGATGGTGATGCTTGTCGACCTTTCAAAGATTTTGAAAGATCGGCTACTTTCCTGTCAAGGTGTTACCTCAGCACCGTCAGATCCTCAGCCAGAAGTAGGTACTCCACGATGTTCTGTTTTTTCGACCCAAGTGAAGCTAGGGACCTAGAACGGATCTTATTGGTCCACTCGGCTTCAAATAGGCCAAGAAAACGCTTTGCCTGCTTGATTGAGGCCTCATCTTTGCTCCTGAGGGTTGACTTCCTTGGGACTTGGGCACACCGCTTTAGGCTGTGCCCAAGCTTTAGTGTCAATGACGGTATCCCGATATCAAAACGGGATTCCGTATTGAAACCATAGAGATCTTTGACGGCATCGATCAGCTCGTCGAATTTAGATGTGTCGATGAAGTCTTGCAAACGACTGTCCTCGTTTTCAGTTCTAGTACGCAGCGTCTACAAAAGTTGGGGCAGTTGGTGCATTCTTTGCGAAACTGATAGCTCGCATTTTTTTGGACCACCTTTTCAAAATTAGCTTCCCCGAACGTAACAATTAGTTCGTCATTCCTTGCGACGTGCGAGATTTCGTCGTTCTTCATACTGGTCAGCACTGCACAATAGGCTTGATCAACGTCATTGGTCGAAAGTGACGAGGTCGGCAGAAAACGCTTGACATCTTGCTGAATTTTCGCAAACTTTTGCGGTCCATCTTGGGACTTGTGCGGGCATCTCTTTGCGTGTCTCCAGAGCTCATCGCCTTTAAAGAACCCAAGCCAATGAGGGCACGATAAAAAGCTCTTTGGATCTTGTTGGGTTGTTGGGTTCCTTGCTACTATTATTTTACCCTCTCCAAGAGCCACCACGTTGCAGTCGTGCAACCCTTTAGCCTGAGACGCTCAAAAGCTAGAATTTGGGGTTCTGAACCTTCTTCTAAGGCCAAGGCTGCTGCCACTTCTGATTCATCTTTGTGCTTTCTTCGCTGGTACCTTTGTAGCTTCTGCTGTTCTTTTTGGCAGAAAACGCGCACATGTACCTTGGTCGTTGAGATGGATATTCGCGAGGAGGTTCCTACAGATAGACTGAATAAAATCAATTTTATTTAAAGAAATGATATAATGAAAGAAAGCTAGTTGTTTACATATGAATTAAATATATTGATAAATCGAAAATTTTGAGTGTAAAACAACGGACAACAACTAAGCCACGTACATTGTACAATGTATTGCATTACGTTTTCCGTATATATATATATATATATATATATATATATATATATATATATAACTAGGACTCTTGTTGTGAGCAAACTTTCACAATCCCCAGCGGTTCCTGGAATACTGGACTGTACTTGTTCATCATTCTAAAAAGAACAACACAAATTCTCACAAGAAGAATAGGAAATTATTTCAAATCTTAAACATCTTGTTAGGGAAACGGCTTCTTACAAATCGAAGGGAAATACAGTCAGTTGTAATTAGCCTCTAGGCAAACTCTCGCACTCGAAAGCGAGAGGGGGGGGGGGTTGAAAGTTAGGGAAACATTTCAATTTGATTAGCTTTTGTTTCGATTCCTGGCCTCTTTGGTCTGCGCAACTAACACTAGCTGCTTTCATTCATGCAACTCCAGGTTTTCACATAACGAACGAAGAACGAGGGAAGAAAATAGAATGAGAGGCTTTCCGGCTTCGCTCCTCGCTTACTCTGTCTTCGAAAATCTTGTTTTTCCATTTGATAAGACTTGTTTTTCCATAACTCGCATCCAGCTTATTTCAACAGTTTTCACTTGGTTTTGTCAAGTTAAAGCTAGTCAGCATTGTCAAGTAGTAGTAGATAAGATTTTACAAACTTACATCTTCCATGCTTCTTTCAGCGCTTTTAACCCCTTCACTTGTGTTCCTTCACTATAACTGTCGAGTGAGATATGTAGTATTAATTTATCTCGAACAGTTTCGGTTGTTTAGCCTTTTTCAGGTTAAAAACAACTATTTACAGTAACATTATTATAAAATATAGCCAAAATAGTTATAAAAATAATCTTTTTTTAACTTCGAAAACGTAGAGAGTACTTCTACTAAGTAATCTGATTTATTCTAAGGCACAATTTGTGTTAGACCACGTCAGATATATCAGTCATTATTTCAGTCTTAGATAAATCAATCGCTATTGTCAAACCTTTGTCATCAACAGCTGGTTTTAAACGGGAATGTTCTTGTTTCTCATTCTGAAAACAAAAAATACAAGAGAAAGTCATGTTAGTGTT
>OX419338.1:29069047-29091547 GCA_948470475.1 Galaxea fascicularis
GGGACAACATATCACTGGCATTTCCAATGCTGCAGCTGTTAAAACTCGCGTTTACTTTTGGCAAGGAGTTGTTCTTTGCGATAGTTTTCCAATTGTCAAACGTCAAACTTATCAAGCGGCACTTATACACCGTCGACCGAACTTCGCTTGGCTATTCTTCAACAAATTTTGTACCGATGTAAAGAAACCGATGCGAATGTCTCTTCGATGTTTCTCGTAGAAATCGGGAAAAATAAGACAAGTAACAGAGACAAATCGCTATTCAATTTTCTTGGCATAAATGTCCATATAAAAGACAAAACAGGAGTACTAACCTGTGCACAGTTTAAGTCAGTCAACAACCACTCCGAACGCAGAGTTTAAGAAGAAGCCGCCCTTTCACACAAAAGTAAGTCTTATTACTTCATATGCCTATCAAGGTGTTATGCAGTGAAGTGTCGATAAAGGGCGAACACAGCGGCGGCCATGCTAAGCTAACTTTTTATTACAGAAAGTCCATACACGAGTTCATACGGGAACTCCAGAATGTGTATCACATGCGAGTAACGCAACGGTAACGTGACATCCCCCCCCCCCCCCCCTCTCCGTTAAAACAAAAAAAACTATAGGAGGCAAATAATGTCTTGGAAGCTAAATGCAAAAATTAGAAATAACAATAACAAGAAAATGCTTTATAAGCTAGGCACTGAGAATATGGAGTGTTCTCGCGATTTAGCATTTAGCTAGTGTACTTTCTAGCTGAGCTCATAGTCATTCAACTTCGTGGGTTTTCGGACCAGTCTTCCGGATCTGGTGGTTAGTTGTGAGTGTGGGATCTGTGGGCCAGCTACAGGGGAGCTCTTATTTGGTGGCGGCTCCTGCACTTGAGGTTCATGCTCTGAAAAGGGTAGAGTGGAATGGCATTCAGCTTGAGGTGAAGCTGCAGTCGGTGGCTGGTCCGGTTTGTGTGGAGTGATGTGCTTGGAACTGGATGGTGTGTCTGGTAGGAAGAGCGGTGAAAGGGGCACTGGTGGAGATTGCTGCGGGATATTGCGCGGAGGTGCAGCTGGTCGTAACTGGGCCCGGTTTCGACGAAGGATGTGGTTGCCAATATCTATGTTGTAGGAACGCGGCGACGGACTGGAGACAACCTGACCATATATCCAGGGGGTCCCCCGTTGAGATGGTCTAGGTTTTGCATAGGCGTGGGAGCCTAGTGGTAATGGCATCAGTGGGGGCTGTGTCTGTTTGTCGTATTGTGCTTTGGTGGCTTCTTTGCGGAGAGCGATCTCAGAACAGACTGTTGAGGGGTCTGCGAGTGTAGGTTTGAGGAGTTCTTCTAAGAGTGGTAGAGTGGAGCGAGTGCGTCTCCCCATTAACCTTTGGGCTGGGGAGAAGGAGTAGCCACGGGGAGGCGTATTTCTGATGTTGAGTAGAGCCAGGTAGATGTCATCAGATTTCTTGAGGGTGGATTTGGCATCGTTTACAGCTGCCTCAGCTTTTCCATTGCTGCGAGACCAGTATGGAGATGAGGTTATGTGCTCGAAGCCGAAGAACGGTCTTGCTCTGTTGCAAATCTCTTGTAGTCGTTAGAGATAAATTGAGGGCCATTGTCTGTGAGACAACGTAGTGGGATGCCGTGGCGGGCAAAGTGGGCTTTGTTAAGATCGACAATGGTGGCGGATTGTGTGTTTATTAGCAAGTCTAACTCGTAGAAATCGCTGTAGTGGTCCACAGTGACTAAGTACTGCTTGTGTTGGAACTCAAATATGTCTTGCGAGAGGAACTGCCAAGGTCGCGTAGGGATAGGATGAGATAGCATGGGCTCCGTGGCGGCTTGCTCCATACTGGGCGCATTCGGGGCATGACTGGCAAAATGTTTCGATGTCTTTGGACATGTTAGGCCAGAAAACTGCATCTCGAGCGAAGCGAAGACAGTATTCTGCTCCTCTATGAGAGTGGTGGATTTTGCTCAGCATGCTCGGTCTGAGAGACATAGGGACGATGGCACGAGTAGACTTGAGAAGGATTCCCTCTGCAATACTGAGTTCCTCACGAAAGTGCCAGAATGCTTGCAGCTCATGGGGAAGGTGCTCCTTAGTGGATGGCCAACCGTGGAGGACGTAATGCTGCAGAATTTGCATGTTGGGGCATGATGCTGTGGCCTTGCGCAGTAGCTCCCGAGTTGTATCAGTAAGGGCCGGCGAGGTGCGGTCCAGGTGAGCAAGATGTGCGCGAAAAACATGGAAGGTGTCTGGCAGAGATGGGGTGGTGTCTTTGTCTTGATATGGGGCTCTGGATAGGGCGTCCGCTAAATGTAATGAAGAACCTTTCCTGTACACCACAGTGAAGTTATATCGTTGTAGGAAAAGCATCATCTTCTGTAGACGTTTAGGTGCTGAGGCGAGGTCTTTCTGGAAGATAGACTGGAGCGGTTGGTGGTCGGTGTGGACTGTTATATGCGATTTGCCCAGCAGCCACTGATCAAATTTGTTGAAGGCTTCAACGATGGCTAGGCATTCCTTTTCGATTTGCGCATAGCGCTGCTCGGTAGAGGTTAGGCTCTTGGAGCTGTATGCAATGGGTTGTAATGAAGATTCGTCAAGTGTGGTACCACTGTGTGGTTTGCTGGGCTGCAAGAGGGCGGCTCCTAGACCATAGTCTGAGGCGTCCACCTGAAGGATCACTGGTGCAGTTACATTATAGTAGGCCACGCATGGCGCGCAGGTGGCTAGGACTTTTGCTGCGTCAAAGGCTTGCTGGTGTTTTACTGACCACAGGAACGGCACATCCTCTTTGGTGAGGTTGCGTAGTGGCTGGGTGACGCTGCTAAGCTGGGGACAAAATTTGGCCAGGTAATTGATAGCCCCAAGGAATCGGCGCACGGATTGCTTGTCAATTGGAGTGGGCATGGCAACGATAGCTTGAACCGTGACGGGGTTGGGTTGGAGGCCATCTGTAGTAATAACATGGCCCATGAAGGTGGCTTTGCGAACAAGGAATTTCCATGAGGGGACGCAGCAGACGTGTGCCGTAAGTACTGCAAAGGAATGCTAGGAAAATTTCCTAGCATTCCTGACATACCTCAACTTAACGCCCACTGGGTTTCTTTTCATCTGAGACCGGCAAGGCGTCATAATCTGTTTTAATGTCATGGAAGTTGTCGTTGTTTTAGAAATGAACCAGAAGGGTAGAACATATTGATTCACTCATGATAAATAAAAACGCCTTGTGAAATTAGATCGTCAGTTGAAAAACAGTGACTTCGAGTGAATATATTTTAGACGCACAGCAAGATGGCGGACTCCGCCAGTAAATGTAATTCGCAAAAGCAGAATTTGAAGCGAGTGCGGGTCACTTACTCTCGTGCAAAGAAAAAGAAAGCGGGAGCGGCGAAGAGCAGCCAAGCTAACCGTAAGAAGGCGCGGAGAAGGAAATGAAAACCCAAATACACCAACGTTCTTCTCCTCTTCCAGAAGCAACTGGTTTCCCGAGCAATGCCAGGCAACCGCGAAAATCCTTTTCAAGAGGAGCTCTGATGTTGCAAGCAGCACGGGGCGGAAAAGTTGGGTTGTGGTATCAACACTGGAAGGTATATGCAAACATATTAATAGCACATACATTTATATTTCAGTATTGTTTTTGAGAATTAATTGCATGCTCTTTTTCTCACACTTTTTAAAAAGAGTTAACATGATTTAACTGATGGCTGTGAAAGAGTTGCTTTAAATTCATACACGTTACGCCTATGTAGTCTAATATATAGGTTTGTGTTGTGGTGGTTGAGTAGTTAGCATGTACTAATATTTATCACAAACTTGTAATATTTATTAATCTGTTGGATTCTAAAATGCTTCTTCTTATTCAAATTTATTCAAGTGTTGACAGTGTTTTGCAGATAATTTATTAATAATTATAGTAGTTGAGAGCAATATCCAGGTTGAATTGGGATTTTGGAAATGTCGGTTTGTAAGAAACCAGAAAATCAGGATAATTATGTAGTGAAAAACCTCTTGGAACAATCCCCAATGACAAAATAAACCCACATTTTGCCAGCTTGCACTTAACTTTGTCATCAGAACTGGCAGGTCGCACGCCTAAAACAGATCAATGTAACATAAAAGTATACTAATCATATTGCCAGTTTGCACTAAACTTGTATTTATCATCAGAACTGGTGGGTGACACACCTCAAACAGTTTGATGTAACATAAAAGCATGCTAATCATTTTTGCCAGTTTGCCCTAAACTAACTGTTTTTATCATCAGAACTGGCGGGTGACACACTTCAAACAGTTTGATGTAACATAAAAGTACACTAATCATTTTTGCCAGTTTGCCCTAAACTAACTGTTTTTATCATCAGAACTGGCGGGTGGCACACCTCAAACAGTTTGATGTAACATAAAAGTATACTAATCGTTTTTGCCAGTTTGCACTTAACTTTGTACTTATCATCAGAACTGGCGGGTGACACACCTCAAACAGTTTGATGTAACATAAAAGTATACTTGTTAAAACTTAGTATTTTGATGTAATGGAGAAGCAGTCTAAGCATATGAAACTGCCGGTAGCCAGCACAATGAGTGTTGTTCAGTTGAATAATTTGACACGTGCATTTTATTATTCTTTTAAGCTTCCTTATCACTTTTAGTACTGTTACATGTATAAGGCCTTCGGCGCCCAGATGATTCGTCGGAGTGCGTTTTAAGTTGGTCTGGGAACAGTAAGTACCGCTTAACTTGTATAAGAACTAAAAGGGATCAAAATTTCAAGTAATACAATGCTTGAGAAAAGGTGCAGCTTCTGAAAATGGACAGTGTACCCTTGTATTTTTTTTTTCTCTTTTGCTCATTACTACTTGCCACAACTTCAAGATTGTTTAAGTGTGCCTATGTATCGCCTAAAAAATGAAAGCACTGTTGACAGCGATTCTCTGTGCCTTAAGTACACACTTCATTGATATCGCCGATCACGACTTTTCCTTGTTTCTCTACCATCATGGCCTTTTCTGGTGTGTCGATGTCAGTGTTTTCGCAAATTTCTGTTAAATTTGCTGAGCTTTTGACCGGCATTGCAAGGCCGCTGGATGACGGTGTCCTCTGATTCGTTTGCATCTGAACGGGATTTGCAGAAGTTATCTCGTTGCTGGCATCAAGCACTTGTGTAGAGGGCATCGCCAAACGGCGCGCAGCTCGAGGACGATCGCTGTCATGGCCAGCTTGCCGAGCGCATTCGCTAAAATCAATAGCGTTGACAAGCTTTTTTAACTGACTGAGTGTTCCATCCTCCTTAGGGTACTTTTGTTTAAATTTTGCCGTAGTATCACCGCTAGCAATCCGAACGATGACGCTACTCCACTTTCGCGTTCGGAAGAAGCTTTTCCGTGATACGAACTTCCATTCGCAAGCCGCAATGAGTCCATTTCTGCTTGAACAAACTCCTTTGGAAAACTACAGTCGAACCCCGCTATTTTGAACTCGGTTAATTCGAAGTCCCGGCTATTTCGAACTAAGATCGAATTACCTTGGATTTACCCTTATGTTTTCAGTCATTTACTATCAGCTATTTCGAACTCGGTTATTTCGAATTCCCCGCTATTTCGAAATCATCATTCTTCCCTTACACCTTAAGTCGACCCCGTTATTTCAAACTTGTCAAAAACAGAGCACGTACATAAGATCACAGCTGGAAATGTATTGCATTTTATTCGAGCTGGGAGTGTAATTAACATTGCTTAACAATGCTTAACTCACGTGCAGTGTCCCGCTAAGAAATTCGATTACAAACTGACAAAACGCACTGTTACTGATTTGTTCTTCCGGCTGAAATACCTCATGTATTCTGATCATTCGACATTTTACAGTAATGTTCTGAATTTTCTTTGGCCGCGATTACAAAGGTCCTTTGATATCTCCTTGATGATTCATCTCTAAGCCATCTCAGTTTGTTTGCTGTCGAGGGAGCCGAGATTCGACGGCAAACAAGCCAGTTGTCAATTACAATCGACAAGAGTATTAGAAAAAAACAAAAACAACAGAACATTCAAAGATTTTTCAATGTAACAGCATCTGCTGATTTTTCCGACATTTAGTTGCTGTATCGTTATTAAATCAGTGTCTTTCTTTATAATGTACTGTATTTTATTAAAAGATGATTCACTGTTACGAATTTTACGCTTCCCCGGTTATTTCGAAACCCCGCTATTTCGAACTTTTTTCCATTTCCCTTGGGACTTCGAAATAGCGGGGTTCGACTATAGTAACTACCACGCTTCTTTTAAAAAACTGGTTCGGGCTCATAGCACAAATGCTCCTGCTTAGCACATACCATTTTTTTTTCTGGACAAAGTAACTCCGGATTGATTACCCGAGTGAAAGGAGTAAAGCCCTTCCTCGGCGTCATAACATTGCGTTCTGGAGTTCTGGTCTGACCACGAGGTACAATAAAGAACCTTTGTCCTTTGTGAAACAAAAAACCATTGCTTCAAGGTAAAATACGAAACTACAACAATAGATTCAAAGAAAAACTTTTTCCAGATGCCACAGACAGGACAGTTGACAGATGAACGTCACAGAGTGTTACAGATTATGACGCCTTCACCGACCACAAGAAAAATTCTCTGCGTGAAACGATACTTACAGTAAAGGTCCGCTGCGTCCCCTCATGTTTTGTTGACATTCAGCTTTACATGGTGCTGCTCAAATCGCTCAAGCACAGCGATGAGGTTTCGGTCGTGGTCGATTCTGGCTTCCTCGTCAGTGGCCCCACAGCCAGGGACTAAGATGTCATCGGCGATACTGATGATTTGTAGACCTTCAAGAACCATATGAATTCGACGCTGCCATTCCTCGGATGTGGAGGATATGCCAAATGGTAGTCGAGACCATCTGTAGCGGCCCCATGGTGTAAACATCGTGGTCATCAAGGATGATCTCAAGGTCAGGGGGATATTCCGGAAGGCTTCTTTCACATCTATCACGGTCATGTATTTCATCCCATGCAGCTTGTGGAGATTTTCTTCCAAGGTTGGGATGATGTACTTTGGACGTCGGATGGCTTTATTGAGAGTCTGAGAAGGGTCTAAGCAGATTCGTATTTTTCCCGGTTTGCTGGGGGTTGGTTCTCTCTCCCGCACAACCATGTTGGAGATCCAGTCTGTTGGTTTAGATACCCTTACTAGCTGGCCTGTGGCTTCATAGGCATCAAGGGCTGCTTTGATTGTATCCAACTTTGAGATGGGTTGGCGGTGAATGGGGGCATGGATGGGTTTGACATCTGGATCCAGGTCAAAATCAACGGGTGGGCCGAGGAAACCTAGACCTTGAAATAGGGATGGGCAGTTCTTTGAAATGAAGTCCAAAGTTAGAGTCCCTAATTTGGGCCAGACTCGCGTTGAAGTATCTGGGGGTGCTGGAGGTGATCCGGCAGCCGATACTTGGTTGTTTCCAGGTACGGTCATCGCCAGTTGGGCAGGGTCGCTTGTGGAGCATTTTCTTATAAAGTCAGAGTGTAGAACTAGCACACCCAGTGTTTTGCTGGCTTCAATACTGAGTAAGGCTGGTTGGACGGTGTCAATGATTTGGAAGGTGAGGTTGCACGTGGAATTACCTTTACTGGCCTGGAGAGTGACTTGACCAATGGGTTTGATTGGTGGACTGGCATAGGGTAGTGTTACAGTTGAGGAGAGTAGAAGCTTGGCCCAGGGCATGTTGGAGAGGTGGTGGGATGGCAGTGTGTTGCAGGAAGCTGCGGAATCTATTTGGAAAGGAATTTGTGCGTTGTTGCTGGAATCAGGGTCCTTCAGAAGGAGCGAGACGAAATGGCCTTTGTCAGAGAGTGGAGCCGTTGGAGGGAGGCCGGTAGTAGAAGGTTGCATGCCTGAGAGCGTGAAGCAGTTTTCATACTGTATGCTTTCCTCAGGAGGGGTGAAGGAGTTTTCTTCCTGCTTCACTAATCTAATGTGTGCCTGTCTGAGTCCCGGTGGAGTACCTTTGTGGGAGGTAGGCTTGGGGTCCGGTGGTCTTTGGCAGCCTGTTGACAGACATTTGCAAAGTGGCCGGTTTTGTGGCAATAGTTGCAAGTTTGGCCTGATGCTGGGCACATGTCACGAGAGTGTTGCTGCTTGTTACCACAGAAAAAACAGGATCTGTTGGGGTAGGTTCCAGGTTTTGATCTGCCAGGAGATTTTTGAACCATTTTGTGCGGGGTGGTGGAAGTGGTATAGTGGATCTGTTCTTCTGTGATGGAATTGGCTAACAGCTGATTTGTATGTTGCGCCGCCTCAAATGATATGGCTTGACTCACCACAAAACCCAGGGTAAAAGGTGGGTCCTCAGGTTTCTGTTGACCATCTCTGTAAAATATATCTTCGCGGAAACGATTAAAAGATTCGTTGAGACCGAAGAGAAACTTATCCCACATGAATTCGTCCGCGTTTTCACCAAAGGAACAGCGTCCGGCGGCGGTACGTACAGCGGTTTCCCATGTTGAAATGGAGGCACGGTCTGCTTGTGACATTTTCGCCCAGAAGTGATATCGGTCTTGCATCAAAGTACTCGCACCGACGTAATGTTCTTTAATTTTTTGTAGCCAAATCCAGGGTTTCCCTGCGTCGTCGGTCGGTATCTTGGATGCGATAACGTCGTCTAAAGTGTTCCATTCAGTTGCAGGAATTGCACTACGAAGGACGGCTAATTCGAAGGGCCTCTTGGCGGCGATGTAGTGATCCGCAGTTTCGGTGAGTCTGTCTTTAGCGGGGTTTCTGTAGCCTTCTAGTAAACAGTAATCATGGAATCTGGTCTCCCAGTGACGGTAGTGGTCACGATTTGACCGTACGGCCTGTACATCGAGGATGGGTTTGTCGTGCTTTGGCATGGCGCGATTGTGAAGTGTCTGTGCAGCTTTTAGCTCTTGCTGAAGGAGTTGTTCGGTGTGCGTTCGTGTTGACGAGTAGCTGGCTCGCTGTGAAGAAGTAGAGGCTGGATATCAAACCGGTTCTGACACCATGTTATGCAGCGAAGCGTCGATAAAGGGCGAACACAGCGGCGGCCATGCTAAGCTAACTTTTTATTACAGAAAGTCCATACACGAGTTCATACGGGAACTCCAGAATGTGTATCACATGCGAGTAATACAACGGTAACGTGACAAAGGAAGCTTCTTCAATTAAGGATTTAAGCGGCAAACCGTCCAGTTTAACACACAGCAAGGTCCCAAGACAGCGCATAATTACTGAAACCTTGCCAGACCACACGATATTTTCTCTTCATGCAAACTTCTGCAGGCAAACACGAGGAAAAGCTGAAACTCCCTGACACTTGGTAATGTTTTTACAGCTTGACAAGAGACACTCTCTTTTTCGCTGTTCCTCACTATAATTTCGTCTCTTTTCTCGAGCTTTTTGTTGTTCTTCCTCCTGTTGCCCGTCAGTACGATTCAGCTGTTTACTCGAGCTCTTTCTTGTTCTTTCTCCCGTTGTTCGACAGTACAATTCAGCCGGTTTGCTATTGCTCTTTCTCCCGCTGTTTGTCACTGATACTCTGCCTGTTTACTCGTGCCCTTTCTTGTTCTTTCTCCCGCTTTTTCGTCACTGATACTCCGTCAACGAATAAACAGCTTGCACACGAAAAGGTTAACACGAAAAGGTTAACTGGAGTGTCACATTTGACTTTGGCTTATATCGACGGGGTGGACGGTCGTACGTTCGTACGTTCGTACGCACATACGGACGTACGGACGTACGGTGACGTCATGACCAAATTTTCTCTGATCGATGGGTTACCATATTAGGAACCTTTAGATCTGAGTACGAGTACGAGATCGAGTACGAGTACGAATTTTTAATTTCAAACCAGTCACCTCCCCTGAACCCTCACTCTTCCTTGTTACTTACCAGTAGATCCTGAGATTGTAGAAATAAGATTGGTGTCACTAGTGATCATCTAAAGCACGCGAACAGGATTTGAAAAGTCGTACTCGTACTCGATCTCGTACTCGTACCCAAATCTAAAGGTCCCTATTTTCTTATCAATGGTGCTCCGCATGCGCGGGCCTTCGGCGCGCGCGGAGCCCCGCATAAGGACATACCTCTATATGTACACTAAACTATTATATGTTTTAACCCTTATCACCCCAGCATTAGGTGGATCATTTTCCCTAACTCGCCTTAACTCGCACTAACTCGCAACTGATAAGCAAGCTCAATTTTCCCTCATCTCGCCTTAACTCGCCTAAACTCACATTAGCTCGCACCAATCTCGAGGCGAGTTAAGTTCCCAGAGTAGGCCTTCAAGATCAAATGCTACGATGCTAGGCTACTTCAATCGGCGGATGAGAGCGACAGAAATTTGAACGTATAAGACTGATTCAACACAAACGAGTACAAGAAATGGTGACATCAACAATAACATTACTGAACGCCATTCACAGACAAACCACAGAATCGACTGGGACTTTGCTCAATGCGTTATTTCGAGAACTAGTTTTTTACTAACTTAGAACGATAGGACTGAACCGTGGACTACAACTTGCCGTACCTTACAAGTGACTTGTCCACGACATCAACAACAGACGAACAACAGAATGACCGACTAATTTTACGAACAATACAGTACAGATGTAAGACTAACCGAAGACGCATGAAAACGCTCCAATCACTGTTTAAAGTCTTCACAGACTATCACGACACGGCTTAACTGACGGTCGACCAATAACATCACGACTTCGTTGACCACTCAGATCAACGACCAGAGTATTTATGCAATCTGCTGACGTTGCACAAATCACTTGAC
Organism: Galaxea fascicularis; assembly: GCA_948470475.1. Lineage (NCBI taxonomy): Eukaryota > Metazoa > Cnidaria > Anthozoa > Scleractinia > Euphylliidae > Galaxea > Galaxea fascicularis. The sequence continues at coordinate 29,079,820 of OX419338.1, forward strand.
GCGATCCGGCTGACGATGACTTCCGCTCAGCTTATCGACGGCAGTCAATGTCACCCAGTCCTTTTCACTACCTACACTCATCCGGCCGAACGTACTTCACTTAGTTATTATATGACTCCTGGGTTCAAAAAATATCCACACACTGTGTTCTATTGCTTGGAATTTAGAAAAAAATGAGCAAATATATAATGGGAAAAATTATGTAGTAGAGGTATTGTACACAGTTGATCCGCCTAGATTAGATTTACTATTTGCGGGTCAACTGTAAAAAAGATAAGATCTGTAATGTTATATGTGACAATAAAAGTTCAAAAAAGTTCAAAGTTCAAACAATAGAGGAAAGAAACAAACTAGCTCCGACTCCCCCTCCAAAAAAATGAACGTCGCCCGCTTACATTAATTATGACCGAACCGTGTTTGGTATCTTCAGACAAAAAGTTTTGCAAAGTTCTAATATTTTTTTTACGACTTTAGAGCCACCTACATTTTTAAAATGTCTCATGGGGCGCATTTCTAGTTCAAAGTTACTGATCACATGGCTTAATTAAAATGGCGAGAGCACACTCCAGGAGATTCTAATAAAACGCCAAGAATAGTCAAAATAACCTTGCCGGTGAAATTACTTATTTGGCAAAACATGAATGCTGTGTTTTAGATAATATAACCCTGCACAGGAAGACAGAATAATTAATAAGTCAGTCATTTAAAAACATCATTTCATTGTACAAGTGTCACAAAAACCAGAAGACTTAAGGAACGTGCGAGCAACTCAGAGCATGGTTTCTCTGAAGGGCATCGTTTTCCTTGCCTGGATTTCATTCGGACTGGGCTCAGTCCTGTATGCTGGTGAGTTTCCATCAACTTTTTGCGTTGCTCTTGCAGTGTTACTCAGTTGGTTAACAGGAATTTTAGGCAAAATATCATATTGAGAGCAACACTTTATAGACGGTCTCAATGGGGTTAACCGTTATCCGTAAAACGTCAAAACTGAAGCCGGTTAACTGTAAGTCGTGGAAATAACAAAACAGTAACAGTTAGTCCTGGAAAAAAATTCAAAAAAGCGTGATATTTTTTATTTTGAAACGTGACATAGGGAGTATTTGGAGATATTACAGTAGAGACTTCAGAGCACTCGACAAACGGTCAAGGCCTGACTAAAACGCATTCACCCTAATAACTAACACACAGATCCCGAAAAAGTAAAAACTCTAGCTAACTCTATGTTTCATTTTCAATAATGGACGTTTCTTTGTTTTTCATGCAAGTTAACCGCGTGACGATAAAAGAATAACTGTCAGCCGCCGGAAAGTTTCCCCTACCTCCTCTCATTGAGTCCCTCTTTATACGTGATATAGTCCGAATTGATACCACACTTTAACACTGTCAGTTTTACCTCAAAACGTCTTTTCTTTTTGTAATGACGAGTAAATAAAGACGTCAAGACAGGAGCCCATCAGAGTAAGGTGGCTGTTATATTATTAGCACTATTCATTAGTCCCGACAAAAGGAATACATTACGTCGGTTTTTAACTCAAGGTTCTTCCTTTATTGAATTAGGTTTAGATTAGCCTTTATCTAAAATGGAAAAGAAACTATCAAAACGTTGCTTTTTGTCCTTCATATAGTCTCCTTCGCAGACGCTCTTTTCGTAAATTTGTCACGAAATCTTTCCAGTACTAATTGCAGCCATAGACAGCTACAGCCTGATATACCGATTTCAACCTTCCCAGCTCCTTCACTCTGTGCTCGACGCGAACTTTTAGTTTAGTTGACTGTAAATGCTAAAAAAACATGTTTACAGTTTCACAATAGGCAATACGTCATTTTTTCTTAGACATCGATGCTGCTTTTCAGTTCGTAAGACAAACGCTAAAGAAGCCCGTCCTTCTTCATGGATGTAAATTCGCAAAGCACAAATACAAACTTTTACTGAACAATAACCACGACGGGAAGCCATTAAATACACATCTTACACCGGTCGCAAGATCCAAAAAACTCAATTCTAATTCTATCCTATACAAATTACAACATAAAAGTTAGCTCTTCCAGCCTCCAAGAAAAGCAGCCTTTGTTAATTTTTTTTTATTTTTATTCTCTAGTGATTGTAATTAAGTAGAGAGTGAATTAATTAGTAGGAATAATTTAACTAACCTGGTGGAACTACCGTGTATAAGTAAAGTTATCCTATCCTATCCTTCCTAGGTTTCATTAAGTGCGTTATTAACCAAGGGCGAGGTCAAGGTGGCTGGATTTTGGCCAAGTTCTCTTTTTGAGTTTTTATGGACCGAGACGAAATCGAGGTCCATAAAAATTCAGAAACAGAACGAGGCGAATATCCAGCCATCTTGACCAAACAAGCTTGTTCAATAAAGGATTTATTATATGGCATAAAGAACACTGAAAAAATGATCCTCGTACCGCTTGTTTATTTTGAGCACTGAAAAGGAAGCCAGTGTTATGCAAAAATGATGTTTTGTTTTCTTTGTTTTCATTTTCGTTAACGCTTTCGGTTTTCTCGTTTTCTAGTTCCATCCCGACAGAGAAATCACAGAAAATCTTTTTACTGCCACGGAAAATATATTGCAAAAGAAAACTTTCGTGCACCCGCTACATACATACATACATACATACATACATACATTACATATCCGTTATTTCAACGCGATAGAGTTTGAGGCACAAAGCTTGTGGGGTCGCGTGAAAATTATTACAATATAAAACTATATCAAAATACCGATAACATTACTTACAAAACACAACTACCATAATAAAACCTCAAAAATATTCAATAAGTTTCAAAAAAAGAGAAAAGTTAAAGAAGCTCACATAGTTACATCTCAGTAAATTGACTACAGCATTTAAGGCATAAAATATTTAAAAGCATCTAAAATCTTGGTAGTGTCTGGGCAGCGACTGGACCGACCGTGCGCTAAAATCAAGTTCCTTAAAATAAAATTCCTTCTTCACTTTTCGATAAAAATCAGTAAACTGGCCCGAAAAATGAGTCGAGACAGCGTACCAAAGAATACCCCCTCTAGCTAATAGAGGTTTTACGAAACTACTAAGTTAAAACGCGGGACGATTATATTATTACTCCTTCGGAAGTTGTACGCAGTGCAAGGTTTCTTTGTCAAGTATAAAAGAGCCGCAGATGCCTCCCCAACACGCTGTGAAGTAGTTTAATTGATCGAAGTTTATAATAAAAGGTTAAACTGTTTCCGATTCGAGTGTCGGTGGACTTCATCAGTAGGCACATCGCGAGGTAAGTTATATATTATTGTGGCTGTACGTCGGTGAAGTATTTCCGTACTGAATGTAGAAGGTCTGTATTTGGACAACCGCCCCAAGCGACCAGACCATATAAAACGGATGGCAATATTATCTTAAGTACAAGTCCAATAGGGCGTTTCTGCTCAAAAACCAACTCCTTTTCAAGAGTTTCAATTTGTTAACAACGTTCTTTTTTTCATCTGTGATCTGACTTGGTGTAACCAGGAAAGCCTGTCGTCGAATTTAATACCCAAACGACGAGTGTGTTTTACCCACTCGATCCGATCCTCTCCAACAGTCACAGAAATTAGCGGCCCGATGTGCGGTTTTATCATCAAAAGCATAGCTTCGCACTTAGCCGAGTGAGGGGTTAAAGAGTTCTCTGGGCACTAACTCTTCAGTTCAGATAAAGCTTTATTTTAAGAAGTGACAGTGTTATCGGCAGTGTCGCCAATGCAATGCAATTTCCCGCTTGGACTTCGGCGAAATTTTATTGCGGAAACAAAACGGGCAATCCCGAGCAGGCAATATCGGACCATCTTGTGCGCTCGGGTAGCCAATCAGAGCACACAGTTCGCTTCATCTTGCTCGCTCGCGGAGCTTGCCATATAGTAAACAGTCTTACTTTGCTCAGCAACAGATATTTCTTCCAAAAATTCAAAACATCTGTTTTACAGCCGCTGCATTTAAACTGGGAAATTAACTTCGACAAATTAAGGTTTTGTCCTCGAAAAACACATAGGATTTTCCCAAGTTTATTATTTTCCTATTTCAATTTCTGCTTGAGGAAAAAATATGTTATTCTTACAAATACGGTAAATTAAGATCCTCTGATGACATTTTGTCTGTTCGATATTAAAACGGCACCCGTCGTATTATGAAAAAAAAAAAGAAAACAGTTTTTAAGGCAGCTCAATGCATTTTCTTGCACTTTCCAGCAACATTAATTCGATGAATTTATTTAATAAAATTTTACTATAGCAGATGATGGTAGGATAATGAAATCCTAGAGATGCCTAATAATTATAGAAAAACGGTCATAAGGTCATTTTCTTCACTTGACGACACTAACACTTCAGCTTATTCAAAGCACACCAGGTGTTAGCTTTAAGTGATTATAAAAAGGAAAAGAAACAAATCTCGCCAACTTTCATTATTATGAAGGAACCGTGTCTAGTATGTTCAGATACAAGTTTTTGCGAATTTTCATATCTTTTGGACCTAAGAGCCACCTACAGTTTGTAAAACTACTTTAAAAATGTGTATCACGGGGCGCATTTACAACTGGAAGTTGGGCATGCTGAGCACGTGGTTCAAGATAGTTAAAGTCTTTTAGATATCAAGAGGATGAGGCGGGGGGTGGGGGGCACTAGTAGTTGCTGGAAAAAGTTAAGAATTATCAAAACAACTTTGCCGGTGAAGACTACTTTATTGACATAACAGGAACGCTTTGCTTTTCATGTAACTCTGTGCAGAAAGATTAATTAATCACGCACGCATTTAAATACACCAGTTAATTGTAAAGTTGTATTCACAACAACAGGAAGACTTAAGATAATTCCTCTGAGTTGCATTGCGCGAACTTCCTACGCATTAAGTCCCGCGTCAGCAGTACTTGCACGAGCCCGTGCATATTCAAAACCCTGCAGGTTTTTTGAAGGACTAATCTCCAAGAAGCAGGTAAATGGCGATTTTCCTTCAAAAGAGTATGAGGACCGATGCTTTTTATTTCGCATATTGAAATAAAATGCAATTCTCCAAGACATATCCAGATTTTAAGAATTTTCTTTTGTCCAGTTTTCATTATTCACAAAGCAGGGTTGGCACAATGGTGAAAGCGCTCGCCTTCCACCAATGTGTCCCGTGTTCGATTCCCTGCCTCGGCGTCATAAGTGGGTTGAATTTGTTGGATACTCTGGTTTTCCCCTCTTCTCAACAACCAACATTTGATTTGATTTGATTTAGAGTTTATATTATTTACAGTCCCCCCAACTGGTAGGACACTCGTGTTCGGCTAGAGCAATTTAAGACTTAAATAAAGTTATTATTATTCCTATTATTATTCACATTAGACAATGCTTCAATCACCATTTTTCTAAGGCATCGATGCTGCTTTTCAATTCCTAAGGCAAAGAGTAAAGTAGCTCGTCCTTTTATGTCCTTAACAAAACGTTCTGCTCACGGTTATAAACAAATCGAAAACAAAAACTTGTATTGCATTTCACAAACCTGAGATCAGCTCTATATATGACGCTGGGAAACCTTATCCTTTAAGTTTGGTTCGGATATACCGCAGACCTACCTGCGACATAGCCGCTGGTAATTCCTGGGATAAAATATTATTGTTCCGACATATGAGAACATACGCCACCGGCATCAAGAACCATCACAGGTGTTTACTGCCGGCACGCCTGCGAAGTTGACTTGAGTCCAACTTCGCAGGCATGCCGGCGGTAAAGACCTGCGATGGTTTTAATGCCGGCGGCGTATGTTCTCATATGTCGGAAGTGTGTCCCAGGCATTACCGGCGGCTATGTCGCAGGTAGGTCTGCGGTATATAATTAAGAACCAGGCTTTAAAGCCTGGTTTCCGTATGATCTTAACTGTCTGCGATCGGTCTGCGATCGGTCTGCGATCGGTCTGCAACACTACCGCGTCATGATCGGCGATCGGTCTGCGTCACGTCTCAGACATATGGAAACGTGTGTCCCAGGCGTCTGCGGCAGTCCGTGCGGCACAGATCGGGAAAGTACTTTCCCGATCACTCAGATCGTGTGCCGCAGACCGCCCCAGACGCCGGGCACAAATGTTTCTATATGTCTACGACGTGACGCAGACAGATCGTCCATCATTGTGCCCATAGGGTCGCAGGCCGATCACAGACCGTTAAGATCATATGGATACACATGTCGTAAGATTCTCAAAAATCAATCCTGCCCAATGAATGCTCTTGCAAAACAAATGACGCCAAAACACTGGTTTTGAAGCCGATGCATTGAAACTGAAAATTAACCTCGAGAAATCGTCGGTAGGATTTTCAACATTAAGGTAGGCGAGGTAGTAATATTTATTTATTAATACTAGAAACCAAATTCGTATAAAATCCATGTTATTCCAACATGTAAATATAGAAAAATTAATACCTTCTGGTTGCAATTTCAGTGTTTGAACCTTAAAACAGCATCGTACTGATTTCTCATCGATATACATTATATAAATTCATGAAATTCCGTCTGCTAAAAATGAGAAGATCAGTACAGGATTTAGATGCAATGTGAGAATATATGCAAATGGTGAAAACTAAAAAGTTTAGTCCACCGATCACTCCGACCCGCACACATCCGTCACGTGCCAATTTTTCGGTCAGAATTGTACACGACATGATACGTAGTGAAAATAACAAAGGATGCGTTACATTGATAACTTTAAAAATTACATCATAAGAGGTTTGGTGTTCTTATTTTCTCCTAGTTCTTGCAACAGCATACGATCGCATGATAATATTTAAAGAACCGATTCCCGACAAAGAACTTCCAGGGCACGTGATAGCAACTGGGCAAGTGCCGAATGAAGGGAGCTGTCGCGTGAAGTGTTATTTGGAGCCTAACTGTGCGTCCATCAATGTGGGACCTGGCACTAAAGCCGGACAGCTAACGTGCGAGTTGAACAATCACACCGATGAAAGCTCATCAGGGAAACAGATTTTCTTGAAGGAAAAAAGCGGCTTCACTCACTACAGTGTTGAGGTAAAGGACCTTCAGGGATTGAAGATGAAGTTGATTTTTACCCGAATCAGGATTTACTATAACCAATCCACGGCTTCTATTTCCGGTATTTTTGAAACTTAAAAGGCGTTTTCTGTGTATATTTCTCTAGTTTATGAACAACAGAAATTCTACAAATCCATGAGATGTTTTTGCATATAAATATGAGAAATCTTATTCAAAAGTTACCCAGAAGCCACCCTTCCAACCCCATTGACAAAGCGCCAGCCGTACGGCGGCCGACACCCAATCGAACCCCCCCTCCCCCTCCCCCTCCCATCAAACTCTTACCCAAAGCAGTCCCTTTCCGATCCGGGGTTGAAGAACCAACTCCGCCAGCCGCGTCTGGAAACAAGGATCACGATGGGAATAAAAATCGTTATTTTAGTTATAGTTATAGTAGCTTCCATTTGGTGAACTTGACAGCAACACCAAATGAGGGACTAACGTACGGACTCGAAGTCCCAACGAGGTCAGCCCCATTTGCTGATTAGAACAGGCCGGCACTAGGGGTGGTCACAGCTAGGGTTCGTTACGAACCTAGTGGTTCTTTAACGTCCCACAGAAACAATTGTAAAGGATTATGAGACGGGACCTCCAGTTTATCGTCCTTATCCGAGAAGACTAGAAAGTCTAACCATTTGTAGATGTCATTGCAAAGGAAGCACTTTCTCCTCAGTTATTTAAAGACCCTGAGTGTTGGTCCGGCCGGGGTTTGAACCCACGACCTCCCGCACGTTAGTCCGGAACTCAACCAACTGAGCTAACCGGTATTGCGGTGGGGACTGTTGCGCTTGCTGGTGTGTTGTTCTTTTCGGTGCGTGTTTAACGCCTTTTCTTTACATAACTCTCAACAAGGAAGGCCGCTACAGCCAAAATAAGCAGCCAAGCGTGCTCATCCAGAAAACCAACAACCTGTCTGGCAGTTTTGAAAACAGAAAGAAACAATCGAGCCGATCAGGCAGGGCAGATGCGAAGTGGTTTTTTTTGCCGATCTCTTTCAGCCCGTTTCCCAATCCTTTCCCGAGGGCTTTCAAGGAGTTGGCTATCGCGCTAACGACTGCCCCAATCGTTACGCTGGTCGCGAGAAAGACCGCTCTCACTGTCACGCCGTAATCTTTTGACCCTTTCACGAAGGGGAAGAAAGGCTTCTCTTTCCGCAATCTGCGTTTGCAAATGCGCGAGCTCTTGTTGGTTTTCTTCCACCCTTTTTCTTGCGTCTTCTCTGTCAGAAGGTGAGGCTGTTTGGTCATCGATTATCGCCTGATCTTGCTCAATTTTTTTCTTAAGCTCAACTTCTTCTGTGTTTAGGTCATCGAGGGGTTTTGTGCTGTTGAGGCTGTTTTCCAAACCAGATGTTCGTTCCCTCATTATCGCGAGCTGTACCGCCTTCTCTTCAATGGATTTTTTCACTATTTCCTTGGTTTTGTTTTGTTTTTGGAGTTCCGCCATTTTTTTTTCTCCCAACAGCAATGTCTTTTTTCAGATTATTTTCCAGGATTTTTTCCTCTTGATTTCTGTCCGGTTTACCATTACTGAACCCCCCCCTCATCTTGCAACTGCTCACGTTGAGCTTCTGTTTTGGTAAGATCGAGTTCAGGTTTCTGCAGATTTTGGTTTCGTTTCTCAAGTTCTACGTCTACTTTTTACATCTCTTTGAATTGCTGCCTCTCTAGCTCTACAGCCAAATCTTGCCGTGCTTTGCGGGTTTTGTGTTTGTTTTCCTCTATCAAATCTTCGGCTTTTGGGCGAGAAGGTCTTGATTGCCCAAAACCTGGAGGAAAACCCGAAACCATACCCCTCTTTGACGATGATCTTAGGGCCCGACCTTTTTTATTTATTCCATTTTCACTGCAGTTACATGAAACATAATAAAAATAAAATAACAAAGCAGTGTGGAAGACTAGAAGGGAATTGACGAACCTTAAGTGCTGGTCAACCCATTATAAAAAGAAAATGTATGAATATATAGAAACTTAATTAAGGTATTTAACTAGCAATTTGTTAACTAGCGACTACCTACCTAACTAAGTAAACTAACTAACTAACTAATAACTGACTAACTAACAACCTTACTAATTGCTGATTTAAGCCCAGTTGGTCAGGGCCGAAAACCTTATCTTTATAAAAGATAGTGCATAATCTGTTAAAAGAAGAGACACTACAATTGGAAGTCCTCATTGCATCACGCAAATTGTTCCATAAATACGGAATCCTATTAAAAAGATCCGTCCTAACTTTATTAATTTTCAATTTATTACTAGCGTATGATCTTAATCTCTCATCTGAACAAAACTGAAAATATTACTTAAATGAAGAGTTCAAATTCCCACACTTCAATTTCTAAAAGGTTGAAAGGTCCTTAACTTCTCTGCGGTAAAGCAGTGGTAGAAGGTTGAGACGTTTTAGGCGCTCATTATAGCTAAAATCAGGTAACATAAGCCGAGTCGCACGGCGTTGTACCCCTTTTATTCTTTTTATCATAGTAACTGATTTTGGGCTCCAGATTTCAGAGGCGTACTCGAGGTGAGAACCTTCAAGAGTAACATAAAGGGATCTCAGAGTGGGTGATAATATTTTGCTCCCGCTGATAGTGCGACGAATGAAACCCAGCATTTTGCTAGCCTTGTTCACCTGGGCGTGGATGTGATCACTGAAGCTAGCCGTATCTGACATAAGTACTTATAGTCGCTTATAGGGCAAGTACCCAATCAGGAGCCTATGCATCTCATTATTTCTATTGTTCTCGGGGGGTCTCTATTGTTTAAAAAGGGCGTGGTACTTTTTGGGCCTAGGGTTAGGGTTAGGGTTAAGGGAAGGGGGTATCCCTCATTTAGGGTTAGAGTGAGGGCCCGCCCAAGCATGTCCCGAAAATGGCGTCTAGGGTTAGAAAACACTTGATGATTGGAGCTTAAGAGGCAAGAGCTCAAACGTATCAAAGAGGTGATGACTGAAAAAGTCCAAATATTGGATGCCAATGATACTAACATTGCGCGACAACAGAAAAATGGCGAATGGCGCATTGCACAAGAGTTAGCGGCTAAACGATTTCAAGTCAAAACCTCTATCGTGCAAGTCGTCAGACGATGGATTCAAGACGAAACCCTACGGAAAGCACCGATCTCGCAGTCTACCCAACCGAAGTAGAGACAAGTCGATATTACGAACCGTTGTACGAAGCCATGTGTCAAGAACGGGATATGTGGAAGATGCGTACGAGCGATTTGTTGGACTTATTGTTATGTGAGGATTGTTGTGTAGAGAAAGAAGAGGTGTATTACACCGGTTCGCGCGAGGAAATTATTGGTTGGACACCGGACCATTTCAACGGGAACTGTTATTAAGTGCGTTCTCGATTTCAAGACGGTTATGCTTCGGTAATAAAAAAGATGACTCTGTTTAAAAGAAAAAGAAAAAACATGGAAGGTGTCAGGGATCAAACCGACGACCCCTGGGCTCACAAGCTCGATCACCATGCAATGAATGCGCTTAGTAACAGTTACTAGAGACGCGCCGGACGCACGTGCGAACTTGCGCCCAAGGCGCCGCGGAATCTCCCAAGAGCCGTCCGTCACCTTTTGCATGAAGGTGGGCGCCGCTCTGGCCGCCTCTTCAGCGGTGAAGTGCACGATCCGCCCCTCCCCGCAGAGCATTGTGCATTGGTGCATTGTCGACAGCTACAGGCTCAGCCCCTTTCAGCATCGCGTACTCCTCGGCGCCTGGACTCCAAAGCTTAGCTCCTCGCTCCATTGACCCCCGAATGAGGTAGTGAACGAAAACACCGGGGATGCTGACGGCGTCTTTGAGGATCTCGAGGCCTTTTTTGATGTAAAGGACCCGCATTTTTCCAGCGCTTCCAGGCTGAGGACCACGTCCAGGTTGTTATAGCGGTGCAGCCAGTCAGCGAAGGTCCGCATTCCCTTGGCTTTGAATAGGCACTTGCACTGTTTCCAATCAGCCAGCGAAAGCACCAATTTCTCTTTCAAACGGGAGTACCGCGCGGGGTTGTCAGGGAGCCCGGGGAAGTCGAGCTTTTTGGGGGAGTCGAACCACTCGTACAGCAACCACGATTTCTCGGCTGCGCAGTGGTAAGCTTTCACTCACTTCTCGTAACTGGTATCCGGCCCCAGGTAGTTGACGATGTCCAGGAAGCGGAACTTGTTCGTCAACAAGAACATGATTTTGTTGGCGTTTTTGGCCACTTTGATCTTGCCGCCGGATCCAGGGATCATGCTCCACGAAATGCGTTTTCATAAGGTTGAAGTCATAGCGGCCCGAGTTGAACGCGTTCGAGGGTGTCGCCAATGGAGACGGAGATAGGCACATGCACGTTTTCCAGCATAAGTGTGCCCGTCGGCTTTTTCCCCGGGTTTTTGTCAGCAAACGCCTTAAAGTCGTACAGAATCGCGTGCGGGGCGGTTTTCGGGAAGGTCTGCGCCTTTCGCCCTTCACGCCCGACCTCACACGCCCACCTTTCAACAACTTTAAAGCCCGCCGCGCGCAGTGGTCTTGTCTGCTGCACGGTGGTCTGGATACAGTGAATCATTAACTATTGTTAATGAAACTAGAACACGGTACAGGTGTATTAGGGAAATTGCAAATGAACGGTTCAGATCATATTTAGATAACAGACAGCAAATTGTCACAGTAAGTGGTGTATCATCAGCAAAGTGTAGCACATCATGTGGAATCCC
>OX419338.1:29096547-29106547 GCA_948470475.1 Galaxea fascicularis
ATGCTTGAGCCTTTCAAGAATTGCGATGTTTCTACAACAGCCATCCAGGTATTGCTCGGTTATTCGTTCAACACTGTTGAACAAAAGATTCAGAGATAACAATTTTGAACAGAAAATAGAGATACTGAAAACCCCTTCTACAGTCACTGGATTTACAAGGTTAGCTTATAATATTGATTTTGTATTTAATAGGATCACTAAGCACCAAGATTTGCTTCGAATTTTGGGTTCGACAACAGAGACTCTAATTCGATTATTTGCAGTTGTTGACACCTCGACGTAGTGATTTTCCCGAAATAGAGCGTGCATTTTCCGTGAAGTAATTAAAAGCCTGTTATAACTGCAAAAGAAAATGCTACTGGATTATCCAAGACTTATACCAAACTAGAACAACAAAAACTCAACATGGCCGCTCCTTAAAGTTAGGGGTGTTCCCCTCAAAAAGTCAGGGGCCCATGCGCCCGTGATCTGGTCAGTGATATTACAACAAAGCCCCAAACTAATATCCTTGAAAAGAAGACCATTTCCGCTAATCACAACCTTAATCTCAAGTGATTCGGAGTTATACCGCATAGGTAAAAGGTATCTTGAAAAAATGCTCCAAACTTATAATTTTTTAACCAAAAAATATAGCTGATTTTAAAACACGCGCCATGAATTCAAAATTAGACAAAGAATCCTGGTTTTCGGCGTAAATAATCTGCCAATACTTCCCTCACAAATAGACAAATTGAAGAAAAGCGAACTTGCTTTTGCACATTTCACGAGCGAAGTTCTTGTGTTGATATTTGCGGCACTAATGTTCGTCATTTTTGTAGTGGTCGGCATCTTGTACAATTTTTGCGAATTTTCTGGAAAACAAAAGTAGATCAGAACAAAAAAAATATACCACGTTTATCAACTCATCATGGGGTATCTCTGAGCGAAATATGAGGGTAGCCATTTTTTTGACCATGTGCCACCTCTCACTCGGTCACGAAAAGAAGGTGCTCTTAAGACCCTTTCAAGAACCTTTTCGGATCAGTCTTCATTTGATCCTTTTCAGAAAATTGACGAAACTATGGAGTTATGTCCTATATTTTCTCTGATAAACCAAAGAAAACCAAGCCAACACATTAAATTCTTGTTGTGAAATAGTTCGACAGATCGAACTAAATTTCTCTGAAAGAAGTTGTTTTTTTGTTTAAGGCCAATCTTGAAACTAATCATTGTCATCGATTGACGACCGGTTGGCTCAGTGGTAGAGCAACGGACTGCTGTGCGGGAGGTCGGTGGTTCCAGCCCTGGCCGGACCAACACTCATGGTCTTTAAATAACTGAGGAGAAAGTGCTACCTTTGTAATGACATCTGCAAATATTAGACTTAACCGGAGGTCCCGTCTCACAACTCTTCACAAAATGACTCTGTGGGACGTAAAAGAACCACTGGGGACGTAATGAACCCTGGCTGTGACCACCCCTAGTGCTGACCTAGAGGGCCATGTGTTAGAAAACTCTTATTGGGTTAAACATGTTTATACCCTCTATAAAAAAAAGGATATCGTATCGTATCGTATCGAGGGTCAAGTTGAAGTTCGCCAATCTCTCGAACTAATGCTGACCAATAAGACCGTTAAATTCAAATGTCATGTTCTTAATATTACTCTTATTAGAATCATGTGCTTCAATAAAGCATTTCAGTCAAGGTGCATAAGCATTTTTGCTTAGGGTGGTTCGAAATAGTTTTCATTTTCCCGATACAAGTTCTGCAATTTCTTTTCTAAATTATGTTTTGTTCATCGTATCACAATGAAATTTGACACAGAAATAAAAGAAACATAGATTCACTACATGACATTTATTTCAGAAAACCTGTTACCATGGCAATCATATGACGCATTCAGTTGAGCCCCTAAAATCGAAATATTTTATCTTATTTAAAAAACAGGTCGGTGAAATCTTCTCAAACGTCTATAGCATATGTCACCAGGAATGATCTTCAAAATATTTCAGTGTAAAAAAATTCTCTGGGGCAGATGAAGAATAAAACTGCTTTTTGATTATTGCTTTCTTAATTTTTTTCCTACCTAGAGAATTTTTTAAAAGTTGTTTTAAATTAAACTTAGTTGTTACCGAAAAAAACTGAAAAAAATCTACCGAGCGAAAGCGGAAATATAAGCGGCTAACGTTACGACACTTCAAACATTTCAAGTCAACAAGATTAGTATTTGAGCATGCGCGACACACGCATGCTCTTAATTTTTATAGATATGGCTGTGTTGTTTACGCGCGCGCACCCTCCGCTAATGAAAAACCCTTTCGAGCCTCCACAAGGCAAATCCCCTGAATTGCATTGCGCATCCTTACTGCGCATAATTTCTTGCGTCAGCAGCGCGAGAACGAGCGCGTGCATGTCCGAAACGACTGCAGGTTTTCTGAAGGACTGATCTCCTAGAAATAGGTAAATGGCGATTTCCTTCCAAATGAGCCCGGTGACCCCCCATTTTTATTGGTGTCATTTGCTCCTCAGATGTACATTAAAAACATATTTCACGAAGAAAAAAAGTTGGGTAGTAGAAGTTATAGAAATTGTGTATAAATGACGTAAACCTCTACATTTGGAGCCAGGGGGGAGTATCAGAATATGAGATAGCGGTCCAATTTCCTTACATTATTTGCAATATCGGGCAATTTGAAATCACTTTTCAGAAAGATTATAGCCCATAAAGAGGTTTCAGTGATACTCATAGTTTTTGCTTTGTAATAACAATTTTTCTGGTTGATAAAGTTTCCAACATTTCTCGCGCAACTCAGCAAAAAGCACTTACAATATCGGGCATGTGTGACAAAAACAAGCATGGTGACCCATCTTTTTATTGCATCTTTTTCAATGTCCTATGCATGGGTAATAATTGTGCTAAGTTTGAAAAACATCTGGGCAATACATCCTTTTCAAGGGTATTACCTTAAGTGCATGTAGCCTACATGCAGACGTATCCTTTTCCGCGTGTAACAAAGAAAGTAAGAGACGTCTGCACGTAGGCTAAAGTGCATGGCAATTAAGGAAAGATCCACTTTCTTATTCCTTCTATCACTTTTTAGAATTCTTGCCTCGATAACCCATGTCGTGGAATCAACGCTCTTTGTCAAGTCGGCTTCAGCAGTTCTGGCTACAGATGTGCTTGTGTTGCTAGTGGGAATACGCCAGGTAATTAAGGTAATTTTAGTGACCGCTCTTCAGATGTTCACTCGCGTTGAGGACCGAGCCCTCTGTTGAAATGGTCGTCTGGAGACCCTTTTTCAGTCCCCTATTTTATACCACACGCGAGCAGTTGCAAAACTATTGGAAAATACTGAAACACGTGATAGGAATTAACGGTATGATAGAAACTTGCAATAAATGAGAATTAACTTCTACTGAAATTGTCGGATATTTATTTATCAAGTTCATTTTAATTCTCTCTCATTGTAAAAAGTTTTCCTCTGTTTAAAGCCAGTGATAGGCAAGCCTGCGAGCATGCAGCTTTTTACAGTCGTCACTACGTACGTGGTGTCTTAAAATGAAATTATCAGGTAGTGTTCTGATAGGTAGAGCAGTTCTACCTGGCCATATTAAAACTTAAAATGATAATTACATTACGTGAAACACCACGTACCTACCGCGGAATTCCTCGGACTCGTTTACCGGCAATTGTGCTGCGTGCTACGGGGCGACCGGACTTGTAACTCAGGGCTTCAATGTTGCGAAATATTCAAACAAGAGTACGTTCGATTGTTATGTACCCTTACGTTCGATTGTGTTTGATTGCCGAACTCAATCGAACCAAATCGTTCGATTAAGTTCCGTTAAATTTGACTAAATTTTGATTTGATTCGCGTAGTTACGTCATGTTGAGCGTCGAAATTAGGGTGATTTGCTGTGATTTTTGTTCCAGGTTTTTCTGGAATTGAATTTGACATTCGAAGGGACTGCAATGAACGTGTTTCTATTCTATAAACTGCAGATTGCCGAGAGCCTCTTGGCATGGAAAACGGTGACATTAGAGACAACCAAATTAAAGCTTCGTCCACTAACATTAAAACGGGACGACTCAAGAACAAAGCTTGGTATCCTAGCGGGGTTACAAACCCGTGGCTGCAGATCGATCTAATAAGTCAACATACCATGGTAACAGGCGTAGCGACGCAAGGGAGCAAAGGACAAGACCAGGTTGGATCTTGGGTGACCAAGTACATGCTACAGTACAGCTATGATGGGAGCAGCTTCGAGTTTTACGAGAACAACAAAACCACGGGAAAGAAGGTAAAATTTGCCAAGTCCCTAAGCTTTGTCTTCCACTTGTGGGTAATAGCATATCGCTTACAATCAATCAAATAAGTGATTGTTTTTCTTAATTTTTTCATCCGTTTATCGGACGAGAACAAAGACAAAGACTGTGTTAGATCAATTAAATAATTGACTGATGATTTTTTCGCATCCCTTCGTTCGCTCGTCTAAATGTAAAGAGAGCAAAGAAAGCTAATGGATATATTGCATTTAATCAATTCAATAATTGGCTGGGGTTTTGTTGTTGTTGTTGTTGTTCTACATCCTTTTTTCAGTATTCGTACAATACCACATCCTCTGCTTAACGTGTTTTCCGCTCTGTTAGTTAAACGTTTATGGCAAGACAATCATGGAAAATTCCGAGTTAGAAACATAACTGCTTAACAGTATCCTTTTGCTAATAATTTAGGAGTTTGCTGGAAACACAGACGAGGACACGGTTGTTGATCATGATCTCAATCCACCAATCAGAGCCCGTTACATCCGCTTTGTTCCGACAGCATCGAACGGCAGGATAGCACTGAGGGTGGAGCTCTATGGATGTCAAAGTGAGAAATAGCATTTGGTTTCTTCACCATAGTTTATTTTCTTCGATACCTAAGTATTACTTAACTTGAGGTTCTCTTACAAACCAACCATACATCTTAGAATTAGATAGAGGCTGGGCATTTGCCTAGCTAATTGTGTCTGAAAAACCCTCTAGCCGGGCACGGAAATCACCAGATGAGATGATTCCTGGCCTTAGGTTCCCACTGGAGCCAAAAGGATTGATAATGACGATGACGATGACTATGATGATAGTGATGATGATGATGAAGACGAAAACCACGACGAACACAAAACAAAGACGATGATGATAATAAAGAAGATGAAGATGAACTCATGTTTTTTTCCTTTGACATACTGCACTGTCTTTCTCCACTACGGATCATAGAACAATAGCCATTCTTGACAGTTGATTTCTGTGGCCTTTATTCAATCTGAAGATATGTCTCAGGACTCGCCAAAATGCCGCTAACTACTTTTCGTACTCCTTGCGAAGGCTGCATGTGTTTTCTTTTGAGTTCCCCTTAGCGTAAGATAGTGTTTAAGGTTACGTCACGCGGAGCTCTCGACAAACTGATCAAATCGAACGGCTGGTTTTCTCTACCCAGGGTATAAATAGATATCAGGAGAAATTTCAGTGCTAAACCTAACCTGGTGATTGACTTGCATGCCATCCAGGGGTAAAGGCGTAGACGTGATATCCGTGCAATACCGTTGAATGTTCACACTGGTACTTTCTGCATCTTGTGTCGCCGTGAGGCGAAAGAGGGCATGCCAGAGGCTACTAATGTAATCAAAACACGTTTGATCGCAACCGGCAGGTTTTATGGCCAACTTTTATGGTAGTATTGGAATTAAAAGTCTTCTTCGTAACCAGATCAAGGGTTTGATCTAACATAGGCCCGAAATGCAAAGTGGCCTTTTAACCTCTTTCATTTTGTTCATTTTACCATGTACGCTTTGCATTTTTATTACATCAGACTGTGTTTCTGGTGCTGATGCATGGCCCGGTTCCAACTATGTGCTTTTTACAAAGGGTGAAACCTGGAATGACTCACGTGCAAACTGCCAGAGGCTTGGAGCAGATCTGGTGAAGATAAAATCTGTCGAGGAGAATGATTTCATCAAGAAGAAGTTTCTTGATATCTATAAATTGGGCAGAGTGAGTTACTGGATTGGCCTCAGCGACCAGGCTCACGAGAGTCAGTGGAAGTGGACAGATGGAAGTTCGATTAACTACACAAAGTGGGGAAAAATGAGCCCTAATAACCTACACGGCAACCAAGACTGCGCTGCAATAGTGACGGGTCGTTATGGGCATGGACGTCGTTATGATGCAGAGTGGAATGACTTGTGGTGTGGAAATGAATTAGGCTTTATCTGTGAGATGTTCCAGTTTTAGCTAATTTTGTCAGCGCTTTCCAACAACGTCCGAGGCACTTCATCTCAGCAACCAAGTGACTGTAGATTAGCTCAGGAATAAAACAAATAAACAGTTGTTATCTAAGTCCTCTTAGCAAGTCTAGTAACTTTTGATTAGCAATTGAAACTAGCAACAATATCTACCAATGGTTGTACAGCTATTTGTTCAGGTTTGTCCACCTTTGTGTGCTAGTAACGGCAGCACAATAGATTTAGTACGATCGCGTTAGAGTTCGAAACCTTTTTACTGAAAACTGTAGAATTACTCTGTTGCACTGTTGGCTTCTTTACTCCACTTTGTTTCTGTTCGTTCAGATTACAAGGGTGCCATCCCTGCCGTCTGTTTACAAGAAGTGTCACTAGGAGCTCGTTAGTTTTCTTCTACAGCGGTAAAAGACTTTGTTGCGGAGTGGGGCCGACGGAGTGGGGAGGAGTGGAGGTAGTTTATCAGTTTGTAATAATCGGAGAACACAAAAGCTCACACTTCAGTTTGCCGGGATTATATTCATCCTCTGATTTAGATTGCGGTAGCTCACCCTCGAAAATTATTAATATTAACACAAAAAATTACCTGACAGCCATAAGTAGTCTTTTCGGTGTCAAAAATATACCTTTGTAGTTTATCAAGCTATAAATATCATCTAGCAACTATTGTAAAAGAATTGATGATGCTAAATATCAGAATTGATTGTCCTCTGTTGTCAAGTCTTGAACTGCGTGCTTTTAAGAAATGAACAGTGAGGCTTTGGCTCACAATGATGATAATTTCGTAGTCGAATGACTAATCAAAGTTAGTAGAGATGTTTTTAAAGTTGTGTGTTGATATTAAATTTATTTAATTCAATATTATATTGTAAATTCCTGAAAGAAAAACCGTGTCTAAATAAAGATTTTACCTTGCCTTACATTTAACTCAAATACATTGCTTTTCTTTCTGATGTATTCTATCAGTTTGTAAGATGTTTTCATATATGAAAACATGCCAACTTTTATCATGATCCAGCGAGCACAAATTTCACACTCAAAGTACGGAGAGTCTAAATTAAACCAAACACAATGCAAGAAATGCTTACACATGGAAGACTATGGAATTGAAAAATGCGCAAAAAGATTCCTATTGATTTGCTTGAGTAGTAGGCCTTGCACTCTGAACAGGTTCGGATAAGCGTGCATGTAAAAACAAGCACAACGAGCATGCAAAATAATGATCACTTGTCAAATGTTAGCAGTGTTATTTTCTGGGTAAGCCCGGGGTGGGGGCTTCTCTTTTTTTGGTTTTCATCCTTCGGCATTTGACCAACTTTTTTCCCCACGTCCGGGAATTTAAAATGCCAATGCACGGGGGTTGGCCTTTGGGGTAGGGGGATGGTTAGAGGGGATGGGCATTGTTGGAATTGAATGGTATATTATCCGGCACAATCTGAAATTTTGATCATACGCATGTTACGAAACAATTTCCTAACCGATTATAACGCAACTATTTATGAAGAAAAGCTTTGTTCTGGAAGTATGTAAAACTAAGCCCGCTAATTAAAGCAATTTGTCATTAAATTGACGCAGAAATAAGCTTTTCGAACTATTTAATTTCCCTGACAGCAAATTGTCTGTTGGATTTTACAGAATACGAGCCTGTTTTTGTTTAGTTACTGTTTGACTGTGGTGTTTATTAGTGTCCTTTACTGTGTACTTCGTTGACTTGAAACCGTCTAAATCTGACAACCCTATTGTCAGGGTTGTTGGCACCCGTGCTTTTCAAAAAAGATTTTAGAAGAAAAATAATGGAAAATAAAAATATGGTATTGTGAATATAATTTCCCTTTCAGGTACATTCCTTTGCCTTCAAAGGGATTGATGAGACGAACCACGCATACCGCCGATTTGAAACGTGGCACACACTAAACTCAATGTATCATAGCGGAGCTCCGCGCGCGCCGAAGGCGCGCGCGCGCGGAGCACCATTGCTAAGAAAATATGGTAACCCATCCATCCGAGAAATTTTGGTTATGACGTCATCGTACGACCGACCGACCGACCGACCGTCCGTCCGTACGTCCGCCCCATCATGTAAGCCAAAGTCAAATGTGATACTCCAGTTAACCCTTTCGTGAGCAAGCTCGCATATAAGCGCGCTTCCATATGGACTGCTTTTGGACAGATCATTTGCCCATACACGCAGTTTTCAACCCGCGTTTTTGTAGCGGGAAATTGCATGGCCAAATTTTGAAGGCAGTTTTAAAACAAAGTCAGTTTTGTCTATTCGTTGGCGGAGTATCAGTGACAAACAGCGGGAGAAAGAACAAGAAAGGGCGCGAGTAAACAGGCAGAGTATCAGTGACAAACAGTGGGAGAAAGAGCACGAGCAAACCGGCTGAATTGTAATGTCGAGTATCGGGAGAAAGAACAAGAAAGGGCTCGAGTAAACAGGCTGAATTGTACTGACGAGCAACGGGAGAAAGAACAACAAAAAGCTTGAGAAAAGAGACGAAGTTATAGTGAGAAACAGCGAAAAAGAGAGCGTCTGTTGTCAAGCTGTAAGAACATTACCAAGTGTCAGGGAGTTTCAGCTTTCAGCTTTTCCTCGTGTTTGCCTGCAGAAGCTTGCATGAAGAGAAAAGATCGTGTGGTCTGGCAAGGTTTCAGTAATTATGCGCTGTCTTTGGACCTTACTGTGTGTTACACTGGACGGTTTTGCCGCTAAAATCCTTAATTGAAGAAGCTTCCTTGATAGGCATGAGAAGTAATGACTTACTTTTGTGTGAAATGACCGCTTCTGCTTAAGCTCTGCGTTCGGAGTGACTGTTGACTGACTTAAACTGTGCGCAGGTTAGTACTCCTGTTTTGTCTTTCATATGGACATTTATGCCAAGAATATTGAATAGTTATTTTTCTCAGTTTGTTACTTGTCTTATTTTTTCCGATTTCTACGACAAACGTGGAAGAGACATTCGCATCGGTTTCTTCTCATCATTCGCATCGGTTTTGTTGTTTTCACGCTTTCATCTCAAATTGGTTTGGACTCTTGTTTTTTCCAAATGTTTTCTATCCAATATTTCATCTTGGATCCTAAAACGTTTCGTTTTTTCCTGCTGTCGCTCGTTTTAGGGTACAAAATTTGTTGAAGAAAAGCCAAGCGAAGTCCGGACGGTTTATAACCTCGGCCCCGCTTGGTAAGTTTGACATTTGGAAAACTCTCGCAAAGAACAACTGCAACTCCTTGCCAAAAGTAAACGCGATTTTTAAAAGCTGCAGCATTGGAAATGCCAGCAATATGTTGTCCCTCGCAGCAATTCTTAGCAAAGCAATGATTTTGTGTGAAATGACGGCTATTATGTCAGCTCTGTGTTCGGATTGACCTAAACGGTCCGCATCCGTAGGTTAGTATTCTTGTTTTGTCTTTTATACGGACACTTATGTCAAGAACACTCGGACTAGCGATTTGCCTAGGTTACTCACGAGTTATGTTTGTTACTTGTCTTATTTTTCCAATTTCTACGAGAAACGCCGAAGAAACATTCGTATCGTTTTTTGTTTTTTTACGTTTTGTTGTTTTCACGCTTTTATTTGAAATAAGTTTGGACTAAAAAATGCTCGTGTTTTTTTCCAAATGTTTTCTATCCAATATTTCATTTTGGATCCTAAAACTCTTCGTTTTCCCTGCTGCCGCTCATTTTTGGGTACAAAATTGGTTACAGAAAAGCCAAGCATAGTTCGGACGGTTTATATCCT
>OX419338.1:29111547-29124047 GCA_948470475.1 Galaxea fascicularis
GCAGTAGCTCCTCTAATCCCGTGGTAATGGCCGAGTAATCTCTGGCACCGAATTTACATTGATGATGATGAGGATTAAAGGGGATATCCTTTCATTCTCGTCGATGTACATTCTTCCTGGCCTGAGTTCTACTTCATGTGGCAAAGCACGTCAGCAACGGCAACCATAGCTATTTTACGCGAACTATTCGGCAATTATGGATTGCCAGTGCATTGCATTAGTGACAATGGTCCACAATTTCGCCGCGATGAATTTTTAAAGGTCAATGGTGTTAAAATTGTACGTGTTGCTCCCTATATCAGCCAGTAATGGTTTGGCAGAGTCTGAATGGATCGTTCAGCCATTCAAGAACCACATAAAGGGCTGCAAAGGTAGTAAACTGTCGATTCAGAAACGTGTTGCCAATTTCTTGTTGACTTACTGGTTAATAAGGTATCCTACCACTGGCAGAACACCAGCTAGTCTGTCCCTGGGACGCGAGTTACGCACTCGTTTACCTCTTCTTCGCCCAAACGTTAGGGAGACGGTAATAGGTTCACAAGCTAAGCTTAAAGCAACTCAGGACGCCCACGCCCGCTAAGGCTAGAGTTCTACCCAGGTGCAAGAGTCTTGATAATGGTAGTCTCGGAATGAAAGTGGACAGGTTGACACAGACTGTAACAAAACATTTCTTTTAAATTCCGGAGTTAGTGACAACAATTCATGACATGTCATGTGATGGCTATTATGCTCACCTGTCTATTAAAACATGGTGTTATTGAATTAAAAAAATTAAATAAAACTAAATAGCCTACCTGTGTTTATAATACAATTAAATTTTCTTATTCATGATTGTTTTGTTTACATTATTTTCTTTTTTCACTAATTTATTATTCTGCCAAATATTTATGTCGCTATGTTTATTAGCGGCGCGCGCGCACGAAACACCATTGGTAAGAAAAAATGGTAATCCATCGATCCCCGAAATTTTATTGATGACGTCACCTTACGACCGTCCGTCCGTACGATCGTCCGTACTCCACCCCACCCATGTAATCCAAAGTCAAATGTGACACTCCAGTTGACCCTTTCGTGTGCAAGCACGCATATATACGTGATTCCATATGTGGACTGTTTTTGGACAGATCATTTGCCCATGCACACTGTTCTCAACCCGCGCTTTTGTGGCGGGAAATTGCATGGCAAATTTTTGAAGTTGATGGATTTGATAATAAAAATTACGGGTAGAATCATATTTGACAACGTTTCGGTGTCCTTATCACACCATCATCAGGTCAAAATAAGATATTTAACAGATCACAAGAATATTAATGTTCAAGTTCAAGTTCTTAGTCCCTAGAGGCTAGGTGACATTTTTAAAACAAAGTCAGTCTTGTCTATTCGTTGGCGGAGTATGATTGAGTATCAGTGACAAACAGCGGGAGAAAAAACAAGAAAGGGCACGAGTAAGCAGGTCAAGTATCAGTGACTAGGCATAGACAGATTCTGCTCGGCAGCTTTTGTACAACTTTTACCAAAATGACGATTTATATTTTGCCATTTCAAATCAAACACCGAACGGAAAATCTTGCTATAAGCACGATTTTCACTTTATATTTGGGTGTTCAGCCTCATATTTGTTATAGCGGAGCTCCGCGCGCACCGAAGGCGCGTACGCACGGAGCATCATTAAAATATAGTAACCCATCCATCCGAGAAATTTTGGTTATGACGTCATCGTACGACCGACCGTCCAACTAGCCTGCGTGGCCGGCGTAATCGGGAAAGGGGAAGGGGAGCGAGGGAGGCGAGAAAAAATGAGGGGGATTGGGGAGAGGAGAGAGGGAACGCCTGCCACAAGAACCCCATTCGCTTCATTCCCGCCCAACGATTTTCAGTTAATCCAATTACTTTATCCGTCAATAACTGTCAATTCATCCACCAATCAAAATCAGACGCGCGTTTCTCTGCATGACTGATTTCACGCGGGAATGTGCCACATGCAGACAAAACGTCTCACGCCGGGCACGCAGTAAGAGGGATTAAGAGCGCCTGTCCGTAAAAATCAAACATATCGCGGCAAGGGTGGAAAATTCGATTTCTTTCATATTTTAATGTTCGATAGGCTAGGATACAACTAAAATCACTGTATAGTTTTTTCGGTGAAATATCCTTTAGTTTAAAAGAAAAATGCAAATAACGAAAATTCGTTAAAATCGTTGTTTGAGGCTCTAAATTATTGCACGGGTTTGAGAGCCTAGCGTGCGAAAACAAATCATTCTACCGCCTTTAAAACACTCAAATCTTTTTTTACAATCTCTAAATATCTGTTGGAATGATTTTAGGGAATGTGGCGTTGTTCTTTGCATACGAAATAATTTAATTTCAAAGGCATACAATTCACTACAGTAAAAGTACTTCGTGGATAAAATTAATTTTCAGCATGTGCGAAACCTTCAAATCGACTAAGCTTCTGGTGGTTGAATTGTAGAAGGATGATCTATAGATTCCGGTGAAAATTTCTTTGGGCAAATGATTAAGAGCGACGTGAGAGCGTTTCAAAGTTCGTAAAAAAAAATGCAAATATTTGACTTTGACGTTGCTGGTCAAACATAAATTTTGGTCCGTGTCCATATCAGAATAAAATAGGCACTGCGAAAAACATTTCGAAATGTTCTAACCTTATAATATTCTGTAAAAGACTGGTCCAAGGGCCATTGAAGCACGATTCTTTGGTCGTTCGTCGCTCTTTTTTTGATCCCTGCTGCCCGCTGTTGGTAACGGCCGATGTACACCGCGCAACCAGTGTCAACGTACGTATTCAATGGTGGAATACCAACCTTTGATCAATTTTAGGCGTATTTCATCACAACTGCATCTTCCTTGACGGCTTAGTCATTTGTTCAGTATTGCTTGGTTTATAGTACACGAAAATAATACATCTGATCGCTGCTAGAATGGCAAAAATGTCGGCGTTTACAGTCTACAATGCATTACAGGCAGCCGTTTGTTGGTCACGCAATACTGTCACGGGCATTTTAGAGGGGAGGGCTAGGGCTACGATGCTTGAAAGAGTACATACTAAGGCCATCCCCTTTTTTTTCTCCGTTTAGCGTCGTCGACCGACCCAGATTTTCGCGTTTTCAAAAAAAAAAACGTTACTCAAAAGGTAATGAAGGCAATTTCAAACAATTGTCACTTTAATCTGAAACATAAGCAGTTTTTTGCCTTATAGATTTTTAGTTTTTACTTCATACTTCAACTACAGTTTTGGTGGTTCATCCTTTTTTCCCTGTTCACGTTTGATTTTAAGAACGACATCGGTTTTTCCTTCCTCAATCTTTCAGTAACCACACTTTGTTGTTTCCAGGCTCCACGGATATTATGCTGAGGTACTGGGCCTCCTAGCTCCAGACTCCTTTTCCATATTTTTTTCCTTTTCAGACCGACCGACCCAAACAAAATCAGAAAACGCATTCGACAATAAACAAAAAAAAGCGGGAGGGGGGGGGGGTGGAGTGGCCTAAAATAAACAAAAAAAAAGAAAAGAAAAACGGAATTTCGTTTTTACTTGCTTGCTTCATCTTTGCTAAACGCTATAGTATGCATTTACCATTGGTTGAAGGCTTGCACTATTCTTAGGTTGCGTTCGACTGACCGTACTCCGGAATCTGAGAATAAGCGGAACAGTCTTCTTTTTAAGTAAATTTGGGAAGACATTTCTACAAATTTTCGCTGACACATAATTTAAAAGCCTTTTTTACTGCAGTAACTCCTAAAGCCTCCAGCTCTCAGGAGGGATTTCTTGTCTTCACTGCATCAGGAGCCCATCACCCGAAGCGTGCAACTTCCATACAGCGTCTGTGAAACGGCGTTTTCACAAGTAAGGTCATTTTTAGATACGCCTTTCCCGCGAATTAGTTTTCAAAAGCCAATCAGAAGCGGTGCATAATTAATAACAGTTTATTGTTAATTATGCACCGCGTCTGATTTGCTTTTGAAAACTATCGTGGGAAAGGCGTATCTAAAAAGAACCTTACTTGTGAAAGCGCCGTTGCACGAAAATAGGTAAGTTGCATGCTCCGGGTGATGAGCTCCTGCTGCATGTATATTCTTTTTCCGAAAAGAATAGGGTCAATTAAACGCTCCCTTAGTTCAACAGCTTTTTGAGCCTTTATTTTTCTTAATTAATTGTTATCTATGCGAACCTGTCTACAAAAACTCGAAAAAAGTTATACCTGGTTATAACAGCACGTCAATGGTAGGTTAACCGACTGGTCATAACCTATCGCTGCAAGTAAGAGTGCTGTTCTTGACGGATGGATGGGACTGTACTTACAACAGGATGTGGTGCTCTGTTCATACAGACGTAACTAAAGGGAGGAGCAGAATCAGCTCCTGTCTGTCTATTTCCAACATGACTGGTGACACTTTAGGCACTGGTAAAATGTTGCTATTTATGGACCGGGAATGAGTGGGGTGGGGACGCGCGTGGGAGGTGTAAAACCAGCCCATACCTTTCTTTTCTTGTCTAACTCATAAACAAATCATCATGCCACATACTGGAAACAATTGGTTTCAGCATCAAAATTTTTTACGCAGTCCTGTCCATTTATCTAATTTTAAAAACAAATAAGCACGCTATCTCCTCCTCGCCTCCCCCGGTAGCCCCCCTTCCCCCATAATCTCTTTCAGTTGATAAATAATAACCGGTGTTTCTGTTAAAGAAAAATATTTCCCTCATGGGGCCTCTGACGGTACGTAACACCATCATTTCCTTCCGGTAGCATCCAGACACGTAATGGCTTCAAGTAAGAACTTTAAATTAGTTATTGTGTAATTTAGTAATCATAAATTTGATGGTATCTAAAAAACGGCACCCCCAAAAAAGTACTTTGTAACACGCAGATGAATAACCACCCGAAGCCACAGGTCACCCAGACCTAGGGTAGGCTCCTGGGTGATTCATTGTTCTCTTAGGATTACACTCCCTCAGGAAGCAAAAGAAAGGCAATATTTTTCGTAGGGGTACCTTGTTTCCTTGCTATCTATAAACCATTTAAATCGGAAATGCGGGTTATCTGCGTTCAAACGAATAAATAAATGAATAAATGAAATAAAGTAAAATAAAACTAGATATGTCATTTCTCCTCGTCTGTGGTTTCAAATTAGGATTTATTGTATTTAAAAAAAGATAACACTACGTAAAAGATGAGGCGATCTTCATCAATACGTTTTTGTAAAATGTAGCACTCCTCCACCCCCCACCCCTCCCCCACCACCACCACCACCACCACTACTGCCAACGCTCCAAACAACCCACCCCATGCGCACAATCGAATTCGCGAATAAATAAATTATTATTTGGATTTTAGCAATGGAAAAAGAACGCACTTAACCTATCACTATCTTAGGACCTTTGCTGTTTATTATTTTCATTAATGACCTTCCAAAGTCTTCCACCTTTTTTTCTACCAGACTATATGCAGACGATACATCTCTAACAGCTTCTGGAAGTGATCTTGACAGTTTACTGCGTGAAATTAACAATCATTTACCAGCTGTCTACGAGTGGTTATGCTGTAATAAACTGACTTTAAATTTGACAAAAACTAAGTTTCTTATTTTTATGCCTCGTCAAAAGGAAAGCTACAATCTTTATCCACCACTAACCGTAGCAAATGTTCATTTAGAGAAGTCCTTTTGTGTAAAATATCTTGGTGTGTATATTGATTGTCACCTTACTTGGCATGACCATATCGACTACATATGTGGCAAAATTAGCAAAAATATAAATATAATGGTTAAGTTGAAGCATTATGTATCAAAAGCAACACTTATTAGTGTGTATTATTCTCTTATTTATCCTTACCTTACTTATGCTTGTACACTTTGGGGAAATAATTATAACGCTCCATTGTCTCAAATCGTAAAGTTACAAAATAAAGCGGTTCGTGTTATTAATGATGTTCCTTTAATGGAATCTATAACTCCACACTATATACACTTAGGCCTTCTGAAATTTCCTGATATTGTTAAACTGAACACATGTATGCTTTTTTATGATTATTTCCACCACGAAAAGTTTCCTAATATACCTGTTTCATTAGTATCTGAACTACATAATTACAGTACCCGTAGTGCATCATCCAATCAAGTTGCAATACCTTTATTTCGTACTAATCTTAGGAGATTTTGCCCCAGCATTATTGGAAGTTACTTTTGGAACGATATTCCGCAATCCATTAGAGACAAACCATCTAAAAAAATGTTTAAAAAAGCACTTCTACGCTGGTACCTGGCTCAATACTAATGAATCAATATTCCTTTTATAGCTTCCTGAGCTATTTTGTCATTTTTCCTTTATTTTTTTATTAATAATCTTAAGTTCATACATAACTTTAAGGGGCACAATATTAGTTTACCTAGATGTGCCCCTCTCCTCTCCTTCCAATATACAATGTAATTCAATTTAAGTGTTGTTATTTCTATTTTGTTTTTGTTCTTTTTTCCTTTGTAAATCTTTATCTGTTACTACATTACTTTTCACACTTATATCTGCACAACTATGTATCACCTAGGAATTGGAGGAAATAAATAAATAAATAAATAAAAAAATCACTATCTTAATTCCTGCTGCTGCTGTTGTTGGTGTTGCCTTGAGAAAGTACTTGTTCAATCAAGCATTTTCGCATTTCCACCCTCCTCAACCCCGCTAAAATGTCCATGACATTGCATTGCGTGACACACATACAGCTAATGTAATATTTTCGTAACCTACAAACCAAGCAATACTTAGCATATGACTAAGCCGTCGAAGAAGATGCAGTCGTGATGTTGATCAAAGATTGGTTTTCGACCATGGAATAACTTTGGCAGTTAACGGTCTTTGCGCGGTGTACATCGGACGTTACAAACCGAGCTCATACCGGCTCATGCGACGAACAACAAGAGAATCGTGCTTAAATGCCGCTTAAATGGCCTTTGGACCTGTCTTTTACAACATGTTATGAGGTTAGAACATTTAGAAATGTTATTGTATGTGTTTATTTTTTGACCTTATATCCATTAAGACATGGGCACGGACTAAAATTAAAGTCTGAGAACTTCAAAGTTTACCGCCGAAGGTCAAATATTTGCATTTTTTACGTACTTTGAAACGCTCTCGCGTCGCTCTTAATCATTTGCCCAAAGAAATTTTCACCGGAATCTATAGACCATCCTTTTAACATTCTACAACCAGAAGCTTAATCGATTTGAAGGTTTCGCACATGGTGAAAATTAATTTTATTCATAAAATACTTTTACTGCATTAAATTTTATGCCTTCGAAATCAAATTATTTCGTATGCAAACATCAACGCAATATTTCATAAAATCATTCCAACAGATATTAAGAGATTGCAAAAAAAGATTTAAGTGTTTTAATGACGGTAGAATGATTTGTTTTTGCGCGCAAGGCTCTCAAACCTGAGTAATAATTAAGCACCTCAAATGACGATTTTAAAGGAATTTCGTTATTTACATATTTCTTTGAAATGAAAAGATATTTCACTGAAAAAACTATACAGTGATTTTAGTTATACCCTAGCCTATCGAACATTGAAAAATGGAAGAAATCGAATTTTCCGCCCTTGCCGCGAAATTTGGAATTTGTCTGATTTTTACAGACAGGCGCTCTTAAATTGCTTCAATTCTCAAGAGACTTACTGTCAGAAATTAGCCAATCAGAAAGTTACGTTTTCCAGCGAACGCAGAAATGAAGCGAATGGGGTTCTTGTGGCAGGCGTTCCCTTTCTCCTCTCCCCAATCCCCCTCATTTTTTCTCGCCTCCCTCGCTCCCCTTCCCCTTTCCCGATTACGCCGGCCACGCAGGCTACCGTCCAACCGACCGTCCGTCCGTACGTCCACCCCATCATGTAAGCCAAAGTCAAATGTGATACACCAGTTAACCCTTTCGCGTGCACGCATACCCACGCATGGTGGTTTGTGGAGACCGGTTCTTAAACCGACGTTATGACGACCAGCGGAATTAAATATGATATCGCCTTGCTCCCGTGTCTGCTTGTACACTTAGCACTAACCTTTAATTATCTACCATGATATCGGGGACAATGTTGTTTTAAACCTTTGGCTTCATACACAAACTGGTTTACGAGGATTAAAAACTTCTAACATCCAAGGTTTGTTCCACACAAACATTGTAAGGACCGAAAAGTCATACCACAGGTAATCTCTACTAGAACCGAAATTACGTTTATTTCATCACGTTAACATTTAAATTGGGCCGCACGAGTCGCCCGTAGCTGAGCTTTTTTACGCCAACGGATTCACACACCTACGGGCTGCCCATAAGTTGCTCGGCAACTTTTGAGCAACTTTTCAGATTTGGAGCAACTTTTAGTCCTTCGAGCAACTTTTCGGATTTTGTGCAACTTTTTTCTTTTTTGAATAACTTTCTTGCTTTTTTAAGGCAATTTCTAACTAAAAACCGCCCATTCAAGTTCTAATTTAAAGCATCAGTTGCTTTGATGCATGATTTTGCGTAAAATACCTATTTAACAAAAAAACACTATTCTCCTGGTGGTCTGCCTGTGGTAGCAGCCGAAGGTGGTCAGCGGATATGCTGAAAAATTCAAAATGGCGGAGCCGAGTGATTATCCATGCTCGACAGGGACAGTGCTCTGTATTACATCCGCAAAGATGTATGTATTGAAAGATTATGGTTTATACCAAATACACTCGTGTATGTCAGAGAAACTTTATATATTTCATAAGCATATTAGCAAAGTTTGTTTTGCTCGAATACAATCACGTGGTTATCGTAATAGAAAGCCAATACAGAGAATCGGATTTTTATGATTTGGGTTGAGAGAGACTCCGTCTTACAATATTGATGAGTCAGTATGATATAATTATGTATATAATATCTATGCAAAGTGAAATCTATTCATTAAATTTTTATTTAAGTTGTTGATCAATCTCTTACACCAAAAAATTGAACGCAACCAGTTTGAGCAACTTTCGGATCTTGGAGCAACTTTTGACCAACTTTTTGAGAAAATTGGAGCAACTTGTGGACAGCCCTAACGTTACAAGGACCAGACGATTATGGCAGGAAATGTTCTCATTTCAATTACCTCATTCAAATCAATGCTTAATAAAATCATTTTCAAAGAACAGAGCAATCGCTCTGGCTAGAAACCCTTTCACGCCACCACATTGTCAGAGCAATTCCTTTGCTTTTTGCAGCTAAGAGGAAATAAAGCGTCATGTGCACGGCCTTAAAACGAGGGCTTTTTAGGCTTTCCCTCACATTCTTCGAAGTTAAATATCATGTTCATATTATATTACCAGACTATCCGGCGTGGTTGTTCGTTTTACATCTATTTACAAAATACCCGTATGAGGTGGCCAGAAAAAGGCGTACTGCCTGGCGTGCTAAAATTTAAAACATTTTTTACCCAAATTGGTCACATAATTGAGTTCTTATTTACTATGCTAGTTCGAGTCGGATGGTCTTTCCCCTTGCGGCCCTGTCCCTTTGTCAGTGAGTGCATGATGCTGTGCGAGGAGCCTGAATATGTTAGTGATGTCTTGTACAAAGTTTGAGACCCTTGTTTCATGATGTGGATTCTCCAGCCCCGTGTTTATTAATTGTGTATCCGGTAATCTGCATACAACTAAACAGCAATATCTATATTTGAACATATATTTACTGCAACATTTTTCTGATGGCGTGAAAGTATATCAAATGATCCCTTGTTAGAAATAATTTTCATAAATGTTAGTTTCAAAACTGCGTTCAACTGCAACTTGGCCTGTTTCTTTTGAAAAAGAGCTTCACTTGAAGAGTCATGCATCTACCAACGGCTGAACATAACAACTGAAATATTTACCAACATTTTCATACACAAATGTAGCAACACTAGACTACTAAAATTTTTTAAAAGGTTTATAGCCTTGCTAAATCTACTAAAGGAAATGCGCGGTAAAACCATACAATGGACCAAAGTACCAAAGGGATTTTAGCAGCAATGAACTTATTTTTTGAAAGGAGCATTTTACGGATGGTGCATCTTGAAAAAAATTGAGCCAATGTTTCCAAGTTTACGGCTCGCTGTCCGTCTTCATCTTGTCCATCCTCAACTATCCTTGTTAAATTATTGTGACATAGCTAAACTAAAATAGAAATTTCAATCCAGCTTTTAACAACAACAACTAAGTATTTCTCAATTCAAAAGAATATTATGTGGATGTATTAGCCGCAAGTCTACATCCCGCGGCAGTGGTCCAGGACAAACCGTTTTCAGATAACGCAGCGATTAGAAGGTGTACCTGAGAGAGTGTTTATATAAGCAATTGATCGCAATTCTAACTGGTTTCTGTAAACCATTCTGGGAGTTAACCAAATGATTAATGTCGTTACCATTAAAAAATTAGAAGAGCCATTGCACAGCCAATAAGTTGCAAATTTTCTTGACCTTTCTATGAATAGAATTTGAGATATCTGTCCCATAAACTGGCTTTGTGTATCATTTTTTGCTGTCATGGCAGCTCCATGGGAGACGTATGGAGGGAGAACTGCACTTTGTTCAGAGTAAGTCAATCTGTTACCACTTGAATGTATCAATTTATATGGGAGTATGATCATGATATACATTCGCCTGATTGAACAAGCGTAATCAGAAAAAAGTACAAACTTGGAACAGTTAGCCTCAAAAGCAATCGTTTTTAGGAGACTCGTATTTCAACTCCTCCCCGCATAGCGTGAATTACAAGAATGCAAACCTGTCATCAAGAGGACTAACTGTAACATAAATGATCACGTGACACTTAAATGTATCGAATTTTCTTTATTTTCTTTTGGAAAGACTCACGCCACCTCAGAGGAAATGTATCTTAGAACTCATTAATGTTTGAATCATGTTGGATGACAGAAGTTGTACATGCAACTAATTGGAAGGCGTGTTCAGGTGACGTGACTAACAACGTCCATGAAATGTACATCTGGAGCGTGTAGTACACCATTCTAATTGGATTTGGAAACTGCCCCTTGAGGTTAGTGATAAAATCTGCTAAAAGTCTGAGTAAAAGTTATTTTTTCCTTCGTGCAGAACCCTCAAAGGAAAAACCGCAAAAATGTCACGTAAAGCAATTCGTCTCTATAGTAACAAGAGTGCCAATTTAGCTACCTCAAGAGGCTGAATGCCATGGCCAAGTCTCGTTGTTATTGCTTCATTGCATTCAAAGGTAGACCACCCATCCGTTCTGGGAAGATAATGACCCAGACTAATCCCTCACAATAGAGAGCTTTAAGCAATGGCGAAGACGACGGCGAGGAAAATGTAATTTCAAAATGCAACTTCTTGTTTTTGTAACTTTTTCGCGATTATTCTAATTTGTTCAACTTGGAAAATGGTGGAGAACTGTCCAGGGACTAAATTGTAATGAACGACATCAAAGTAACCAAAAAAGAAAAACAAATTTGCCGTCATGTGTTCACCTTCTCTAAAAAACATGAAATTTACTCATTTCACGTTGTTGTTTTGTAGGGGATGGCAAAGAATTGTTCAAAAATGTATAATGTAAATTGACCACCGCGCAGCCTTTGTCAAGGCGAACCGAGAAACTATGGGTTGTGTGTGGTTTATATAGAGGAGGTGGAGCTACGCTATTAGAGAGATTAAGCACCACGTTTACGGCAAAAGGCACTTTTCAACCTAGGTCATTTTTTTTCAACCTAGGTTATTATTACTAGAACAAGAATTGGGGTTTAGTGTTGACCGCGGTTACTGATTAGGGATAAGCGCTGGTTTAAGGGTTAGCCTTTGGTTGGTGGTTTTGGCTGGACAGGAGGGAAAGAAGATGATGGGAAAAATAGAAGGAATAACGAGTCATATTTGTTTAATTTCAATTCCATGCCCCAAAAGTCCCCTTTTAGACAACTGATAGAAAAATAACCTAAGTAAATTTTGAAATTACCTAGGTTGGAAAAAATGGCCTAACAATAATTTTGAAATGTAACATACACGCGAAGCTTAAGCACAATACGCAATGGTCACCGACGGCAAACGGCAAGCAGTCGTTTGCTGTTTGCCGTAAACGTGGTGCTTAATCTCTCTATTGGTGGTGACATGACAACGTGAGAAACAGGAAAGCATTTTGAATGAAAAGCGTTCGTTATTATTTTTGATCCAGTTTTTAGAATCCCTGTACGATGGTCCATTTACACCAACGCAGCACCACAATTTCGTTAGAAACTATCCCCTTTATTTAACTGGTGACAGAGTTTACTTGAGGACCCTGCGGTTTCTTCTCTCTATTTCATTTTTTTATAAAATATTGAACTGCTTTCCATGCATGTCCGGCCGCTAAGGACCTCTTGGCTTTTTTTCAGGCACTCATCACAGCTGGCTTTCCCTGATACCGTTCCGGAGCTGATGTAGCGCCCCAGATTGGTGAGGACCGCCTTCTTTTCCTCATTGCTCCAGGGTTTTTTTTACCGCCAAGCCTAAAAAG
>OX419338.1:29126547-29131547 GCA_948470475.1 Galaxea fascicularis
CGTAATGTGACGGGAACTTCCTCTATAGAGATTACTATTATTATTATTGTTATGTCCAAGTCATCTTTTAGTGGGGCTTTACTGAGCTACTTACTTTTGTTAGATCTAGGTACGGTGACGGTGACAGCTTTTCGCGGCGCAACTGAACTATTGCCTGCACGACCTGAAAGAGAACCGAATCAGATTAGCATAATTGATGTATATTTGATTTCTTGAATTTCTACCAATGTCGGTCTCAAAAGGATAATAAATATCAACATATTAACAAGATAAGGAATGAAAAATGGTATCTTTATTGATCATCTTAATTTTTTGGTGCGAGGTTCAGTGGCTTCATTTTGTCCAACTGAACTATGGCCTGCGCGATCTGAAAAACATCAAAATATTAAAAAAAATCCTGATCAGATTAGCGCAATTTTCTTTCTCGCTCGGTGCGAACACTAATTGCAAGACCTCGAATCAAGCATTTTTCCATCCGATTCTCCCAATTGGTCAATAAGTAACTATACGATATGGTATCCTATCCTTTCTTTGATTTGCGGAGGACAAATTTTTACTGCCTGTATTTCTGGCCCGGTTCATCCCATCATGCTGGCTTAAATATGTTTGCAACACTTTTCCAACTCAATCAGCTGCTTGAAAACAACTTGATGATTCTACTGCTGCTGCCTGGTTAGCTCAGTTGTTTAACATGCTCTTTTCTCATATACATTCAGGCTTTTGTTGTGGCCTTACTTTCCAGATAAAAAATGTTCACGCCCAATTGTACTATTCGTGCCCTAATGTACCGTATCATATTATACCTTTTACACTCATCACATGAGGCTTGTACCCGCCATCTGCTGGATGTTACCAGCGTCCACTGCCAATAGAATTCCCTGTGCACTCTAATGTCATGCCCAAGGTGGCGAGCCAACCAATCCACGTCCACCTCTGTTAAGGCCGCCGTCTACGAAACCGTCGCAATATATTTGCGTACTTTCGTGCTGGTGATTGACCTCGGTGATTTTAGTAACCCTTCAACTTCTTTTACGCTTGCTGGGAAATAGTCCCAGTCGCGTAGATGGCCCAAGGAATTTTTGGTTGCGCAGGCAAAAAAGAGCTCTAACTATAAAAATAACACACATCACATGTGTGTAGATATCCATTTGGAGTCCATCTGGGAGTACGCTCCCCATCTATTATCAGTTTATACTAAAGAATACTGCTAATGTCAATTTCTTAATTACCTCTCACATACACGCCGCTCCAAGGCAGTCAGTGAATCCTTTACGGTGGCAAGTGAGCCCAGTTTGGGCGAGCTTCAAATTGCTCGATTTGCAAGGTGGCCGTCTCGCCAGATCCTCTCTTGTTGGAAATGATGATTCTCGCTAATGTGGCCTTGCTCAAGCTTTTCCAAAGTTCCACATGGACAAATGGTGATGCTTGCCGATCTTTCAAAGATTTTGTGAGATCAAGGTGTTGCTTCAGCACCGTAAGATCCTCAGCCAGGACTGCAGGTACTCCACGATGTTCTGTTTTTTCGACCCAAGTGAAGCTAGGGACCTAGAACGGATCTTATTGGTCCACTCGGCTTCAAATAGGACAAGAAAACGCTTTGCCTGCTTGATTGAGGCCTCATCTTTGTTCCTGTTGAGCTCCTTGGGACTTGAGCACACCGCTTTAGGCTGTGCCCAAGCTTTAGTGCCAATGACGGTATCCCGATATCTAAACGGCATTCCGTATTCAACCATAGAGATCTTTGACGGCATCGATCAGCTCGTCGAATTTAGATGTGTCGATGAAGTCTTGCAAACGACTGTCCTCGTTTTCAGTTCTAGTACGCAGCGTCTACAAAAGTCGGGGCAGTTGGCGCATTCTTTGCGAAACTGATAGTTCGCATTTTTTGGCCCACCTTTCCAAAATTAGCTTCCCCGAACGTAACAATTAGTTCGTCATTCCTTGCGACGTGCGAGATTTCGTCGTTCTTCATACTGGTCAGCACTGCACAATAGAGGGCTTGATCAACGTCATTGGTCGAAAGTGACGTAGCCTGCGAATACAGCCGCCTCTCATCGCTCCCGGCCCCCGAGGGACGTGGGGGCCGAGAGCGTTGAGAGGCGGCTGTATTCGCAGGCTAAAAGTGACGTGGTCGGCAGAAAAAGCTTGGCATCTTGCTGAATTTTCGCAAACTTTTGCGGCCCATCTTGGGACTTGTGCGGGCATCTCTTTGTCTGTCTCCAGAGCTCATCGCCTTTAAAGAACCCAAGCCAATGAGGGTAAGGTATAAAGCCCTTTGGATCTTGTTGGATTGTTGGGTTCCCTACTACTATTATTTTACCCTCTCCAAGAGCCAGCACGTTGCAATTGTGCAAGCCTTTAGCCTGAGACGCTCAAAAGCTAAAATTTGGGGTTCTGAACCTTCTTCTAAGGCCAAGGCTGCTGCCACTTCTGATTCATCCTTGTGCTTTCTTCACTGGTGCCTTTGTAGCTTCTGCTGTTCTTTTTCGCAGAAAACGCACACATGTACCTTGGTCGTTGAGATGGATATTCGCGAGGAGGTTCCTACAGATAGACTGAATAAAATCAATTTCATTTAAAGAAATGATATCATGAAAGAAAGCTAGTTGTCTACATATGAATTAAATATATTGATAAATCGAAAATTTTGAGTGTAAAACCACAACAACAACTAAGCCACGTACAATGTACAATGTATTGCATTACGTTTTCCGTATACGTAGGACTCTTGTTGTGAGCAAACTCTCACAATCCCCAGCGGTTCCTGGATTACTGGACTGTACTTGTTCATCATTCTAAAAAGAACAACACAAATTCTCACAAGAAGAATAGGAAATTATTTCAAATCTTAAAAATCTTGTTAGGGAAACGGCTTCTTGCAAATCGAAGGGAAATACAGTCAGTAGTAATTAGCCTGCAGGCAAACTCTCGCGCTCGAAAGCGAGAGGGGAGGGGGGTGGGTTGAAAGTTAGGAAAACATTTCAATTTTATTAGCTTTTGTTTCGATTCCTGGCCTCTTTGTTCTGCGCAACTAACACTAGCTGCTTTCATTCATGCAACTCCAGGTTTTCACATAACGAACGAAGAACGAGGGAAGAAAATAGAATGAGAGGCTTTCCAGCTTCGCTCCTCGCTTACTCTGTCTTCGAAAATATTGTTTTTCCATTTGATAAGACTTGTTTTTCCATAACTCGCATCCAGCTCATTTCAATAGTTTTCACTTGGTTTTGTCAAGTTAAAGCTAGTCAGCATTGTCAAGTAGTAGTAGATAAGATTTTACAAACTTACATCTCCCATGCTTCTTTCAGCGCCTTTAACCCCTTCATTTGTGTTCCTTCACTATATATAACTGTCGAGTGAGATATATAGTATTTATCTCCAACAGTTTCGGTTGTTTAGCCTTCTTCAGGTTAAAACAACTATTTACAGTAACATTATTACAAAATAGAGCAAAAATAATTTGTGTTAGACCAAGTCAGATATATCAGTCATTATTTCAGTCTTATATAAGTCAATCGCTATCGTCAAACCTTAGTCATCAACAGCTGGTTTTAAACGGGAATGTTCTTGTTTCTCATTCTGAAAACAAAAAATACAAGAGAAAGTCATGTTAGTGTTAGAAAGTCTCTTAAGTAGTCTTTTGTATGGATTTGTAACACCCCACTGTAACTATCCTGCGTGGCAGGCACAAGAAAGGGGGAAAGCGGGGAGACAGCCGCCCTGGCCACTCTGCATAGTGAACATTTTGATTTTACCCTAGTGTGACTTTTTCCGGGGGACTTTGAGTACATAATTAACCAAACTATTCTTTTTAAAAAGAGTAACAGTGCCAAAACAACCAGAAACCGATTAAAGAATCACTGTAGCTATGAGCTATGAGCTATTAAATTCGGAAAATAAATTATACACCACTCGTATCTTCCTTTGTTCGGAAGATTGAAAGGCCATATGAAAAGTGTGTCACTTGGCATCACATTTTACGGCAGCCGGGTCTCAAAGTCTATAGAATTTTTACGAAATGGCTCATTCCAAGTTCCTGAAAGTATTTAGAATTGAGAATAGTTTTTTACAGGGTTGTAGACCAATTGTGAACGGTTCAACGTCAAACGCCCTCACCGTGAGCAACGTTTGAAACGGGGAAAACATGTTTCCGTTCCATTTGCAGATGGGCGAATCGTGAGAGCGAGAGTTACTCGCCACTGCGAAATAGACATCATTTCCGGGAAAAGCAGGTTATCAGTTTAACAAATAGATTCCATGTCAACGGACTGTAACTGGGATCTTGTTCTAGGGATTTGGCGCTGAATACAAGAAAGACATTTCCATTCACTCCATGCTCATTATGATATGTTGACTTAAATACCAACAACAAATACATACTGTACACAATGTTTGACAATGCAATTAAAACATGACAACGGATGATGACAGAGTATCATTGGTACATGTACAAAGAAGAGTGACCTTCTTATATAATTTACTCTTATGCGCAGTTTGATCAGTTTTCTTTATAATTTATTCGCATTAACCATTGATCATTATGCGCGGTTCAGAACAAAAAAAGTGGTACACGAGGCGATAGCTGAGTGTGTCAATGTTTTTCTTACCACAGTTTGACGTCTTCTGCGATCTATCACTGAACAGACGCACGACAACATGGAATCTATTTGTTTTGATAAAGAAAGATTTTGTGTTTCGTTTAGTACCGCTCGACTGAGACTGCTCGAGTTTAAGTCATTTTCTCCAACGAATCTTTTTTTTTCCTCTTCTTGCTTTTGTCATTTGTCCACAGCCTCGGCAAGACTTTTTTCTATGTCTTTGTTCACCCAATCTGGTAAAATTGCGCCTAAATGTTCAAACTTTCCTCCATTTTGTAAAACGTTTGAAGCAATGACGTCATTCGTGCGTCTATCCTCGATTAGTTCTGATTGGGTGAGCTACTAGTAGGCTATTTGTTATAGCCCACCGAATAGCGAAAAGCGCTGGCTTTAAAAACCAAA
>OX419338.1:29136547-29149047 GCA_948470475.1 Galaxea fascicularis
GTCAACTTTGGAACTCATCTGAAATTTTTCGTTTAATTATTTTTTTTTTTTTAACTGTAATTGGACAGCATGGAGACTGTTACATATATGGACATACAAAGATTGCAAGGCACCTCTATATGTACACTAAAGCATATTATATGTTTTAACCCTTATCACCTCAGCATTAGGTGGATCATTTTCCCTAACTCGCCTTAACTCGCACTAACTCGCAACTGATAGGCAAGCTCAATTTTTCGCTTCTCGCCTTAACTCGCCTAAACTCGCATTAGCTCGCGGCGATTTAAGCTCCCAGAGTAGGCCTTCAAGATCAAATGCTACGACTGCCATGCTACTTAAATCGACGGATGAGAGCGGCAGAAATTTGAACGTATAAGACTGATTCAACACAAACGAGCTACGAGAAATGGTGACAGACAAACCACAGAATCGACTGGGGTTCTGCTCAATGCGTTACTTACAGTACTGGTTTTTTACTAACTTAGAACGATGGGACTGAACCGTTGACTACAACTTGCCGTACCTTACAAGTGACTTGTCCACGACATCAACAACAGACAAACAACAGAATCACCGACTAACTTTAACGACAATACAGCACAGATATAAGACTAACCCAAGACGCATGGAAACGCTCCAATCACTGTTTAAAGTCTTCACAGACTATCACCACACGGTTTTACTGACAGTCGACCAATAACTTCACGACTTCGTTGACTAATCAGATCAACGACCAGAATATTTATGCCACCTGCTGACGTTGCACAAATCACTTGACTCGATCCGGCTGACGATAACTTCCGCTCAGATTATCGACGGCAGTCAATGTCACCCAGTCCTTCTCACTACCTACACTCACCCGGCCGATCGTACTTCACTTAGTTATGATATGACTCCTGGGTTCAAAACATTTACAATCCGTAGAAGCTTCAGTTATCAGATGATACTATGATAACGGTATCGTAGAGATTCCAATCATTGTAGAACAAGTTTTATAAGGTCAATACCTCTTACTAACAGAG
The DNA here is from genome assembly GCA_948470475.1 of Galaxea fascicularis. Taxonomy (NCBI): domain Eukaryota; kingdom Metazoa; phylum Cnidaria; class Anthozoa; order Scleractinia; family Euphylliidae; genus Galaxea; species Galaxea fascicularis. Next base: position 29,137,570 of record OX419338.1, read on the forward strand.
TTCGAGGTCCGTATTGTAACAAGTTACGGACCGAGTTTTTTTCCCGTTCACTTATGGCCCAAGAGGGAAGCGCACGGGCCATAAATCAACGGAAAAAAACGAAGATCCGTAACTAACAGTATGGACCGAGAAAACGTTTGGCCCATTAAAGATGAGTGCGTCTAATAAGCGATTATAAGAGAGGAAAAACCAAATGTCACCGATTCCCATTAAATATGAACGTCGCCCACTTACATGAATTATGAACGAAGCGTCGCTCACTTACATTAATATGAACGAACCGTGTTTGGAATCTTCAGACAAAAAGTTTTCCAAAGTTTTATTTCTTTAATTTTTGTACGACTTTAAAGCCACCTCAATTTTTAAAAGTACTTAAAAATGTCTCATAGGGCGCATTTCTAGTTCAAAGTCTCTGATCACGTGGCTTAATTAAGATGGCGAGAGCACACTCCAGAAGATTCCAATAAAACGCCAAGGATAGTCAAAATAACCTTGCCGGTGAAAATTACTTAATTGGCATAACATGAATGCTGTGTTTGAGATAATTTAATCCTCTACAGGCAGACAGAATAATTAATAAGTCACCCATTTAAAAACACCAGTTCATTGCAAAGGGTCACAAAAACAGGAAGACTTGAGGAACGTGCGGCAACTCTGAGCATGGTTTCTCTGAAGGGCTTCGTTTTCTTTGCCTGGATTTCATTCGGACTGGGCTCAGTCCTGTATGCTGGTGAGTTTCCATCAACTTTTTGCGTTGCTCTGGCAGTGTTACTCAGTTGGTTAACAGGAATTTTAGGCAAAATATCATATTAATTGAGAGCAACACTTTATAGACGGTCTCAATGGGGTAGGCCGTTATCCGTAAAACGTCAAAAAAGCCGGTTAACTGTTAGTCGTGGAAATAACAAAAGTCCTGGAAAAAAATCAAAACTGGGCATGCAAAAAGAAGCTTAATACTTTTTTTTTATTTTGAAACGTGGCATATCGAGTATTTGGAGATATTACAGTAGAGACTTCAGAGCACTCGACAAACGGTCAAAGCCTGACAAAAACGCATTGACCCTAATAACTAACACCGCTAGCAAAAACCCTAGCTAACTCTATGTTTCATTTTCAATAAGGATTGTTTCTTTGTTTTTCATGTAAGTTAACCGTGATGATAAAAGAATAACCGTTAGCCGCCGGAAAGCTGCTCCTATCCCCTCCCATTGAGTCCCTCTTTATACGTGATATCGTCCGAATTAATACCACACTTTAACACTGTCAGGTTTAGTTCAAAACATCTTTTCTTTTTGTAATGACGAGTAAACAAAGAAGTCAAGACAGGAGCCCATCAGAGTAAGGTGGCTGTTATATTATTAGCATTCATTAGTCCCGACAAAAGGAATGCATTAAGTCGGTTTTTAACTCAAGGTTCTTCCTGTATTTAATTAGGTTTTAGATTAGCCTTTATCTAAAAGGGAAAAGAAACTATCAAAACGTTGCTTTTTGCCCTTCATATACATAGTCTCCTTCGCAGACGCTCTTTTCGCTTGTCACGCAATCTTTCCAGTACGCAGCCATATGACAGCTGCAGCCTGATATACCAATTTGAACCTTCCGATCCCATCTTCTTCATTCTGTGGTCGATGCGAACTTTTAGTTCCTGCTTTTCAGTTCGTAATACCAAGGGTAAAGAAGCTCGTCCTTCATGTCCTTAGTTGTTCCTGGGATGTAAACTCGCAAAGCACAAATACAAACTTTTACTGAACAATAACCACAACGGGGAGCCATAAAATACACATCTTCACTGGTCGCAAGATCCACAAAACTCAATTCTATCCTATACAAATTACAACATAAAAGCTAGCTCTTCCAGGTTTCATATGTGTGTTATTGAACACGCGCTAGGTCTTTGGCCAAGTTCTCTTTTTGCGTTTTTATGGACCGAGACGAAATCGAGGTCCATAAAAACGCAAAAACAGAACGAGACCAATATGCAGCCATCTTGACCAAACTAGCTTGGTCAATAAAGGATTTATTACGTGGCATAAAGAACACTGAAAAAATGATCTTCGTATCGCTTGTTTATTTTAAACACTAGAAAGGAAGCCATTTTTATGCAAAAATTGTTTTGTTTTCTTTGTTTTCATTTTCGTTAACGGGCAATCCCGAGCGGGCAATATCGGACCATCTTGCGCACTCGGGTGGTAGCCAATCAGAACACAGAATGCGCTTCATCTTGCCCGCTCGCGGAGCTTGCCACATAATAAACAGTCTTACTTTGCTCAGCAACAGATATTTCTTCTAAAAATTCAAAACATCTGTTTTACAGCCGTTGCATTTAAACTGGGAAATTCACTAACTTCGACAAATTAAGGTTTTGTCCTCAAAAACAAATAGGATTTTCCAAAAATTATTCTTTTCTTATTTCAATTTCTGCTTGAGGAAAAAAACATCTTATTCTTACAAATACGGTTAATTAAGGTCTTCTGATGACATTTTGTCTGTTTGATATTAAAACAGCACCCGTCGTATTATGAAAAAAAAGAAAAGAGTTTTTAAGGCAGTTCAATGCATTTTCTAGCACTTTCCAGCAACATTAATTCGATGAATTAATAAAACCTCACTATAGCAGATGATGGTAGGATAACGAAATCCTAGAGATGCCTTATAATTATAGAAAAACGGTCATAAGGTAATTTTCTTCACTTGACGGGTTAACACTTCAGTTTATTCAAAGCACACTTCGTGTTAGCTTTAAGAGATTAACAAATCTCGCCAACTCTCATTAATTATGAAGGAACCGTGTCTAGTATGTTCAGATACAAGCTTTTGCGAATTGTCATATCTTTTGGACCTAAGAGTCACCTACAGTTTGTAAAACTACTTTGAAAATGTGTCTCACGGGGCGCATTTACAACTGGAAGTTGCGCATGCTGAGCACGTGGTTCAAGATAGTGGAAGTCCTTTAGAGATCAAGAGGGTTGGGGGTGGGGTGGGGGAGGGGGGCACTAGTAGTTGCTGGAAAAAGTCAAGGATTATCAAAATAGCTTTGCCGGTGAAGATTACTTTATTGGCATTACAGGAACAGGAAGACTTAAGATAATTCCTCTGAGTTGCATTACGCGTCCTTACTGCGCATGATTTCCTGCGTCAGTAGCACTTGCACGAGCCAGTGCATATTCAAAACCCTGCAGGTTTTTTGAAGGACTGATCTCCAAGAAGCAGGTAAATGGCGATTTTCCTTCAAACGAGTATGAGGACTCATGCTTTTTATTTCGCATATTGAAATAAAATGTAATTCTCCAAGACATATCCTGACTTTAAGAATTTTCTTTTGTCCAATTTTCATTATTCAAAGAGCAGGGTTGGCACAGTGATGAAAGTGTTCGCCTTCCACCAATGTGTCGCGGGTTCGATTCCCTGCCTCGGCGTCATAAGTGGGTTGAATTTGTTGGATACTCTGGTTTTCCCCTCTCCTCAACAACCAAAATTTGATTTGATTTGATTTGATTTAGAGTTTATATTATTTACAGTCCCCCCAACTGGTAGGACACTCGTGTTCGGCTAGAACGATTTGAGACTTAAATAAAGTTATTATTATTCCTATGCGAAGTCATTTGCATATGTTAATAATATGCCCTGGGGACTTGTAAATTATAAATACAAAGGTCCGTGTTGGGCCCGCCCCTTGCACTCTACTCTAGGCCGCCGTTTAGATCAGATCTAGCGACCCGCCCTCCCACCCCGCGAGGAATCCGGGTTTTTGGAGCGCATCCTCCAGGCTCTTCGTCTGGTTTGGGTTTGTCCCAAGCCAGAGCGATTTCCCATACCTTATTTACATGTCATAAATAACAATACCCAGGGCAGAATATTATACTATTATTATTCACATTAGGCAATGCTTCAATCACCATTTTTCTAAGGCATCGATGCTGCTTTTCAATTCATAAGACAAAGAGTGAAGTAGCTCTTCCTTTTATGTCCTTAACAAAACGTTCTGCTCGGTTATAAACAAATCGAAAACAAAAACTTGTATTGAATTTCACAAACCTGAGATCAGCTCTATATATGACGCTGGGAAACCTTATACTTTAAGTTTGGTTCTGATATACCGCAGACCTAGCTACCTGCAACATAGCCACTGGTAATGCCTGGGATAAAATATTATTGTTCCGACATATGAGAACATACGCCTCTGGCATCAAGAACCATCACAGGTGTTTACTGCCGGCACACCTGCGAAGTTGACTTGAGTCCAACTTCGCAGACATGCCGGCGGTAAGGACCTGCGATGGTTTTAATGCCGGTGGCGTATGTTCTCATATGTCGGAAATGTGTCCCATGCATTACCGACGGCTATGTCGAGGTAGGTCTGCGGTATATGAGAACCCGAGGCTTTAAAACCTGGCTTCCGTATGATCTTAACGGTCTGCGATCGGTCTGCAACACTACCGGCGTCATGATCGGCGATCGGTCTGCGTCACGTCTCAGACATATGGAAACGTGTGTCCCAGGCGTCTGCGGCGGTCTGCGGCACAGATCGGAAAAGTACTTTCCCGATCACTCAGATCGTGTGCCGCAGACCGCCCCAGACGCTGGGGACAAATGTTTCCATATGTCTACGACGTGACGCAGACAGATCGTCGATCATGGTGCCCATAGGGTCGCAGGCCGATCGCAGACCGTTAAGATCATATGGATACACATGTCGTAAGATTCTCAAAAATCAATCCTGCCCAATGACAGCTCTTGCAAAACAAATGACGCCAAAACACTGGTTTTGAAGCCGATGCATTGAAACTGAAAATTAACCTCGAGAAATCGTCGGTAGGATTTTCAACATTGAGGTATAGACGAGACAGTAACATTTATTTATTAACACTAGAAACCAAATTCGTATAAAAGCCATGTTATTCCAACATGTAAAGATGGAAAAATTAATACCTTCTGGTTGCAATTTCAGTGTTTGAACCTTAAAACAGCATCCAACTGATTTCTCATCAATACATTATATAAATTCATGAAATTCCGTCTGCTACAAATGAGAAGATCAGGATTTAGATGCAATATTGGAATATATGCAAATGGTGAAAACTAAAAAGTTGAGTCATCGGATCACACCAACCCGCACACATCCGTCACGTGCCAATTTTTCGGTCAGAATTGTACACGACATGGTACGTAGTGAAAATAACAAAGGATGCGTTACATTGATAACTTTAAAAATTAATATCATAAGAGGTTTGGTGTTCTTATTTTCTCCTAGTTCTCGCAACAGCATACGATCGCATGATAATATTTAAAGAACCGATTCCCAACAAAGCTCTTCTAGGGCACGTGATAGCAGCTGGGCAAGTGCCGAATGAAGGGAGCTGTCGCGTGAAGTGTTATTTGGAGCCTAACTGCGTGTCCATCAATGTGGGACCTGGCACTAAAGCCGGACAGCTGATGTGCGAGTTGAACAATCACACCGATGAAAGCTCATCAGGGAAACAGATTCTCTTGAAGGAACAAAGCGGCTTCACTCACTACAGTGTTGAGGTAAAGGACCATCAGGGGTCGATTTTTACCCGAATCAGGATTTACTATAACCAATCCACGGTTTCTGTTTCCGGTATTTTTGAAACTTAAAAGGCGTTTTCCGTGTAGATTTTCCCAGTTCATGAACAATAGAAATTATACAAATCCATGAGTTTTTTTTTTGCGTATAAATATGAGAAATCTTAAAGTTACCTACTACTTTTTGTGCATGGTGAATTTCTTTCTATCCAAAGAACGTCTCAAAGAAGTCCTTACGACTTCATTTAAATGTCTCAGGAACTCTCAGTAGGGAAAGTCATTGGGAAGAGAATTTGCAGTGTCTGTGAGAGTCAATGACCAGGCAGCGTGTTTTTCATAACTCCGGAAAACGACGGTTCTGGGCCCGAGAACTATTTTTCAAGTCGTTCTAGGAATCGAACAAACTATCCATGCAATATATTTCTCAACTTAATAACGAGCTTTCTGAAAAGGATATCAAAATTATTGGACATCGAAGTCCGGTGATGAGCCTCAGAGTTCACGTAAAATAGTTTTTCGGACCTAAAACGTTTTGAGGAGTTTCGAGAAACTAGCGCCTGAGGCGAGGAGATATGTCAAAATTCAATTATTATGGTGTGAAAAGTTGATTAAAAAACCTTTTGTACCACCATTGTAGTCATTATCTCACAACAAAATAATGATAATATTTGGACACCGACTTCGTCTGTGCATTTCTTTGTTTGTTTCTTCAGAGTTTACAAGTAATGGGATTTTAAGATGAAGGGAATGCGTTCAGTGGAGCTTAGTTTAGGGCCGATATGTTAAGAAACCTCGTTCCCAGGGTCTCTCTCTGCCTCCCTTGTCGTTGAGGAGACGTCAGAGACGACAAGGGATGCAGAGAGAAAGACCCTGGGAACGAGATTGTATGTCAAGAAGGAATGTTGTCCATTGTTTTCCTTTTGTTATCAGCCACTCCATTTACAATAAAAGTCGTAACCAGCTTTTCAGACCCTTTTCAAACAATTGACGAAATTATGGAGTTATGCCCTGATAAACCAAACAAATCTAAGCCAACACGTTAAATTCTAGCAACTGACTGGCTGCCCGTGACATGATTTTCTAACAAGGGAATTCTTTTTTGCAACCCTGGTGGCTAGCCGAAAACGAAATCCTCTCATGTTTCACTAGCTTTTCGCTGACTTTGAGGGAGAATTATTGAAGAGTTCGACAGATCCAACTAAATTTGTATGAAAGAAGTTGTTTTTTGTTTCAAAGCCAATTTTGAGACTAATGATTGTCATCGATCACTTGATGATTGCCAAGTTGACGTTGGTAACCAAGATTTCGCCAACAGGAATACTGACTTAAGTATTATAAAAACCGGCTGTTTTCATTTGGACCTAAGGCTTTCTGCAGAAAACCAGCTCGGAATAATGCTATTTAATTTGGGACTGTTTCTGCGAATTCTTAATTCCGTTAAATTTAAATGTCATGTTATTAATATTGCTCTTAGAATCATGTGCTTTAAAAGAGGATTTCAGTCGAGGCACCTGAAAAGAATTGCTTAGTGCACGACAAGAAGAGACTGACTTTCATATTCCTACTACCACTTTTCAGAACATTTGCCTCGATAACCTATGTCGTGGAATCAATGCTCTTTGTCAAGTCGGCTTCAGCAGTTCCGGCTACAGATGTGCTTGTGTTGCTGGTCATATGCCAGGTAATAAGGTAGTCGTAGTGACCGCTTTACAGATGAGGACTTATCCCTCTGTTTAAATACCCTTTTCTACCCTTTTCACGTCCACTCTTTCATGCCACAGGCGCGCAGTTCCAAAAATATTCGAAAATATTTAAACAAGTGACAGCAGTTACTGTGAAAGTCAAAATTGATTTGATTTTGACAGGTCCACTGCGTAGCCACCAATTAGATGCGAGATGAAACCGCAAAGAAAGCAAACAAAATTAACGTTAGGTGGATTTACACTAGACCCTCAAGTGCACTTCAATGTGTACTTGAGTTCGAGTGCACTTTCAAAGAAGGTTTCGACCTTACGTTAGAGTGCACTTCGGTACTTTGATGTTTTGATGTTTCTGTGGCGACTAAGTACGATCAGTCAAGTGAAACGACAACCGTTTACACACAAGTTCATCTCAAGTGCACTTCAAACACAATTCAAGTGCACTTGAAATGTCTAGTGTGAACCCACCTGTTGTCTCGAGATCAGTCACGCACGTTGCTTTGATTGCTTTTCCTTCCAAAAATGGCTGTTACCGTTAGTTTTTTCATTATTAGTTTAACCTTGTGTATTTACGCAAGCAAAGAGGATATTCGAGCGACTATGCTACGCCGAATGTGATAAAATATCAAGGTAGCTAATAAATAAATCAAATCACACAATTTACTTATCAAGTTGCTTGAAGTCCTGAAATGACGTCACAATTGTTCCCAGTCTCCTGTTTTCGGTCTTGCGGCTTTGCACCCCACCGGAAGTGAAATTCGACACTTTTGGTACATCAAAACACGGGGAAGGAAAATCGCTATCGAAAATTGTTTTTTGCTATACTTATCAGTACATTGGGGAGATTTAATCGAGCAAATAAAAAAAATCTGTCATATACACTTTAAGCTATTTATCAGGTGTTTGCTTCCTTTGTTTGTTACACAAAAACTATTGCCTGTTGTTAACTAGTTCGCAGGGCAAGTTAACGCATTCCTCAACAAGGCACATACAACATACAATATTCCAATTGAGCGTATGCCTATGTTAAGATTTATTTTTGAAGTCTATAAACTTAAAATATTCCACAATGACTCCAAACAACCACTCGACAGATGTTCGTGCATTCGACATAGAATAGGCCATATTCGTATTCTCGGTATTGAACTGGGTCTAGCATGAGGTGGAGGCTCTTGCGGGGGAATCTTTTCATATGTAAATGTATTCCCCCGCATGAGCCTCCACTTCATGCTAGATCCAGTTCAATACCGAGAATACGAATATGGCCTATTGTGGAAGGCTTCCATTTGAGCGGTAAGGGCAGCGCCTCTGAACGGACCCATGAGGTTCACCCTTTAAGGATAGGCCAGGTCTCGATATATGCACATTGCCTGTCCAGTTGGGGATGTAGCATTGTACTTAAATCGGAAAGAACATTGGAGTCGGCGAGTATTGCAGCATCATGCCTATTTTCTTCTGTAAATTGAAATGTAACTGTAAATTTAAACGACAACAGCTGCAACAACACCTCTGTACAGTACCCTCTTGTGCCCGTTATGTGCAAGCCTTTGATGCTTCCCAGGTCTCCAAATAGGACGGACAGTCCCATCTACAAACCCAAAATAGTTGTTGACGGCAGCGCCTTTGTTAGAGACAACGTCAGCATACCGTTGAATAGTGAGTGGATTCAGGATGGAATGATTCCAGGCTGTGATTATGAGACTATGCAGATCGTACATACAGTTAAGTACAACATTCGATACCATGCACAACACAAAAACTGGCTTTGCAAACCTGCTAACCATGTTGTTGTAACGACATAGATATGCAAGCCGGCGAAGAAGAAAACAAAGTCCCCCTATTCGACCGCAAAGACTGTCTTATGGGCACCTTAATGTTGGTGCCAATTGAAACACATCAACGAGACGTTCGATATCTTCTCTCTCAAACCTAAACTCGACTTCAGCCTCGCTGATGTTTTCCAAGTTAAATTCTTTGTACTCGTAATAAGGCAGCTCTAAATTAACTGGCTTATTTGCCTCATACAGAACTAAGAACTCCTCATCCGTCAATAGTTTTTCTGCGTAAGCAACAACAATCATTTCTCGGACCTTCCTTAACGATACCATGATGTACTACAAAGTCAATTCAGTACTTTAAAAAGATGACTTCCTCTGCAATTTCAAATTGAATTTTAAAGAGAGGACTAACTTAACTACAAAATTAGCTAAAATTGTTGCTATGGAAAGTTCCCAACCCTTATATCTTGGAAACCCTAACTTGCACTGGCAAGCTGTCTGACTCTGTTTTTACAATCAAAGAGGTTTTCAAGATTTTCGAGTGACAGCCATATTTGGTAAGTCACGTGACCAGAACAGAAAAAAGCCTAAAACACGAGTGGTGTGCACCTCTGGATATCGAAAATGATGCCAGTGGTTAACGATCGCCAAGGTGCAAAAGTGAATTTTTTTTTATAATGTGGGTAGTTGAATTTCAATAGGTAAAATAAATAAAATTTAAAAAAAAATAAAGGATATGCATGTATGTGTGTATGTGTGTACGTATTTATGTATTAACGGCTTCGCCTTTCGTAGTCTGAAATATCAGCGGTCTCCTTCCCCTAGCGCCGCATGTGGGTTAGGGAGAGGAGACGGCTGACATTTCAGACCGGTTACGCGGCTCGCGAAATATTCAGACAAGAGTTCGATTGTTTGATTGCCGAACTCAATCGAGCCAAATCATTCGATTAAGTTCTATTGAATTTGATACAAGTTCGATTTGTTCGAGTAGTTACGTCTGATATCAGTGACCATTACACACAGTTCTGTACACTGCAATCCACAACAGCCAAGCCTGTTCCTAAGAAGCTAAAAATTAGAGACTACTCTCATTTCATGGAACAAAAGTTTGTTTGTGATCTTTCACTTGTTGACTGGGGTACCACATTGACTAAACATTCAGTTAATCCGAAGAAAGCGTTCTCTTCGTTTTACAACAAACTAGAGAAACTTGTCAACATACATGCCCCCTTTACATCATTATCTAGACGTAGGGCAAAGCAATTCTCAAAACCTTGGTTAAGTAGGGGCCTGCTTAAATCTATAAAAGTTAAAAATGCTTTGCTAGTCTCAAGGCGACCTCCGAAAATATAAGTTGTACAGAAACAAATTAGCTGGTCTCATACGACATAGTAAAAGGATATACTATTGCAAATGTTTTCATGAAAATCTATCTACATAACATGAAGAATACTTGGGCTGGTATTAATTCACTTTTGAATAGACGAAAGAAACATTCCCAATTCTTGGTTCTGAACTTCCAAACATTATGAATAACTATTTTTTCTTCTAACGTGTTCCAAACTAAAATGTGTTTTTCCAAAATTGGTACTTTCCTTTAAAAACATAGGAAATCTGTCGGAGTGTCAACTGAAGTCAGGGTAAAACTACATATTTTTGCTGCAATTTTTTTTTTAGTTAGAAACGCCTTTATTTCAACAATCCATTTAAAAAGGTAGAGTTATTAGTGTAAAATTAACCATCAGCCGAGAAGGCATCGATTTCGGGTTCTGATTATCTCCTGAGTTTGTATTTTATATGACTAGCTCGCGCATTAGAGAAATACACCGGCTATATCTTGAATTCTGTTCACCATGGTAAAGTTTGGCAAAAAATGTTCCCCCCTCTGCAAAGCATTTCAGCGAATATTTACATGATCGTTGTTCTATTAATTCTTTCTTTTTTGATCCTGTCACTCAACCTGAAATAGAGCGCGAGATTTTGCCACTGCCCTATAATAAAGCATATGGATTATATTCTTGCCCAACCCGCCTGATTAAATGCGCTTATTGTATCTTAGGCCAACCTCTTGCTGATTTAATTAACATTTCTGTGAGCTATGGTATTCACCCATCAATTGAAACATGCCAACGTCGTTCCAGTCTACAAGTCTGATGACGATACAGAGCCGGGAAACTAAAGGCCAATCTCCTTGCTTTCAGTATTGAATCGTATCTTTGAAAAAGTAATGTATAATCGCCTTATTGCCTTTGTCGAAAAAAATGACCTATTGTATAAATCACAATGCGGATTTCGCGAGAAGCATTCCTGCCGTCATGCCCTACTCGAAATTGTCAACAGAATCCAAACTAGCATGGGTAATAAATTATTTTCATGTGGAATATTTTTAGATTTAAAAAAAGCATTTGATACTGTTGATCATTCCATGCATTCTCTTATATAAATTACACCACTTC
>OX419338.1:29154047-29166547 GCA_948470475.1 Galaxea fascicularis
TAAAAGTCTGAAATCACTTGAGATTGTTGTTAATAATGAGCTGACTGGCTAAATGCTAACAAAGTTAACTTTGAATACTAAGAAATCTAATCATGTAATCTTCCGCCCCTCACAAAAGAAACTAAATTCAACCAATGATTTATAAATAATTGATAACAATACTAACACTATCACTTCCATGGAACGTAAGGAATACGTGAAGTATTTGGGAGTCCTTATTGACAGTACTCTAAGTTGGAAACATCATATTGATTATATAGTTTGCAAAATAAGTAAAACTGTAGGTGTAATCGCCAACATCCAGGGGCACAAAACGGAGCTGTTCCTCACTTTATCTGTTCCCCCGAGGTATTGTGCTGGCTGGCAAAATATCAGTCACTTTCCGGAGGTGGTTATCAAATTTCTTTCTGCTTATGGTTTCGGTTGGTAATTACTGAAGTGTGGCAGCAGTGTGAGTGTTGCTGGCTGGTGAAATCTGGATGGTTGTTAGAAATTTTTGCATTCTCTCCCCCACTGAAGGCTTGAATTGAGGCCTTTTGCCACGCCCGACATAAGAAATTGTCTTTTTTTTTTTTGTTGGGCAGGTTGCTCAATTTGCACCTGGCTGGGAAACCAACCAATTTTACTGATCTAGCTGGCTGGGAAATATCTTGTGTGTCTTGCTGGCAAAAAGGAACAGATATTTTTTTTTCCCAGCAATATTAAAAAAGACCTGAAAATGCTTGAATAACATTTAGTTTTATTAACTGGGGTATAATAATACATTTTTCAACAAATTGGTCGTTTTGTGCCCCTGAACATCAGAGGTTTTGTACCGTCTGACATACTTCTCAAAATCTATTATTCTTTGATTTTTCCCTATTCACACTATGGCATAGTTGCTTGGGGTCAAGCTGCTGAAACTCATATGAACAAAATTCTTCTTTTACAAAAGCGTGTTCTTCGATTTATATATGGCATGAAATACAGACCTCATACTATACCGCTATTTATTTCTGCAAATATTTTACCGGTTAATATGTTGTACCTTAAAACTGTGGCTGTCCAAATGCATGATGTATCATCTGGCATTACACCCTCTAAAATATCAAATCTCTTTACTCAATCTCAGGAAATCCATTCATATAATACCAGATTTTCTAATGCTGGCAATTATTATGTTAACAAATCAAGGCTTAATCAACAACTTTCTTCATTTTCAAGACTTGGGCCTAAAGTTTGGAATAATTTTCCACGTAGCTTGCGCTCCTTGCCTTAAAGGTCTTTTAACAAAAACTTCCATGCACTTTTGTTAAAATTACTCAAGAATGAAAACAATTATGACTCTAAAAAAAAATTGTTGCTGGAATGACTGCTGGATTTCTGGAACTAAAATAGCACCTTCCATATTTATTTACATTCATAACTTGTAAACTATACGTACTTTAACTTATTTTATTTGCGTCGTTGTTACTCGTAATCATATACTGGTTTGAATCGATTTCACTTTTCTAAATTAATAATATTGTAATTTCTTTGTAATTTTCATTTCCAACTTTCTTGTTGTATTTTAATGTTGTCTGAAACCACCCGACTCGATTAGCTTTGCTATACATTCGGGTGGCTATTTATTTCATTTCAATTTGTTTTGTACTCTGATAATACAATAAAGAATGCTATTATTATTTCTGGAATTGAACTTGAAACTCGAAGAGACTGAAATGCATGTGTTTCTATTCTATAAGCTGCAGATTGCCGAGAGCCTCTTGGCATGGGAAACGGTGACATTAGAGACGAGCAAATAAGTGCTTCGTCCGCGTGGGGTAGCAATGAAAATGCCCCTGGTGGGGGACGATTGAACCTCACAAGAAATGGGAGAGCTTGGGTCCCTCGCAGATTGAATTCAATCCAGTGGCTGCAAATCGATCTAATAAGTAAACACACCATAGTAACAGGCGTAGCGACGCAAGGTTGGAAGACACACAAATCGTGGGAGATCTGGGTGACCAGATACAAACTACAGTACGGTGATGGTGGGAAAAAGTTCAAGTACTGCACTGAGAAACACACAAACGGCGGACAGAAGGTGAAACTTAGATCAATGAAATATATATAAAGGTCACTGTTTATTTTTCTTATGTTTTCGTCCGTTTGTATGGCGAGAGCAAAGGCACGCGTTGAGTTAGATCAATCATCGTTCGCTCGTCTAAGTCTAAAAGACAGAAGTTCAAAGCTTATGTATAGATTGCGTTTACAGTTGATTTCACATTACTTTTCCCGCCGCGTTGCGAAAGTTCGTTGAGAAGTTGGGTACAAGGTTACGTAGTAGACTTCGAATCGAAGTTCCCAACTTCGGCCGCACCAAGCTTCGCAACTTCACATCTTTGTGTAAACGTATCTTTTTGTACGAGTAGCCCAAATCGCTTGTCAATAAACGACTTATTAAAGCTTGGAACGGTATGTTACGGGTAAGACAACCTGATTTCGATTAACTGCTTTTGTACTTCCGCAGCATACATTCTTGGCCTTTGACGTTTGCTAAACTCCGTGTACAAGACAACATCATCCGTTCTTGCTGTTCGTAACCTGTTGCCACCAGCTCCTGGCTGCACGTACAAACCGATCGACAATATTGAAACTGTCTTTCTCGGTAAATTTAACTGGTGCGCTATTTCGAATGGTTCATTGATCGTAGAAAAGTGATTAGAGTGTTCCAGTGGAACACTCTAACCACTTTTCTACGATCATGTCACGGACCTCACACGACAATGCCTTCCCCTGTTTAGTTAAAGACTAGGTTCCATCACTTCGCAGGTAAAGAATTACATACGTTTACACAAAGACGTGAAGTTGCGGTGCGGCCGAAGTTAGGAACTTCGATTCGAAGTTCCCAATTTGATTGTCTACCACGTACTTGGGTACTTAGTAACCTAGTGCACAACTTCCTAACGAACTTCGTAACGCCACACGGAAACGTAATGTGAAATCAACTGTAACCAATTCAATAATTTGCTGGGTTTTTTCGTTTCTTTTCTTTTTTTTTTTTTTTTGCATCCTTTTGTCCGTTTGTTTAAGACTTGAGATAAAATTTATGGAACCATGAAAAAAAGTCCTTACCAAATAATCAAGTTTTTCTTATAATTTAGGTGTTTGCTGGAAACACAGACTGGAACACCGTTGTTCATCACGATCTCAATCCACCAATCAGAGCGCGTTACATCCGTTTTGTACCAACAGAGTGGAAAGGCAGGATAGCAATGAGGGTGGAGCTCTATGGATGTCAAAGTGAGGGATAACATTTCATTTCTTAGCCATAATTTATTTCCTTTGATATGTATTCCTTGAAATTCTCTTGCAAACGTACCATACATCTTGAGGTTAGGTGAAGGCTGGGCTTAACCACTTGTGTGAAAAAAAGTTTCAGCTGGGCACGGGAACCACCAGTCAAATGATTCCTGGTACTATGTTCCCACTCACTGAAGCGGAAAGGATTGATGATGATAATGATGATAATGATGAGGAGGAGGAGGAAGGTGTGTTCTTTTAAGTTCCTCTTACAATTTCCGTGTGAAGGGGAAGGGGACAAGGCCAGTGGCTTAGCTCACTGCCCAATGACGTGATCTACTGAACTGAGGCAGATTTTGTCCACTCAGCCAGCATGATCTATCCAATTATGTTAAAACTTTGGTTTGTTTTCCGGTCTGCGGTTAGAACCCTGAGCTCTCACCGCTGATCTAAGCTAACGGCTGTTTTTCTCTACCCAGAGTATAAATAGATACCAGGGAAAAACTCGGTGATGAGGATAACGTGGTGATTGACTAACAGGGGTGAAGGCAGAGAAGTAATGTATTCGTGCAACACTTTTGCATGTCTACAACGGTTCTTTCTGCTACCAAATCTTGTGGCGCCGTGACGAAAGGGGGCGTGTCAGAAGGTTACTAATATGTAATCAAAACACGTTTCATCGCAACCGGCTGATTTAATGGCCAACTTTTATGGAAGTATTTGAACTATTAGTCTTCTTCGTAGTCAGATCAAGTGTTTAATCTAGAACAGGCTCGAAGTGCAAAGTGGTCTTACCTCTTTCATTTTGCATTTTTGTTTCAGACTGCGTTTCTGGTGCTGCCTCATGGGCAGGTTCCAACTACGTGCTTTTTACAAAGCGTAGAACCTGGAATGACGCACGCGCAAACTGTCAGAGGCTTGGAGCAGACCTGGTGAAGATCGAATCTGCCGGGGAGAATAATTTCATCAAGATGAAGTTTCTTAACAACTCTGGATTGGCCTCAGTAGGTTACTGGATTGGCCTCAGCTACCAGGTTCACGAGGGGGGATGGATGTGGACGGATGGAAGTTCGATTGACATCACAACCGCGGCGACTGCACCGGCGGCCGTTTCGCCCGGGCTCTCGCCGAGGGCTGCGTCACGACCGCCGCGCCCTCCTACTCGTCGAGGCGTGTCGCTCGCCCCGACGGCGGAGTGTGGGTGCGCCGGGATAGTAAATGCTGTTAACTGGAATCCGTCTCATTTTTACCATTATGATACAGAGTGGGTTGACTGGAGGTGTGGAGATAAACAAGGCTATATCTGTGAAATGGGCCAGTTTTAGCCAATTTCATAGATGCTCTTCATCAAAGTCCAAATTACTTCAACTCCAGAAGAAAACCGATAAAAGAACTGCATGAAGCTCCGCTGAATGACCACAAAGACTGTTGTTAATATCTTCCTCCTCTTGGTGATGTCGGAATTGAAACTAGTATACATAACAATATATACATCGACGTCAGTTGCACGGCTTTTTGTCCAAGTTTTTGTATTTTGTTGTTTAATTTGTTCAGCTATTTGTTTCTATTTATATAAGTTGTTGCTGTTTTTGTTCAGGTCCGAAAGTTCGTTTTCAAGTTTGTGAAAAGAACTTTTTCCACCTTCGTGTACGAGTAAATCCCCGGCTAAACGATCAAACATTTTACTGCTAGACACAACGTCTTGTGGCTAAATAGCCAAACATTGTTTTGACCACACACTCGGGACATACTAGAGAAGGTGAAAGAAAGACGCTTTAACGTGCTCATAGCTAAAAAAATTCGACGTTATTTCCGAAATCTTTGTTAGCAGAAGTGGATAATCGATTAAACATTAGCTCGTAGCGCGAAAAGTTTGATGAAAATTTTTTATCCAGATCAGAGGCAGCTTCACACCAGTCAAACATGTTCTGCCAACACGATGTCGACGAAAATGTCTAGTCGTTTAGCCAGGGCTTTCATACCATAGCGTGACCGTAAAGCGTGATGATAGCGTGACCGTAAAGTTCTTTATACACGCAAGAGTTCAGAGCCTTTTTATTGAATACCTTAGATTTCTGTTCCGATTTTGGTTTCTTTTCTTCTCTTCGTTTCTGTTCGTAGGAGTTTACGATTGCCGTCGTCCTTTTAGAAGTAGTGTCAGTAGGGGCTTGTTAAGGTTCATCTGCAGTAAAAGAGTTTGTTGTGGAGAAGGGAAGCTTTATGGACCTTATTCCAAAATGGCGGCCAATAAATTATTCTTTTTTTGCATGTTAATTAGCCTTTATGCCTCGTCAGCATGTATAAAAAACAAAAGAATTTTGAAGTGAAAATGAGGCAAAGAGGGCTAACAAACATGCAAACAAAAGAATAATTTATTGGCCGCCATTTTGGAATAAAGTGTATGAAATACTTGGAGAACACAAAACCTCGTACTCCAGTTTCCATCGATTTAGATTACGATATCTCAAGCTCGAAAATTATTAATAATAACACAAAACAATTACCATATGTAGTCATTTGCCAAAAATAAACCTATATCATTTATCGCGCTTTAAATATCTTGTCACAATCATTGTAATATAATGGTAATAATACGATCAGTATTAACTGTAAGTCCTCAGATGTTTAGTCTTGAACTGCGTGCTTTTAAAGAAATTGACACTTTGTTGGCACTGACATGACAAACCTTCAATAATACATGTCCTCTGGAATACGACCAAACCAATGATCGCCTTCCTTCACCTTCGTCAGACGTCTCTCGTCAGTCGAAAACTGTGTGTGTGGATTGTATGAAACGCAAGGGTCTGCTTTTGCCAACATGATTGACGGCAATGAAAAATCCAATCACTCGCCAAGTCTTGAAGGAAAAAACTCGTTGATATTGAAAGGCGCAGTAGCAGAAAGTCCGTAAACCAGTACGCGCGAAATGACATCCTAACATAATCCGGCACAGCTGAAATTTTAACCTTGTTATGTAACAGTTCCTCGACAATTTCTGGAGAAAAGCCTTTTTACCAAGCGAAAGTTCTGGAAGTATGCAACACTAAGCTCCCTAATTAAAAGCAATTTGTCATTAAACTGACGCAGACACAAGCTTTTCGTTTAAGATGAGGTAAACTTAACCTGACGCCGAAAGGATTTAAAAACTGAGCTTTTTACAAAGTTCTTTTCTCAACTGTTGACGAACGACGAACAAACGTAATCTAAGGTTCCGGCATTCGTGGATTAATCAATTGCGATACCACAACAGAATAAATTGTAAACAATCCTCACTGCCAAAACAGACACTCACCGCCTTAGCGGAACAAGATATGGGAGGCAAAATTTGGCCTAGGCAGGAGGTCGCAAGACAGTGAGGAAAGTGGACCGGAGCGTCGCCGAAGGGGAGGAGGGAGGGAAAAAATATTCTGGACCACGACGCCGAGCGCGTAACTTGGCAAAAGAGGGAAAAAATACCAGAAAACGAATCTTAATAGGTAATTAGAACCCCCGGGGAGTAGTAGGCTAATGTCAATTCACCCGGGGCACCAAAAGCGGGAAGAAAATTCCGCACGGCTGATTTCGAGACATTTTTTGGCAATGAGAATAATAGGCCCCGTCTCACTCCACTTGTTCGTAGATTTACTTAGTGGGTCGTTAAAGAAAGCACATACTGATCGAAAAGAGAAGGGGACATCGAACCCGCTGTGGTGGTTTATCTTTTGGAGAGGGGGCTTCCATTATTTACTCTATATGATTGTAAACTGCACATCAGCAGTCTAGTAAATGTCCCCAAACAAAATTATAAATTAGTCTTGAAAAGCCCCTTGGGAAATGCTAATAAATGAATTGTATTGTATTAAAAATTCCTCAAAAACTTGTTTCCTTGAACTTATTACTGGCTGTTTTATTGCATTAGCCTGTTGCAATCTTCAAAAATTCGTCATTCTAAAGGTAATTTTCAGCTAAATTTACAGATCATAACGTAACAGTAACAATCGCCTTGCAGAATTTCAAAAGAGTAGGACATTCCTTGGAACTCTAATTCTACACTCATTATTGAATATATTCTGATGTTAGCAAAATGTGTACTGACCATTACTTACATACAATTATAATATCGGAAGTGAATGATGCATATGAAAGAAATCATATGATTTAACTACAGCCATCTAGCCCACCTGACAGGTACAACAAAAGGTCCCGGAAAAAACTACACCTCGCGAAGAAGTCTCAAATTTTCACACATTCATTGTTTACAAGTATTTCAAAGATACCTTCTATATGTCCAGATTTTTACTATTTAACGCCATTTTAAAAGAGGAAAATACGATGCGAAGTAAAGCTTTGCACAGCACTCCAACCCCTGTTTTGAGTTCTGTTATTTTTACTGTCCAAACTTCTCGGCATAAAATCTTTTGCGGGGTCAGTAAAGATCAACGATCAGAGTATTTATACCATCTACTGACGTCACACAAATCACTTGACTCAGGTTGTCGAAACGTCAGTCTATGTCACCACAAAGAGAGAATCTCAATTAACATAACTTGCGCAACACGAGACACAATATCCCGGAAAATTTTCATAATGTAATACGATATAATACGATTGGGAAATACATATAAACCGCCGTTTAGACCATATAGGCACACAAAATTCCTTATTCATTTTCCCTTTGGTTCTCGGCACCTGCTCTGGAAGCTAGCTGAATTGCAGTGTGAACACTCGGGTTCACCCAGTAAGTACACCATCGTCGTGTGAATCCGATGGAAACAAAGCGTTCAGATGATCAAGGTCACGCGTGTCCACTGCCCTGTGCAAGTCAGACCTGCCCATTAGTGATAGTGTCATGCGTAGTGTCGACCAAATATTATCTGACATCGTGGATAGGGAGCCACCTGGCCCAACTGTACCCTGGGATAAAAACGGGCGAATTTGATCAGAGGTTGAAAAAAAATCCGTGCTTAGCTCTGTTTTCTGAGCTAAAAACTAACAAAATACCGCCATTCCCTTTCACACTTTGCGAAGAGTGATCATGTTGTTCAACCCCAAATCAGATCGGCGAGCTCAAGTTCGCGGTCGATAAGTGTGTAGCGATGGATGAACGGTACTGCACAGCACGGCACGGCACGGTACGGGTTTGTGTCATATACCCCAAGCACCGTGCCCTGCTGTGCGGCACCGTGCCGTATCGTTGGTGCAATGTTACAGTCTTATCATCCGCCAAGTCGTGCTCGCCCATCTGATTTGCGGTCAAACAACGTGACAACGTTACTGATACTGATAGTGTATGTAACCTCAATCCTGGCTGTGACAGGTAAAGACCCTTTACTAATAAGCGATACAAATAAAACTGCAAAAACGCAGAAGAATCTAGCGGAACTAACATAGTTAAAAAATCATACCACCAAAACACGCTTTACCCGTAAACCTTAATATGAACATGTAAATTCTCCACACTGATCTTCACACATTTTGTATGATAATGATGAAGAGAATTTGTTAAACAATCAAGACCTTAACCCTTTAAGCTCCGACATCAACATGTATATTCTCTTAACTGGTCTTCCCATGTTACTTATACTACTAGTTCAGAGAATTTGGTTAAACATCAAAACATTCCATGTATGGTGATCGTTTCCTTTTTTCTCATAACCTGTGTGTTGGCTGAAATGGTGAAACTCTAAGGAGAAAGTAAACTTTGGTCACTGTTAGGGCTTTAGGGATAATATTGTTATCTGTTGGTCACTTCCTTTTTTCTAAGAACCTTTATGTTTGATTGAGCATTTCTACATCTACGTGTACTATGTGGGGAAATTAAACAAACGTCACACTAAGCGGTTAGGCTTAATTACTTCCCATCAAGAACAAGGGGGGCGGAATTAGCTCAAAATGCAGAACAGCGAATTGCAAAGAAAACTTCTTTTCTGACCTGTTAGTAAACGTCCTGCAACACGCTTATAGATTCTGAGGGAGATTTCTAATACGGCTAGCTGTATAACAAACCAACCTTCCTTTGCATATTTAACGCCGTCAGCAGATGATCCACCGCTTGTTTGTGCGCGTTCAAATTAATGCAGCTGATTCCCAGATTATACCGACACCGAATGAAGCCAGGGCTGAGATTCAGCGCATGTCTGTAGGCATCCACTGCTTCCTCGCTTCGCCCACCATTCGCCATAGTAGCGCCCAGTCTGTTCCAGAGCAGAGCGTCGCTTGGAACTGCCTGGAGTGCAGCCTGGAAACAATCCACTGCTTTATCGTACTCGCCTGATAAGTTGAATAGAACACCAAGGCCGACCTAAAGGGGGAACGAATGAACAGTGAACATGCGCACCATCAATCAAACACTCTGCAACAAGGCCTAAAACCAAAGTCGGGCATCGAGTGTGTGGACGGATCTCTATTAGCGCTAGATGCATTTCTGTTTACGCGAAACAAAATGCCTTGTCCCAGAGTCCAGCGCAAATGTATGTTGAGCAATAAGTTTGTTAATATGTTTTATGTCCTTACTTACTTAGTGTCCTATTTGCTGTCTTCTTTTGGCGAGGATAACAAGGATGCAAATGAAGTGAAAATTACAACTCAACTCAACTTTTTAAAGTTTACGCGGTCAATTCCTTTCCCCATAAAATCTGTGATATCTTTCTCAGCTTAGTTTTGGGGAAGTATCTTGTGCATAACAAGAGGAATTAAAGCCGGACGGTTTCAAGATACTTTCCCCAAAAAAACGGCAAATCCTCTGTTACACTGCCCATTAAAAATATAGACTTGGTTACCCCATAAACGGAAATTCTGTACCTGACATTTAAAGTACTTGCCTGTACATTGGAGTCGATGTCATTCTCCGGCGTCCGTCGGGCAGCGGTGATATATAGTTCTCTTATCTCATTGTACATGTCAGATGACATGATAGATGACGTCACAAGCCTCGACCGCGCGCTGGCCTCCGATCCCGCGGGCTCATTTGGAACTAAGTCGCGATATCTGAAATCAAAGATCCAACACAACCGTTATGACAAACAGGATTGAAAGTTGAAATAATTCAAACAGAGTTGAACATTTCAGTACCTACCGGGGGTTGGCTTTTAACCACGCCTTCAACGTGTTACAGGCCTGCAAGAAATAAAGTCGATTTTTAGCACCGAGTGCCTTCGTTGCCCTTGACCGGCGGTTGAGAGACGAGCAACACTTGAACGTTCTAATTGCATGTCCACAGTTTCGGACTTCCACTTGAATTGCGCATGCTTAGAGTTAACTAATGTTTTGGAGAACCATGTTAAAATGACCAAACCAACAGATCTTTTTTCTAGAGTGGCCGTTTGTTAAAGGCAGCTGGGATGGCACAGTGGTGAGAGCATCGCCCCCCACCAGCGCAATATGTGGGTTGAGTTTGTTGTTGGTTCTCTTCTCTGCTCCGAGAGGTTTTTCTCCGGGTATTCCGGTTTTCCCCTCTCCTCAAAAACCAACATTTCCAAATTCCAATTCGAACTGGAATGCAAGGACATGTTTGAACGAGTTCTCTTGAGTTCCGTGGGTAAACAAGTTACATTACATTGCATTAAAGGTGGTACAGCTAGAAAAGAAGGTACCAGGTACGAGAATGTGAAGTACATGGAAGAAGGAAAGACACAAATACAGTAAGCAGGAATGTCTGAACATTTTCAGTGTTTTCCCAACAAAATGTTTGCAACATTTGGTGGAAAGCAACCGTACAGAAAACAATTCAGTCTGACACACGAGTTACAGAGAAAATAGTCATTTTTTATTTTACTTTTTTCAGTTCTTCAGATTTTTGTCGTTATTGGGTTTCCATGTTCTTTCGTTGTACCTTCTCTTTTACGGATATAGCAACAACTTCCACGACGTTGACGCAAGATGGGCTTCCAATTTGACTTTAGTTGGCTTCCTGGCGGAACTGACTTTTGCTTCGATTGAACAAAAGAAGTTAAAGAAAAACAGACAAGGAACGGCAGATTCCAGTTTGTTGTTCTGTTGATTACCATTGAGCACGACGCTTAATCTCCTTTATGAAGTGTTATTATCAGAAATCGCACGACCTCGATTACAATTCTTGATTATTAGGTAGCAGTGATTTTTAAAGTTCACGAATTGCACGAGCCTTAGGCGGGTGCAAATTGAGAATTACGGGTACGCGTTAAATACAAGTGCACGAGAGGGTCGTGGGATTTTTTAATAGGGTTAAATGCAATTTAACTTAGTTAACTACTACGAGCACGTTGCTCAGTTTGTTTGGCGTGGCGTGGTGTGGCGTTAGCAGTAGTTTTATTAGTATATTTTTGGGGTGTGCCGGCAGCGTCTAGCGTGTGCGTGTGTTATTTATGTGTTGGGCTTCTTCTTGGAATCTTCAGGCAGTTCTAGTGGTCAGCGGTTCTTGTGTACTTTATGCGTGCACCTTCGAATGGGCACGTGGTTTTGTTTAGCTCAGCATTCTGTGCGTTGTCGCTCGTGTGCTTTCCAGTTTTTCCCTTCCCTCCTCTCCCTGTTGGGGAGAATCGGGGTCTCTCCTTAATTTTCCATTGAACTCATTGTTCAGTGTGACAGGTGTGCGTGATCTGGGGTCTGGTGTGGCGGGCGGGGTTCGTGGCTGTGTTGTGGGTAGAGCAGGCTTATGGGGTGTTCCACCGACCTGGGTTTGGGTCGGTGGTACCAGTCCCCAGATCCTTGAGCACCCAACCTCCATTCGCCACACGGGCGTTAATTTACACCACACGAGTTGTACGAGATCGAGCGATATTTTGTTTGCAGTAAGTAACTTATAATTCATTTTGTCTTTTCGAACGATTTCACCCGTCAAAACGTTAAAATGAACAGAAAAAGTCGTGTTGATGGCCCGGTTGAAACCTAGAGACAGGATAGCCACGGTTTTTGGAAGAACTGGCACATTTCCTATGATTTATTGGAAGAATCAGAGTCACCACTAAATGGGCGTCGAAGTCACTGCTCTCAACTCAGTCCATAAAAGGAAATACCTACCTGCGCCTGCATGGATTCATTGGTGTAGCTCACAGCTAAAGCCATAAGTGCGGTTAAATTATCCGGCTGCGTTTCCAAGCATCTACGGAAGGAAAATAACTAAGTAGGCTCCTCCAAGTCTAGTGGCATAATGAGATGTCGCTAAACGTTTATGCCGACAAAACAGTCCACTTGAAAGGACAGTAAACACTAGGATGATGAATTGGCGTTTTGACAATGGTCAGTGTTTCCGCTAAATGGCTCTTGGTAACTGACTAGGA
>OX419338.1:29171547-29191547 GCA_948470475.1 Galaxea fascicularis
AGTGTGGCGTCGTTTTCACTGTACCATGAGTGAGCGCCTTCTCCATCCCGTCTGAAACAAAAACATACATCTCCATGACTACAGTCCAATGTACTATAAAAATCCCACTAACAACAAAAAATTGGCCATGAAGTTCTATCTCTTTCAGTTCTACGCCAATCTAAATCTGTATGACCGAAAAATAACCTCAAATCTATCGGTAAAAACATCCCGCTAACAATGAGAAATTGATCGTGCACAAATTACTCTCCGAATGTTACTATTTCACTCACCTAATCAGTTCATCCCATTCACCTTGTAAGTGATCCAAGAAATCTTCATCAGACTGTGAATAAGGCCTTAGTTAGTCTCTGTTGCAGTGCTAAAAGTTCAGTATATTTTGTGCGTTGATAGTCAACGCATTTTAGAATTGATATGTCTGATAGGATAAGGATGGCAACGTTGAAAATGTGCCACAATTGTTTCTTATTACTCCACTCGTATTATGTTTGGTTTTGACTCCAGAAAGGAGGAAAGGAGGTGATTGCAAGTTGAAAAGTGGCGTTCATCCTATTTGTTTTGGGAAAATAACTTAAAAACTGACTATTGTTTGAACTTTGCGCGCATGTACTTATTTTCGGTCATTTTTCTATGACTTTCTTTGTAAAAATGAGAGGTGCCTGTCAAATCTTTTGCATCAATGTTTCTGTGTTCTTCTTTGCACAGCGATAAGTTTGAGGTACGATCAAGTGACGAGTACTGCGCATGCAATCTATTTCTACACACTTCTCGGCAAACTTGAATTCGCCACTTCCACTTTCCCACAATACACTTCTTTTGCCCCCCCCCCCCACCCCCCCAAGATTTTGCATAAGCATTGTTTTCAGTTGCTCTTGGGACCTACAATCGTCCTGAGAGAAACTGAAAACAATGCTTTTGAAAAATTGGGAGGGGGGGAGGGGCGGGTTGAAGGGAGGCAAACAAAGTGTATTATGGGAAATGTGGAAATAGCGAATATCTCATAATCAGATTGCGTTTGGGTCTGTGACAGTGGAATATTCAGTTATGGTAGAAACGCTTCGTTGCGGTGTTCTCTGCGTCAACGGACTTTTTTCTTTCCGTGCATCTGTTACCTTCTGTACGTGTACTCATTTTCTTACTGCTATTTTACGAATGAGCAAAAGAACACCCAGTTTGCGAGATGCTTGGTATAGTTTAAAACTCAGCTCAGTTATAATCACGTCCAAAACCTTAAGTCTGACGCGCCGCGCTACGTTTGCATTTAAAAGAGATTCTCCCCGAGTACCTTTTCAACATTTGTTTCTGACGTCAGTTCTCTTATCCATTCATCTGCTTCAGTAGCTCGGAACTTCTCATATTCATCAACCCAATCGGCTGCAGACTCGCTTTCTTCGGTGACTTCGCGACCTGTCTTGGCATCCACAACCTAAGAACAAAAGAATATAAAAACCAAGAAAAAACGGCATGTAGATTTAAAATTATGAAAGCAAATTGGAACTACATGTTGTTAAAGCGGATGGCAATTGAGTGTCGTATAACAAAGCAATTACTCTGACCAATCACAAGATAGGCAGACAGCACAATGAACCAATCAGAATTGGAAGTAATTACATGCAACCGGCGCCAAGCGCGGGAAAATGCGCGCGTGCAACTAGCGATTGGTTTTTGGTTTTGCTTCAAATTGGCTGAGAAAATGGCGCGAGTTTTGTCAACCAATCACAGAGCAAACTAATGCAGAACCAAAGCAAACGCGAATTACTTTCGACACTCGATTGAAAATTGAAAACCGCGCTACATGTCATTCGCGTTTTGCTTTGTTTTTACTTAACTTCTCTCTGTGATTGGTTGACAAAACTCGCGCCAATTTCTCAGCCAATGACAAACAAAACAAAAGCCAATCGGTGATTGCACGCCCGCATCTTCCCGCCCTTACTGCGGGTTGCGTGTAATTACTTCAGTTTCTAATTGGTTCACTGTGCTGTCTGTCTCTGGCCTGATTTGGTTTTAATTTTACGACACTCAATTAAAATCGCTCTAAACTAGCTAATGACACTAATTTCTGCAAGGTGTCGAAAAATTGAGTGCTAAAATTGCAACAAATTGTTTGAGCGAGTTAGTCTGATTAATGAAAACTTTTGCCAAGAAATCGTCATTATTAATATATTTAGTTTGAAGTGTTAGCACTGAGTTTCCTTGATTCTTCTGAAAAGAGCTGTTATCTCAAACGCACTGAACAATTGATCAAATTGAAATTATTATAGAAAAACTATGAAAAAATAACATGCCTGGTTATTTTCAATCGTGTATTCGCCATCTCTAAGTTTCTTTACGAACTTCATAAACTGGAATGAAAAATACCAAAATGGAAGAATCAACATGATTGTTCTTAATTTGTTCAATCAGAGCTTCGCCAATTTTCTTTTAGCAGAAAACCTTCCGTTGCTTTTTGTTTTTCAGGTGGAAAAACCCATGAGAACTAGCGTTGAAAGGAAACCCTATAATACGCTAACATCTCTTAAAGGCGGAGAAACATGACCACTACAAGAGTCCTAGATTATGGTGCATTAGGCAGAAAGTCGGCGAAACACGTTTGAGGGAGATTGTAACTTGGTGTTTACTATTTAGAACTTCAAAATCCATCCAAACCAACCCAGGGAGTCCTCTGCTGTTAGCTGAAATACTGTACTAACCGTTACTAATGCCACTGAAAACCGAGAAAAGCTTTAACAGAACTTAAATAACCTTTGAGTTTGCAAACTTGGGGTCAGTCGCATTTTCAATCAACTCTCCGGCAGTCTTGGAAAGTTCTGTATTTCCGCTTTCAGCTTCGTACTCATTCAGCCTTAAACGCAAATAAACAAATACAGAACTCGTATCACAGCTCTACTGGTCGTAATCATTTTCAACAAATTGATGAAATATAATGTAATGTCATGTTGTCCATAGCTGAAAAAAAAGATGAACTATGCAAAGTTTGCGAGAATTTTGAAATTTTCCAAAACGTTGGGCAGGATTTCAGAGGGCCAGGTTGACAACAACTGTGAAGTTAACCAAACTTTTAATTTTGAATACAATTTTACCAGGATTGGTCCAGCCCCAAGATATTGGACTTGGGACAACATGAACAAGGAAATTAGGGAAACTGCTTTTACAGCTGAGTTGATCCAGTCCCACATGTGCAGAAGATGACGAAGACGATGACGAAGATTTGCATTAAAAACTCATCGTTGTTAGCTGTTTTGGGTTTTGCATGTGCTTGTGAATTTTTTAAGTTATGGGCTTATGGTGATGGTCGTTTTCGTTTCCGAGAGGCAAGAGCCAAGCAGGAGTCACCCGGCAAAAAAGAACAAAAAGAATTGGGAGCAGGGGGAGGACATTTCCCTTACCTCCACCGCTCCCCACCCCTCCCCCCTATCTTGCACCCCACCCAGAGGGGAGATGAGGGAGGGATACATTGCTACATGGGGTGGTGGTTGTGGGTTTCGTCACGTCTTAATGAATGCTTCTCTGACTCCTTGTAGTTCATTTGATGCCAAAAGGTCAGTTGTGGTCACAGTATTACAAATAGCACTTAACTTGGAGGCAAGAAATGATGGCTACATTCAAAGAAACACTGTAGATGAAATAAGTAACATGTCCCATACTAACCATGCTGCATCATCCAGTGCTTCATGTCCCACATCACTGTTGAAAAAAAAAAAAAGATTATTCAAGATGCTTATGATACACTGCCATCCATAAGCGGGGGTGGTGGGGGGTGAACTCTTGAAATTTGCCTCCAAAGCAAAATGGGTATAAACTACCAATAAAATAAGTCTTAAGTTATTCTGACTTGAAAAATAGATGTTCGCAAAGAGTTAAAAACATGACTTCAATTTAAGGGGAACAGGAACACATGATAACATGACTGAGTTCCATCTTTGTACATACCTTACATGTTCTAAATATTCATCTGCCCACTTTGCTGGGGCATTGTGAAAACCTAACAATGGATGAAAATTGTGTCAATTATTCAATTAAAAAAACAACACACTTGGACGTTGAAGTTAAGAGTTACTGGTAGTTCAGGTGTATCCTGGCCTTCAATTCACAAAATAAGTTCAGAATTTCATTTCTGACACCAAGTGCAGTCTGTACACCAAAGTAGACAAAATTTAGAGAGTTTTGGATTTAAGGCCCAAACGCAATATACATCCACTTTGTGGGAAGCCCTGAAATTATTAACTTCTAAGTTGGAAAACGTATTCACCA
Organism: Galaxea fascicularis; assembly: GCA_948470475.1. Lineage (NCBI taxonomy): Eukaryota > Metazoa > Cnidaria > Anthozoa > Scleractinia > Euphylliidae > Galaxea > Galaxea fascicularis. The sequence goes on from OX419338.1 coordinate 29,175,799, forward strand.
CTGAACAGATGGATTGTAAAATTAATGAAAGACTGTTGTGAGTCGCACCTGCTACTGGCTGTAATCTCTCTTCATGATCATATTCTTTTGACCATTCTACAACAAAAGACAGACTGTTTTACAACATATCAAGGGGATTGAATGTAAATAAACCACACACAAGAATACTGTTTTGTAGTATGATATTATTTAGAAACAGAGATGGCAGAAAGTGCTATGAAGATAACGATGACAATGATGATGATACTAAAGAAGTATAATCTGTATGCTAGTTTTTCTTTCAGTTATTGAACATAATATTAGTTACTGTGGTACTTTGTCCATATTTTTTGTTGTTTTCGCCCACATACTCATAGGTTTTACTCAAAACTCAAAAGAGCCGTCAAGCCGAGAAAAATTTTCATAATGCCCTGTCATTACAAGAAAATCTTGCCTGCTCATCAGCTAATCAGAGTGTGTGTACTATTGTAGCCATATAATAGTAATATTATTATTATTGCAATGTGCCTGTGTTGCTCATGCTCACCTTCAGCTCTTTGAACCTCAGCTGACATGTACTCGGCTGCCCACTCACTTGATGCCAAATCAGCAATTCCAGGAGCTACATAAATCACAGAAACAAACAGTTCAGAGCAAATAGAAATACAACAACTGGTCAATTTTTGTAGGTACAAGCTGGAGCTCAAGAAGTTAATTAAATGCATCTAAAAAAAGCACATATATTGCTTTTTGGCTTTAAAAATCCAAACCCCTCTAAATTTACTCAACTTTGCCACACACACTGCTTATGGTGTCAGAAATGAAATTCTGCAATTATTTCGGATGTCAAGACCTAGATTCGGCAAATTACCTTAAGACCTTTAGCAAAAGCAGAACTAACTGAAGTGATGCATGAATGATTTCTCAACAAAAGAAATCACTCATGTATCAGATCACTTTTGTTTCTGCTCCTTGAATTTTTTGGCAAAAGTCATAAACTAATCCTCTGAATCCTAGCCTTCAAATCAAAAAGTAAGTGCATAACATCATTTTGAACACCAGATTGCTGAAGTAGTGTGAGGTTAGAAACATTTTGGATTGTACTTGGCAAAAACTGAGACGATACATGTATATGCCCCTTTTGCAGGAAGTGTTTTCTTGACCCTCTTAAAGGCAACAGGAGTGTCTATGTCTCTTCGATTGGACTGTCGAATTAAACTTGGACCATAAAACCAAGCATAACACCTGGATTGGTACACTGTACTTAGTAATAATAATAACAATAAATTTTACAGTTTATAGAATGCACTATTCATTGCCTCAATGCCTTTACAAAAATAATAAAGAAATCTATCATGACCTTAGATTATAATCAATATAAAAATATTATAATTATAACAATACAAAATGCTACATAATGCTAAAAAATACTATGAATGCTAACAAATGCAAAAAAGAAACGATACAGGAATACGTCCTGAAAGAGATAGGTCTTGAGCTTCCTTTTGAAAGTATCTAAGACACTTTTAGTTATAATATTTGCTGGCAGATTGTTCCAGAGTTTGGGTACAGCAACTGAGAAAGCTTGGTCCCCATAAGTGGAGGTGCAGGATCTGGCAACAACTAGAGATGGCCATGCTTTCTGATACCTACCTCTAACAGGAGTATGATGCAGGTTCCTTTGTTCAATTTCTTTCATTTCATTTAACAAATCCCCCATGCGAAAAGATTGCGGAGGTGCATGTGTTCTTGGATCATGGAGAAACTCAGACACCAACTAAAGAGATAATTAAAGAAGTTTAAGATATATAATAAGAACTTAAGATAGTAATAGGGTAGTAGTAGTTAAGTAGTAGGGGAACAGGTTTGGAGAAGAGGTGAGACCACTTGCCTTCCACCAATGTGTCCCAGTTTCGATTCTTGGATATGGTATCGTAAGTAGGCTGAGTTGGTTCTCTACTATACTCTGCTTTGAGAGGATTTCTCTGGGTACTCTGGTTTTCCCCTCTCTCCAAAAACCAATATTTGATTTGATTTAGTTGGATTTGAGAATTGTAAAGATTTTGAAAATTGTCAGGTGCATTTGATCATATTCACATGCTACAACTGTAATTTGATTGTGCCTAATAAGTAATAAATTATTATTATTATTATTATTATTATTATTATTACTTATCATTAATTAAAATTGACTTGCATTGTTGAAGATACAAATTAAAAATACCTCATCTTGGTGAGTCTCATGGAAAGCTCTTTCACCCTGCAAAAAAACTCCAACAGATGTTACAAGGCCAGGTATTTCTGATGCAAAATATACAGTACCACTTATAGGAGTTAATGATTGTGCAGTGGAACACAATTGACTTGAGGCAAGGGTATACTTCAGGTTCACAATTTTCACGAAAAGTTCACAAAATAAACAGCATGCATAGCATGCAGGATTTAAAACAAAGTTTGTTGATTGATTGATTGATTGATTGATTGATTGATTGATTGATTGATTGATTGATTGATTGATTGATTCATTCATTCATTCATTCATTCATTCATTCATTCATTCATTCATTCATTCATTTATTCATTCTGTTCAACATGTAAAATATGGGTAACAATGGGCAAACTGAAGCTTGGGTGTGATAAGCTTAAGTGGGAAATAAGAGTTACCCAACTGCTAACTGAAGCCAACTTACCAATTCCCTGGGAGGTCCAAATCTGTCATGTACCAGACCCTCCTGTTTTACAAAAGGAATATTGTTAATCATAGGAAATATAATCATTGTGAGGATTAGTGTGAAGAGCCATAAGGTGCATAGTTTTTCGACAGGCCAAATGAAACAAGAGCTGATTTGGAGCAAGCCAGCTTTCAAGGCAAAACATACATGTAGTATTCACTTGTAATCCTCATGCTTCAAGCCCAGGTTTCATTGTAAAACTCTATAATTATTCAATTCATATGACGCCCTGAGTGTTGAATTGTGATTTCTACATTTCCCACCTGTTGAAATGACTGATCTTGTGTAAAGTGTGTCACCAGTTTCATCAAAGGGTTTGCACTTCCACACTCCCCCTCTACCAAATCACGCATTGCCATTTTCACTTTTTCTGACAAAAACAAAATTCATAGGAGAAAGGTTAGGACAAGTATGGGATACTGTACACTGTATGTTTATTAGTTCAAGTACAGTGTAGATGGTAAGTGACTAGTTATTCTGTTCCTATAGCAACTCCCCTCTAATAATGCTATCTGTTGGCTGTTCGCAACAACAAACCCATGGGAGAAAGGTTTAGACAAGTATGGAATTTTTCAAATTTCTAGAGAGGAAGATACACTGTATCTTTAAGTTCAAGTGCAGTGTAGATGGTAGGTGTCTTTGTGGCTGTAGCTAAAGCTGTACACTGTATGTCAGTACAATGTCAGACAATTGTAAGAAAAGTCATGGTAAATATTACCTCAAGTACATACAGTACTTACAAAAAGTGAAACAAACATGATTCCCTAATTCGTTACTGTTATTCAGCATGATTTCATTGAAATTTCTCATTAAGCATTTGTTGCCCCATCAACAGTTATGAACTTTTTTAGTTTACTCTGCCTCTAACTCTCTCAAAAATCAGATCCTCTGGGAACCACCAGATGGGACAAGTTCTCCATCGATTGATCAAACACATATCGCACTTAAGTCTTCCTCTTCTGCCTTAGACACAAAGAATCATATGAATGAGACATTACTAATGTGAGTAAAGTTACCAGTAATATAAAAGCTTAATTTCCTGAGAAAATGATTCAGCAGAATCTACCAAGACTGAAGACATTACCGTAAGTAATCAATGATTTCTTGAAATCGTCGCTTCATGCGACACTGTTTAAGTAATGACATTTGACGTCACAAGTAAGACTTACATACCAGTAGGTATATTGCACCCTACGACAACTTATCCACGTATTGACCGCGAGGTCAGTCTTTAAAGTGTCTTTACCAGCGTCAAAAAGTCATTGAGAAGTCGTTACGTTGAACACACTTAATGCGATACCGATTATCCATAATCATGTATCAAGAACTTTAAGGTCAAATTCAGCAAGACAGAGGAAATAAAATTTCAGAAAAGGCCACGATCAAGTTGTCCAAGTTGCGAGAAAGTTGTGAGATCCTTCGAATACAAAACGGCATTAAAATGGTCAGCGTCTATTTGTACGTCATGTAACACACACAAAAGCCCTTGTACAATCGGTTGCTAAGGAGACTACAACAGAAACCCTCGCCAAACGACAGGAAACCTTGAAGTGCTTTGGTTTAACTGTGAATTTGAATATGCCTACGAAAACACGGCCGAAATACTATACGCCAAATGAAGTAAGCATTCACAATACATTGAAGGATTTATGGGTATCGTTTTTGGGCAAAGTATACGACCTTACACCACTCTGTGAGAAACACGCAGGTAATTAGCTTTTCGTTTTATACTCTTGGCATTTGTTCAAGATTCGTCCATGCCTTTTGGCGAGATTTCGGTGAATCCTCTATTCGCTCCCTATTCTAGTTCTTTGCTCGACTTTCGTTCAATTTTTAAATGGAGTTGAAAAGTTATAAAGAGCTTTTTTAGTGTAAATGTAATTTGCAACACAGCTGTCAAGCCATTGCTCGGTTACGAGCTTATACTAAGAAGCATATTGGCAAAACTACAAATTGGTGTATTCCACCTACCGTATTTGCAAACTGAAGATCCAGTTCTTACAAATAGCGGTTGTCCATGAGAACGTTCCGACGAAGTCCGTCTTGATTTGTCAGAACATGTGAAAGAAATTGTGCAATTTAAAACTACGTTTGGCCTCCCTATCAATTTTCAAGCTGGCTCTGTATGCAGTGCAAATTGCAATTTAAGTGTAAGTTTGGCGCTGCAGCACAAATTAACCCAACTATGTAACTTGCCTGGCAACAGTGCTATGAAAAACTGCAGAAGAATGTTAAGGCAGTCTGCAGCACATTAATCCAGCTATGTAACTTGCCTGGCAACAATGCTATGATTAAGACTGCAGATGAATATTTAGGCAGTCTGCAGCACATTAATCCAACTATGTAACTCGCCTGGCAACAATGCTATCATTAAGACTGCAGAGGAATATTAAGGCACTGTAGCACATTAATCCAGCTATGTAACTTGTCAGGCAACAAGGCTATGATTAAGACTGCAGAAGATTTACAGCTGTAGGTGAAGATTGCTTGCTTTACATCATCAGCTTAAACTTCTCCAGACAAATTTGCCTGAATTTCTTGAAGTTCGTACCGAAATAGTTACATATATTGTTACATGTAGTTACATCTTTTTCTATCATTAACTCTGAGAAGAAAGATTTATAACCAATGAAGTACGTAAACTGAACTGAATGTATGTACTGTTATAGTTACTAAAGTGTGACTTGAAAACTGACAATCAGCTACAAATGAGCTGAAATTTAATACTTGTGTACGCCGCTGGCATGAGAGTCATGTCAAAAATATGCATCATCACAACCAAGTTTAAAGCAGTTGTTTTTATCCTTGCATTTGCAACGTCAGTCAAAGAAATTCCATTCCATGGTACAGTTTGTACTGGAAATGCAATCTTAATATCACACACAAGTACATGTACCTTGTACATGTTTCAAAGTTTACATAACTAGCCTTTCATAGGAATAGCTTGGCGTACCATATAATTCACTTTTCAAAAAGTATTGTACTTTCTTCAAATGGAAACCATTTTCAGAGTTCCCAAAGAATTATTAAATGTGTAACTAACTAATTCTCAAATTAGTGCTTTTTTTGAGAGAGAATTAACCAGTTATATGTAAGTCTGTGATTATACATGAACACCCACTTTCCATGTCATTGTCAGGGCCTGTGGAGCAGTTTTGAAAGTGTGGGAGCTGCACCCACTGAGAGGAGGGGGGCTGACTTTAAAAATGGTTGAAGGAACAGTCATAAATTTGTATTTTTCCTGTGAGGTCTGCCAGCTGTAGCCAACCACTTTTTTTATTTTGTGAGAGTACTTTTCATTTTCGGGGAGAAGGGTTGGTGCAGTGGTGAGAGTGCTCGCCTTCCACCAATGTGGCCTGGGTTCGATTCCCATCATAAGTGGGCTGAGTGTGTTGGTTCTACTCTGCTCTGAGAGGTTTTTCTCCAGGTACTCTGGTTTTCCCCTTCGCTCTCTCCAAAAAACCAACATTTAATTTGATTTGAGAATTAATGTTAGTTAAAGAATTTATAATTATTTGTTAAGCTTATGATTGCATGTATAAGGCGCATTTGATCATATATGTACATGCTAATTTGCACCTAATAAGTAATAATTTTTTTTTTAAGTGTATTTTACTAAAAAATTTTTGACAAAAGTAGGGAAGGTGACCCCTCCCCCTGCATGGTCCCTGATTATAAGAGCACTAGGAGATGACCATATCAGAGAACTATTTGAACCAATTTAAGGAGCTTAGAAAGTACTGTTTGTTTTAGTTGTCAAGGTGTTATATTGATCCCAGACATTTTTTTTATTATTTTTGTTTTGTTTTGTGTTCAATATTGTTCTTGGTGTTTTGCCCATTTAGGTGATGTTCTTTTAAAGCCTGTTATTGAAGCTGCAGGAAAGGACATATCGCACTGGTTTGACAAGAAAACAAAAGATGTAAGGACTGTGAATTCAGTTTTAAGGCCTCTCTCATTGATGCCCATGCAGTTGCACACAAATTAAATATCCCCAACCCTCCATGGACCCATGGATCATGACTATTTTAAATTCCAAGCTCATAGATTTCTCTACTAAACCAGACTGGACGCATCAGGCTGTTACGTTATGTTTGATGACATGGTTGTCATAATCTTGTAGTATCAGTGTGATAAACCAAAAATGGGCCAGAAGAGAGAAAACCCACTCTGGGCTCAGGGGTACAGTTAGGGTTGTGGTATAGGGATATATAAACCCTTGTTGATTTTGCAATTAGTGTCTTTTTTTTTCCTTTTTACAGATCCGGACTCACATTGATCCTGTGACAAAATGCAAGTTCTACTACACACCAAGAGGGCGCTTCATACACACACCCCCAAGGTGTCCCAGAACAGATTGGGCTAATGATTTTGGGCGGCCATGGTGGAAAGATGAGTCATACTGCATTGGAGTGCTTTCAGCTGTAACAAGGAGGATCAGAATTATTAACACGTTGACTTCCCAAGAACAAACTATTGAGGTACAAGATTTGGTACCCCTTAATTCCTAACCCGGCCAGTAGTACTACAGCTGTAGTTACTCTCTTCAGTCTGCATGTTGCCCTTATGGGATGGAAAAACATGAATTCCACACTGGAATTGAATCCACAACCTTCCATTTCCTGGCTATTCTGAGCTAGCATGGGTCATTGTTAGGTTCACCAAGTATGATACACACATCCTGCAATTGCCAGGGTTGGAGCTGACTGTAAGCTATTCCTCTGTAATGATGAAGAAGAAAGACTGAATTTCATACCCTCTTAGCCTGCGTAGCAAGCGTTTCTGTGGGGGTGGGGAGCAAAGAAAGACAAGGGAACAGGATTTTGCCCGCGCAAAATTGGAACGAGAGCGCAGTAATTCTTTGCTCCCAAACCCCACGGAAACGCTTGCTACACAGGCTAATACCCTCTCTAATGTATTTCTTCCTGTTCAAGAACATTTCTGTAATAATATTTCAATGAAAGGATTTTAATTTGGATTCCTAAAATAGCAATTAATAATTATGAAATTTCAAGAACCATTGCTTCCATTGTTTTTCACACTTTCCCTTACCCTTTTTTTAACCCTAAGAGTGATCAGCATCAAATTTCTTTGACTTGTAATATCAACACTTTATAAAACAGAGAGGTCATGAGAATTAAGAACAGGATTGCACAAGATGAATTTGTTTGATGTTTTGACAACTCCTCCTCACTCTGTTTATAGGAAATGTTTAGGGGCAGCAAATGAGAATTGAAATGTTGATCTTGCAATTTCCAATGATCTTCCTTGAGGGAGGAGTGGATATTTGTCACCTCTCACACAAAAACGTACGCAAATGGATATCCATTTTTCTGAAATAACTTTTTCTGTTTGCTCTTTCCATAACATTATCACTGCTTTTTTAATCACAGGTTTGCTCTGAAGAAATATTGAGTGAAATCCAAGACAGATATCTGAAGTACAATGCACATGCAGCTAGCTACACATGGAAATACAATGGAAGGAACCTGGACATGAACAAGACACTTGAGGAGAATGGAGTCTTGGATGAGAGTGAAGAGTTTTACAAGTTGAGCATGAATGACGAACACTTCCTACCAGCTATTCATTTGTACTTCAATGATGACCTGACGGAGGCCTAAGCGAGGAATCCACACATCTGTCCTTATTATGATGCCGATGTGAACAAAAATATGTCATGGTTCTAGACCTAGTACCAGTGGAGAGGCATCAAAACAACATTAAGTTCTTATTTTATGGTAGTGGTGTGAGTCTGCTTCCTATAAATAAATAAAATTTATTGACTCAATGTAAAAAAGTGTAAATAACTAGACGTGTTGTTTTAGGTTGACAAGATTCAGAACTCAAGATTTTTTTTCTCTGGTTTGACAAATAAAGAATTATGTACAGTTGAGTTTGTAGTATTTTTTTTCCCCTCTGGTTTGACAAATAAAGAATAATATTGTGTACAGTTCAGTTTGTAGTATTGTGTCAATTATAGCTGAAATAGACACATTTAATTGTCATCAATAATATTATCACTTATAATTAAATGAAAAGAATAATTTTTTTTCTCACAAATATGCATAAGAAAGGCACGATATGAAATATGAAATCATAATACTTTGAAATACACCAGAACCAATAACAATACACTATATTTAGCACGTTGGTCAGAGCTTCTGCGACCATGTCCATGATTAGGCTGTCAGATCACCTACAGAGTGATCTGCCAACCTAATCATGATAAATGTACAGAGATATCAAATTTAAAGCAACTTTTCCTTTCAGCAATATCCTTTATCCCTAACTTCACCTGTTGTCCAAATTGGCAGAGTCATTACATAACACCCAGTTGCATGCTGATAGGAGTTCACTGTATTACAATGCTATGGGTTTAATTAAGAAAGAGGAAAGAGTTCAACCATGGATTGTTTGGGGGCACCCAAGTGGGCAACACAAAGCTTTACAATTAAGACTTTAATTTGAAAACTAAGCTAAAGCTTCTGGTTCAAAAGTGGCTTCCCATACATTTGTTAGAGTGGTTGGAAACTTTGTTGAATGAATTCCCTCAAGGAGACCAATGAACCAAGTAAACCAACAGCTTAGTTGGGTATTGAACAAGCAAAAGGAGTGGAAGGTAAACAACAACAGGAAGCCTTCCTGGTTTTTTTCCTCCCTATGCACTTTTCATCATCATCATAAACTTAATTTAAACTTGAATTTTTGCTCCTAATATCATAATAAAGAGCCCCGTGGACAGGATATGACCAAGGTTCAGACAAATAACTGAAAAGTCACATTATTTCCTAAACTGGTGCAGACAACAGGAACAGCATCTCTTCGTCAATAATTATCTGGATGTTCCATCCTTGAACACAGAAATGCAGAATGATCACTTAAACTCGTATTGACAGCCCTAAACATGATACCCCCACCCCCTTCACCTCTTTACATGCAAGTTTCCGTGAGTCCTCTTCCCCATGGCATCTATAGTTTTGTCCAACCCACTTTTTCACAGTCCAAGTTAAGACAGCATTTTGGTAAAAATTCAACTGATTGCCTTTACAAGAAGCATCCCAATAACATTAACGAATTCAGACCACCCTGTAAAATAAACACTTAAAAAAATTATTAATTTCCAAACGCCCAAGTCCCAAGTCTAAGTTCACTTCTATTGTGTTGGAGGAGTTTACAGGTAATCTGTGCTTACAGACTGGCTGCCGGTAAAACACATCTATGAAGTTATGACACAAGTCAAGTCTGTGTGGACATTCTTTAATTAAAAACAGCTAATATCTGCATGCCAATATGAGAATATCAATTTTTTATAAAAGAGCATATCCCCTGCTGCAGCAGGGCTTGCAAGTGATATAAAAACCATCAAACATTTCCACAATATTTAATAACAGCTTCTTGTTTTCTTTTTTTTAAAAAGTTGCAGAATTGGATGCAAATCAATGCATTCCCATCAAGCAAAGAAGTGTTTCATATTTCTTAATTTAATACCGGTAGGTGATGCAACTCTCTATGAAACAGGCCGCTTTTTGGGCCGTTTTCCTTCAGCCCACAGTGACATTCTTGTGCTTTTTGTTCCACGACTTTCACTCGTCAACGTCATAAAATACACTGTTAACAAGACAACCACCACCAGCAGGCCAATGATTAAGAACGTGTATGTATTTGTAGTAGATGTGGAAGGAGATCCAATCTCACGCAGGTGCACCTCAGCAAGTTCAAAGGATGGATTTAGGTTAAGAGCGTGCCTGAAATGGATCCCTGCTTCCTCAAGATCGCCAGATGCTCTCAATATTTCACCCAAAGTGAAATGTTGCAACCAACAATTTTGTTCAGTTGGTTGCATTTCTAGTGATCTTCGCGCAAGGTACGCTGCATCATGGATATAATTTAAATTGTATAAGACCTTTGCAAGGTTAAGGAGGGCATCTGCATCATTTGGTGAGTAGTATAATGCTCGTCTGAAGCACTCAATGGAGTGGTAGGTACTTCCTCTAATCCTCCAGAAGTTTCCTACATGATTGCAAACTACAACTGAATTTGGACTCTGCAATGGAAGTCAAAACAGTAGAATCAGAACTGCATTGTATGATCTAGAAGTTCCATGCAATTACAGGGGCAGTATGTTTCAGAGAAGAATTTTCTGGGAGGTATGCGATTTTCTTATTTATGGAGAAGTGAAAATTACAGCATTTCTGACATCGTTTTTTACATTTTTTGTCTTAAGTCCATTTAAGGGGTGGCAAATGGTAAAATCCGAGACTCCTCGAGATGCTGAGACCATTGTTTGAGAATCCGAGACGGAGACCAAACATGCGATACTTCGAACCAAAATAATGCACTATAAACAAGACTTCAAGATTCTTCGCAAAGGCTGCCGAGATTTCAAGATCGGATGAAAAGTTTATGACAACTAAGATTTTAGAGGTACCATTCACCTCCCCTAATTACGCAAGGCTTAAATAATACAACAATGCTGTTGCAATTTTCATCATTCTCAAGTCAGCAACCACCAGTAACTGCCTTATTTTAAGAAAATACCATTTGAAAGCTGCAATCTTGCATTTAAGACATTGCTAATAACTTGCTACAAATACACAGTACAGTGGGACCCAGCCATATGACCACCCCGTCATTACGACCACTTTTTGAGGCCCGAAAATAAGCCCACTTATTCTCTTGTTTCAAACTTTGTTCATCTGGCCACCCCACTGTTACCACCAACGATCACCTAGTCATTCTTTTCTTTACAAAAATTACCCTGTTAATATGACCAGTCAAAATGTGTAGGAAGACTGCTGGATGAAAACAGATTCAATAATAATTGAGAAGCAATAATATATTTTATGGAATATTGTTATCCAAAGTTGTTAGTGATAAGCATGTGCAATTGTTATAACATCAGCCAAATCACAGTGTTTAGTAGCAAGGGTGCATGGACAAATGGTACCAGTTGCAACTTCATTTTTTATCAGTTTGTTACTATTAAAAATATTTTCCCTCCTTATTTCATTGTGGCTTTTTTCCTCAAGTTTCTTTCCCATTCATTTCTTGGAGATTCGGTGTCTAAAATATTTGATCCAATCCCATAAATGTGACCAAATTTAATTTTGATGGCCTGATGATGGTTGTATTAACAGGGTTCCACTGTACACTATTAAATTGGAAAAATTAATTGGAGCACAATTAAAGTTAAACTTACCTCTTCAATTGCTCTTTTTAAGTTTGATTCAATCAAACCCAAATCAATTTCCTCCATTTCACTCTTCTTGAAGATCAAAGCCACATCTTCCTCTATAAAGGTTGGATGGTGCTCCCTATTTGCTATGCCTTCTAAGTGATCATAAAAAGTTTCATTCACTGGGGGGCCACAGGTTAACTGTGGTGCTGGAAAGAGCTCCATAGATCTTGGACCCATCACATCAATGGCATTACTGTTAAAAAATAAATCTAGCTATAAGTAGTAGTAGGCTTGATACCATAAAAAAAAAATTAGTATTTTCTCTTTGAAGAAGTTAACCAAAACATATTTGCCCACCTGTGAAAAGTAATAATAATTAGTTTTGCCTTTGTGCTCAACAACTTAGGGAAAAACATGGACAATAGGCCATATTCGTATTCTCAGTATTGAACTGGATCTAGCATGAAGTGGAGGCTCTTGCAGGGGAATCTTTTCATATGTAAATGTATTCCCCCGCAAGAGCCTCCACTTCATGCTAGATCCAGTTCAATACCGAGAATACGAATATGGCCTATTTTAATGGACTAGTGATCTGACTTCCAGTACACCTGTACTGTTTTGCATATAAGTCACAACACTTTTATGGTTTGATCTACATTGCAGACATTATTTGAGCAAGTTTTTTTTATATAACTTTAACTATTAGTTTCTTAATTTTTATCTGTGTACAGCCGAACCTCTCCACAACAGCCACCTTGGGGACAGAGGAAAGTCGCCATTGTGGAGAGGTGGATGTTATGGGTAGGTAGAGGCACAATATGACACCAGTCCTGCTTTTTTATTATTTTGCAGGGGGGGAGGGGGATGGGGAGAGACATTTTTTTTTTTAAAAAAGATGCTTCTTGTAGCAAATAACCATGCACCACAATCAAAATACATAATGAAACAAAAACCAACAATTAATGTTCCAAAACAAGGTAAACGTAAGTACAAAAGTTTGCATCAACTTCCTCTTCCGCACCGTTGACATATTTGTAGCTTATATCACTAAGGTACCTCGAGTAACTCATCAACCTGACTTTGTTCCTCCAGTCAACATGACCTTTTACAATGAAAAATGGGGGTTTTGTATACATTATCATTGATTAACTGACCATTGTCGAGAGGTTACTTTGGCAGAGGGGATGCACTTTAGTGGCCATTGCCATTGTGGAGAGGTGGCCATTGTAGAGAGGTTAAAATAAGAGCAAATGTATGGACCATCCGCCAGGAAAACAATAAATGGCTGTTATACAGAGGTGGCTATTGGAGAGAGGTGGCCGCTAATGGAGGCTCAACTGTATACACATTCTTATCATTTTTAACAACTCTTGTGAAGTGCAACTGAGCACAAATGATTTGGAAATTACACTGTACATCTGTACATATGTAAGTGTTAATAGTACTATTAAGATGTATGTGATCACTGCAGTTAAGAACACCTCTAGAGCAGTGGTGAAAGTACAGTCTGAAACATAAATTCAGGATTGTGCAAGAGTTGAACCCATGACCCCTGCAATACTCATGCAGTGCTCTACCAACCAAGCTAACAAGGCAGCTTGGAGCTGGTCATTTTGTGGATTCATAATAAACCTGTCATATTTGGACTGCAGATTAAATAATGAAGATGTAGGTGATCACCTACTAAAGAGGTCACGGGTTCGCCTCCCACACAGGCCTGAATTTTTTTCAGGCTTCATCTTCACTACATCTCTTGAGGTAATTCCCTTGAAAAGGATGTACCAGGGTTTTCATCAAGAACTGAAGTAGTAGGAGGATATTATAAAGTAACAGGAGAATCTGGCCACTCAGATGAAAAATTATCTTCAAGGCTGCTACAGACCATCGAAATTTAGCCGGAGAATTCCACACAGTAGCCGGAGAATTCTCCGATCTCCGATGCCTAATGAACACCCTGATGTACTGCCCAGATTTTTTTTAAACTTGGCACAATTGATAACCATGCATAGGACATTGAAAAATGCAATAAAGAGATAGGGTCGCCATGCTTGTTTTTGCCCTGTATGCGCGTTATTCTAAGTGTGTTTTGCTGAGTTGCGCAAGAAATGTTCGAAACTTGATCAACTGAAAAATTGTTATTACAGAGCAAAAACTACAAATATTACTGAAACCTAAGGCATATTCGTCTTTCTGGGCTATAGTCTTTCAGTGAAGTGATTTCAAATTGACCAATGTTGCAAATAATGTAAGGAATCTCATACTCCCTGGCTTCAAATGCAGAGTTTTACATCATTTATTCACAAATACTACAACTTCTACTACCAAACTTTTTTCTTTTAATAATGTTTTTCGTGTACCTATTACAAGTAAATAACACCAATAAAAAGGGGGCTCACCATGCTCATTTCTTCACAGCAGAACAACAAAGGGAAAATTTTGGCTTCAAATGATCATTTTCTGCTAAGGGACTGGGGCGAGTTCTAAAATGGTGGACCACACGCACAGGTTTGCGTTTTTTTCTGCTATTTTTGCTTATTTATTCCTTGCAACAAGTGATCTATGGTAAAGCAAATTACAAGAGTGATCAGAGAATTCAATAAATCAAACCTGGCAAACATTAATGTTGCAATGTTTTGCGCAGTAGGATATGCGCTTGGAAAACAAGGGAATAACCTAAGTAGTGTTCATAACTGGAAAAGATTTCTGAACACCACCATACATTAATTATACATGCATCACTGTCATACTAACCCTGTTACAAAAACAAATAGAATTTGATTCATAAAATGCATGTATAATTAATGTATGAGCAGTGTGGAAATCTTACCCATAACTGTGATGATCACATACATCTTCATTATTCATTCACCCAAAATATTCCCCTGAATCCCTACCCCCCCACCCTTCTCAACTCCAACAAAAACACAAAACATCAGCCCTCCTTAACCCCTCCTAGGCAAAGATCAAAGTTTGAATGGATCATGCCCAGTGCATTACGACAGCTTATAAATTAATATTTAATTGAAAGAAAAACAAGAACCTTAAACTTTCTTTTTCTAAATCCATAAGTAATTTGAATAATTAGACTGACAGTAAGTTAAAATTGTTTAGATACAACACAGCTTGTGTGCGAATGTCCGCCTGGAGTGTTAACTTATTTTTATCCAGGGTGCATTATTTAAAAATATGACAAGCCACCATTGTTCGATTATTTACAAGTTAGAATACAAATTGCGACACGCCGGGAACTTGAACGAAATTGCTAGAGGCAGATGGCAGCTGAAAATACATTAACCCTCCCAAACGTACACGCGAAGGTACCGGCGATTTGCACCACGGATCCAGATATATGCAATGACACACTACTAAAATAATCAAAATTGTCGCGTTATAGACCAAAACAAAAAGCGAAAGTCAATGCCTTTTTACAACAGTCACTTGTCCTAAATACCAAAACGAAGGAAAGACCTTTGTGTTATGTTATGATGGCTAGAAAGACAGGAAGATCTAAAATAAATGTGATTTCGCATTCAATACGCAAATGTGTTCCAATTAGTCTTATGGACCGAGGCAAAAAACTAACAAGCCATTACATTACCCAATTCTAAGATCTGAAGCCTATCGATATCAAATTAAATATTTTAGTCTTTGATTTCGACATTGAGCGCAAGAACACAACCTTGCTAACTAAATTTAAAGTTCATGAAAAAGCAACGGGAAAGTGACGAACTCTTTTCGTGTTTTAGTGACTTTAAACTTGCAGCACTTAAAATGCAAATGTAGCTAAGCACGTTGTGTCCTCGCAGCTTTCGCAAATGTCAAAACTTGCAGGACACGATTGACCCTTTTTTTTTACC
>OX419338.1:29196547-29204047 GCA_948470475.1 Galaxea fascicularis
TCACAAAAACTGTACAAAACTCCAACGTGGCATAACCGCAGGGTGTGCGCAGGATAGAAGTCTCCACCAAGCACATTCTCTTTACTCCAATGAAGATCAAACAGTGCCTGAGGCCACCTGCCATGCTGGAGTCATAACAAAGACCAAACAACTTTCCGTTTTTCTTGTTAATGTAACTTGGATGTGCGCATGTCGCATTAGGTGCAGGCCGTACCGTGAAGTACAGGGACCGCGCAGCAGGGGCAGCCAGAAATGGAGCAGAAATGGTACACGAACGACGAAAATCTCACCACTTGGAATCACAGGGCATGCAAGATTAGGATGCGTTCTCCTTGCGTCGAACGCAATTTGACGCATTTTAACCATTTTTAGAGTCAGCCCCCTCCCTTCAAACCCTGAAATGGACGTACTGTTGATACTTGCCATGAATAGTTTTTCTGTGGTAAGTAGTGACAGGCCCGGCAAGTTAGTTTCGAATCATTATAGTTTTGTTTTACTTTGTTTATCTTTGCCGACAGCTTCTGTTGTCTCCAGCGGTCCAAATTGAACCTTGCACCTGACTGTAGCAAATCTTTCATAACTTTTTTTCGTGTGAAATGAAGAAAATTTTAGCCCTTCACGCAAACATTTGTGATGGTAAGCAGAGATTATATCCATGTAAAGCACTGCGTACAATGTCATATTTTGAAACTATCCTATCGAAAAATTCTGAATACGTCCCTGTTTGATTTCATCGGCACAGTTTCAAGGCAACGCAGTTTGCCTTCGCACAATGCTCGACAACCGGAGCTATAGCAACAAGAATGTCTAATGCATTTATTACAATACGTGTCTGCTCTCTGTAAAAATTTGGGCAACCTAACTATCAATACGAAAAATTTTTTAATACAAGTACAAAATAAGAATAAATATACCAGAAATTAACGGGTATATCAAAACGTGGAGTCCAGCCACAAATTCTATTACCACTTAAGACAAAAGACAGACTTGACAATGAGCTCCTGCTAATACTCACTTAATTAAATGTACATCAGTGCATTGTTAGACAGGAGCATCAATAATAAATAAGTACCAAGTCCATATGTAATATTATCACATGCCTAACGTGCTTCAAAATGAAAGTAGCTTTCTCATTCGCTCCCTAGGCGATCCAGTCCGAAGTCTGCTGAACAGACCGCTAAGAAAACCTAGCCTCAAATTTATTTCTAATTCAGTTCTTAATTTGCGTTTTTCAGAGCATAATGATATCAATTCAACGGGCTCAAAACAAAGGCTGTTTTCGACGAAACCTTGCTTAATTTGTGTTCAAAGTTCTTTAATTACAGTTTTTACTGGGTTCCAATCGGAAAAAACCAAGAACAAATTAGTTCTAAGAATCCACAAGCTTGATAAAAACGAGTTGATGGTCGAAGCGAGATGCAATTTCAGGGACGATTTAACAGACACCACACACCGAATAGATCGAAGGCTCGGTTAACAGTGGTTAAATGCCGGCTACCCCCTTAAGACTTAACTTCCAATATCTGATTATTAATTCTCCTTTCTAGCTGCTATACAGTTCCTTGTACGTTAGTTAAGAGAATTCGGGGGTATATAAAAAAAGTTAATAGGGAGTTTTTGCAACTAGGACGGCAACGGTAACGAGAACTCCACAAAACAATAGGCTTAATGAAAAACAATCGCTCTGCACGTGCATTTACATTTTGGTACATTTCATTGCCGTCAGAACTCTGCAAAACAACAACGTGAAATGGCCAAGTTTTATGTTTGCTTGCGGGAATGAGAACGTGAGCGAATGACGGCAAAGTTTTCGTTGTTTTTCCTTACTTTTACGTCATTCATAGAAATTTAGTTCCCAGACGGTTCGCCAGCATTTTCAAAGTTAAATAAATTTCAATAATCGCGAAACAGATACCGAAACGAAAAAATATATTTTGAAATGACGTTTTCGTTGCCGCCGCCGTTGTCGCTGCTAAAACTCCCTTAACACCATAAGGAGAACGTACATGCTAATCACGCCTGGGAGTTAATACTGGTAATTGAACTGAGTGGAGTGCAATTTGGTCTGAAATCATATAATACGCGTGATTTCAAAATCGAACGAGTGCGCAGCGCAAGTTCGATTTGAAATCCCAAGTATTTTAGACCAAAATTGTACGACACAAAGTTCAATTATCACTTTATTACACCCATTTTGAAATCACACAGTTTTTTTGTCAATGTTAATATTTATTTAATGTTCACTTCAGGAAAACCAGTTTTGAATTTTGATGAGCTTAAACAAAGGATGTGATTTAGAACAAAAAATGGTGCAATTTGGGAATAAATTGCACTGTTGGGAGCCAATCAGATTTCATGAATGACGAGTGATTTCAAAATGGGTGTATTAAATAAAAGGGTCAATCCATTCCATCCGCCATGACATTGATAGAATTGCGGCGAAATAACGGTTTCTTCAAATTTAAATTGCCGTTGAAATCGCCGGCAGCAGAACAGCGCGGGAAGGTTCGCGAGAAACCGAATCAGCGATAAAAAGAACTGGGAATCAAGAACTCTCACTGAACTATAAGACAGCCTGGATGGCGTTCCAAGGAAGTTGCATCTGCAAGTTACCCAAGAACGCGTAACTACATGACTTCACACTTTCCTCGATGAACAACTCGGTAAACTAGATGCGTTACAATTCCATTACAACTCCCACTGGATGCACCAAAAATTGCATATCTCCAATGTTTCCAAGGACCTTTTCCAATGTGCTTCTGACCTGTGGATGAAGGGAAAGTTTGGCTTTCAACTAAGAAAAATCGTGGAAAAGAATGCGTTACATAATTATTTACCACTAAAAGCTAGGGCACTGGATAATGCAATTCTTGAGTTTTGATTGGCTTAGCCACCATGGTATTTGATGTCTACCTGATTTCTCTTAACTACACCTAAGGATTTATATGGAAAACAGAGAAGGCTCTCCCAGGCGCTGTGGCCCGAACAGCTAAGCCGCCAAACACAAGCCGCGACGCCTTTGAGAGCCTCTTCGCAGGCTAAAAATAGTAAGAGTATGCTTGTTGATACACTGTAATTGAGCTTGAGGCATTACTGCATACATGTACCTCACGTTTAAGAGCCACCACAGGTGTTCTTTCTCTCTGATAAACCTCTGGTAAACATTAACCTTTTTTTTCTTTTTTGTGAACTTAGTTTTTGTAAACAAGAGACCCTCTTTGCCTTCCCCTAAAAGTAGTAACCCTATTCCATCAAGCCTCGGAGGAAAAAGTTATCAAGAGAAGTTTATTGATCCCAATTGCAAGTGGATGCTCAGAACTCTGCTGATGTAAGGTGCAATGCAAGAGTGTTCGCGTGAGAATCCTGGACACATCAACGCGGTTTATCAAATTAACGTCAGAAAACTAGACTTTTGAAACAAGGACAGTTTCAACAATCAGTCCACCCCAACGACCAGTGAATGTCAAACTGCATGTAACTTACAGCGAAATCTGCGGCACTGAAAACGTACAAGTTTTCCTACACATTTGATTGTTTTCTTATTCAACTCTATAGTTATGCTCAGACCTGAGTTATGCTGATATGTTTTCGTTACAGTTACTTAATCTAAGCCTACCTTCAACGAATGTTGAACGTCACAATACACCCAGAACTCGTCTTGCATTTTCTGCAAAGAAATCCATACTTAGAGTTAAGCTATCGTGCTAAGAAGTATAAAATGATGGCACCATGCGCACTCTTTTAAATAGCTTTCGTTTGTCTCCACCTACTATGCTGTACTTCGAACGCTCGGGCGCTAGCAAGTAGAACATGTAAGTTCATATGTCCGTTGCTGTAGTAGATGTTGTCGCTGTCACTTGCATATACTACTATAAACTAACGACATGTACCCACTACCCTCTTACTTAAGATGACTCCTGTACATAATTTCGAAGAGTAAGCGTTATCCTTTTCGGCTGGCTCGACAGTCGACATTCGCCATCTTTAAATGGCTGAGTTGCCGGCAACTGCACGTCAAAGAATCGTCGTTCACTGACTCGTTCATACATCTCCACCTGCTTTGCACAGGTTGACTGCAACTTCATTTGAAAAGGAAACCCCTGAGTTCATATTTCTCACTTGAGCGATACAATAACTTATGGACACATAGCCTTTGATGGCTCCAGAACTCTAGAATAAGATCTATAATGACATCAATATTTTTAAATAAACTTTTCAGAGTAGCTCATGATTTGTAGCTTTGTGTATAGATTTTCTGTTTTTAAGTTTAGGCATTTGTATACATATATAGTTTCCATCTACTATTGTATACTATTATTATTATTATTATTATTATTATTACTACTACTACTACTAAGCATTCTAGTATTATAGGTATACCTCTACAATATCGCCAGGACAATTTCGTGTCCACACTAACCTGAAATTTTGCATTACAGTGGGGAAGCCGGCCTTCTTTTATCAAAGAGCACACCTTCTTCCAAAGCTGCTCTACTGTTGAATTCTTTCCTATGGTGCCAAGAAGAAAATGTTCAGTTACTTCTGCAGAGCACAATGAACATTTTTTTACAATTTCCAGCCTCAAAAAGTTGATTCTTTCCACAATACTTGATAGTGTGGGGAGTGGTTGTCCAATCTCCCAAGTCGAGGGCTCAGGTTTAAAAGCGTTGAATTGGTTAATTTAAAAGTGTTGGTTTTTAAGGAAAGGGAAAAAAACACAGACCCCAGAAAAAACATCTTCGATTCAGTAAACCAGCCCACATTAGTTGGAAAAGAGTGCCCTCACCACTGTGCCAATCCCATGGTGACTTTCCAGCTAAATTGGCAACAGTAAGAAGTTATCATTGATCATTTAATACAGTCTTGTACCTTTCGTTAAATCTTTGTTTCTTCTTATGATCCACTTGCCACGTTGATGGTAGTTCAAACTGTGTTTTTTCTTCATTTCGTGAAGGATAGCCCCCTTAAATTTTTCCAAAACAAGATCTTCTTGTTTCCTGCTCTTGTTACTGAGATAAGGGCTTGCACACCATAGCTATAAAGAAGTTTTGAATGGTCAGTGTTACGCGATAATAACTGACAATTAAAAATTGACAGTGACATTGACATTTTTCGAGATCCCATATTCAGGGGCTTCATCAGAAGCTGGCAACCAGTGATAACTGATGCTTACTTTGCCTAGATTGTGTGGTTCTAGAAAACATCCATAGCCCCACCCCCCTACTTCTCCAGAGATGCTGTTTTTGGTTTGCACCTCCACCCCCACCCCTCTGGAAATTCCAATTTAGCTCCATACTTTTCTTCAAAAACGTTGTTTTTGCTGAGTCTGGTTTAGATCCCTTACCTAATTCAGTGAACAAACATGCTCAAAATGTCTTTCATACAAAATCTACTAGTAATAAGTATACATGTACATAACTGTGAGTTAATCTTTGTCACCTTAACAATAAAATGGTGAACAAATAAGATGTTAAGTTTTTTTTTAAAGCCATGTGATGTTGCTTCTTGTTGTCACTCAGTCAAAATAATCAGTAAAATCAAATACATCATATACATCATTCACATAATCAGTAAAATAAATGACTGAAAAACAACAGAAAAAAAACAAGGAAAATGGGATATAGTTTGAGATAGCCATTGTTCGAGGTAGTGGGGTTCCATTGTATTTTTAACACCTCTCCATTTGCTCATTGGGATCTTGGGAAAAAAGTATCAAAACTTTTAAGAAATTAAAATTTCTCACATTCAATATTAGCAGATGAATTCTGGAAATTCCTCGTCCACTAAACACAAGTTTATAAAAACAACTTTTATATCATACGGTGGTTTGTTGCAAGATTATGCAATCCTCTTACAGTATAAAATCATAACACTGTTACACCAAACCAAAATTAATACTTGTTAGAACCTAGCATCAAGATCCTGGGCAACTAAAAGAAGTTCAACACTAGTGAAGATTAACATAATAGCAGTCCTCTGTATATTGTCAAGGAAACAGTCATTAACTCACAGGTTTTGCCAATGCATTAAGCATTTCTTCTTGGGTCATGCTTCTCCTGTTGTCATCATCACCTTGCCTGTCTGAAGCTGGCAGCAGATTACAATCCTCTGATTTATGATCTTCTGCACAATGGTCTTGTGAGTTTAATGGACTGCACTTGCCAACTTGAGTTCTCAAAAATGATTTCCTTGAATAGACTGGTGAAAACTCCAAGAGATCACAATTTGTCGATGGTAAACATTGTGCTTTGTCATCGGCTGACGGATTTGATTTCTGCACTGAATCAAGTCGAGCCAACAAGTTTGGAGGATGAAACTTGAAACTGAGAGGAATTAACCTTATGCTGTCTGCAAATTAAAAAAAAGAATTCAGCTGAGCAAGCTTAACACAATATACACCCACGCAAACAGGTGGACTGGTAAAGGTAAGTCTTTTTTTCAGCCAGAGTCTAAGCTGTCTATAAAAGGGAAATAGAAGTGTTATAGATATCTGTTGAACCTTACATGTGTTATTGGTGAATTTTCCCAGAAATGCTGACCCTGGGAAATTATCCCCTTAATTTCAGAAAAAATGTGGAAATGACACTTATCACTTTTGTTTCATAGTTGAATAAATCCTAATGTATTGATTGTACATATTTATTCTCAATTTCTTAAGTCTTTAAGAAAATCAATATAAAGCTAAAATTAAAAAAATATTGTTAGAAATTCTTCAGAAAACAGACATTACTATATTGAGGTTCCCCAAATACTTTCCAATATCAAACAAATAAAAATGTGATAAAATGAATGTACATAATTCATATTTAATTTCCAGTTTGCTTTTAACCTCTTGATCCTATCTTTTAGTCATTTATGTCTCTATAACTCTACAAATCAGCTTCTGTATTGTTGTGTTATTCTGTAATTTCTTAACTAAAAAAAATAAAATTTGTTTCTGCCTTGAATAACATTGCATGCTAATTTGCAGGACAAAAGGTTTTTGTATTAATAAGTGTGTTTTTAATTGAGTTTTGTTGTTGTATTTAGTGGGATGGTAAAAGACAAGTCTTTGCTTCATTCCAGAACTCATTAGATGTGCTTTTAGTGTCACTGACATGCTGTTTTGGGAACTGTATTATCAACCCGCCCATGTGCTAGCACCAGCACCTGTTCATGTACCTGAAGCTTCAGTGTCACAATATTCTGTCAATAAGTTCAAGTCACAAAGCAAACTCTGCAATGCACAGTTCCAGAGAATAGCCACACCTCCCACACAGAAGGTCAGTGGGTATTCCATGGGGGAGGGATGGCAAAACAAAACATTTTTAATAACATAAAAGTATGGAGTTTCCAGAGGGGTGGAGGGTCTAAACAAAAAAACCCTCCATTGCAGGGGGGGGGGGGGGGGAATATTTTCCAGAACCAGGTAAAGGTAAAAATCTCTATAAAGACATGGTATTTCCTTCAGGAATTTACCATATAATTTTGAATTAAATAAATAAATAAATAAATAAATCT
>OX419338.1:29216547-29321547 GCA_948470475.1 Galaxea fascicularis
GGGGGGGGGAACAACTCCAACAAGGACTGTTTAGGACAAATTCAGGACAAACATAAGGAAATTCTGCCCTACAGTTATTGGTAAATATTTTTGGAATGATCTTCGTCTTTCCATTCAAAATATCTTATCGAAAATCCTTTTCAAAAAAGCAGTTTTCAAATATTATTTTGCTCAGCACTAATCTCCTTGATTCGTGCCAAGATGTCTGTGTGTGTGTTTATCTCTATAGGGCTTTGTTATTATTTCTTATTCTTATTTATATATTTATTGTAAAGAGCTATAGATTATAAGTGGTGTCGTTCAGGGCACTTATTAGTTTTTACTATATCGTGACCTTCTCCATAATTTCATTTTCTTATACTTTAATTACTCGTTTTTTTGTTTGGAGAAAAAAATTAAAACACAACATACAAAGGCCTGTTTTGGGAGAAAAACAAAATTCTTCCAGGAATCTGGAGAATAATTGCCAGGAATCAGAAGACTCAGGAATTTTTCTGGGAAATATGACGTAGTTCTGGGATATTGCAGAAAAAAAACAGGGATGTTGAACAAAATTTGAATTTTGATCTAGGGTAAAAAATCGGGAAGGTCTTAAAGGAGGTCTTCCAGGAGGACTTATAGTTACACATAGTATTGCTCAAACAATGTTTATTAGGGTTGTCACCCCCTGTAATAAAAGATATACAGAAAATTGATACTTTTGTATGGAATAAATGCAACAGATAGCAAAGGATCATTTGATTCAAAGAAGCAATAAAGACTTAATCACGAGTAAAATGTAACACATTGTGCTGTAAGCTCTCTTTTAGATTCCCAATAAAGGATTCAGTAATGGTTTATAATTCATTTTCCAAGCTCAGTGACACATAGCCACTTGGACTGATTTCACTCTTCCCACCCTGACAGATCATGCCTATGATACCTTCTAATTTTCATTTGAAAGCTTTGGCTTTTAAAGTACTGTTGCTTGTTTGTACTGCTATTTAGTTGTGGTTATCATATTTTAACAGAGCTGCTGACTGGAAACTTGATCAGCCTGATTGGACTGGCCGCGTAAGGGTATGTGCAAAGGGAAAAGAATGTTACATTAAGATTGAAGACAAGAACACTGGTGAGTATTATATCTCCCCAGAGATTACCGTAAATACCGGCGAGTAAGCTGCACTTTTTTCCTAAAAAAATAGCTTGAGTTCCTCTTTTCAGCATCATTGGATTGATGAGGGTTGGGGTATACATGTAACTAACCACGCCTACTTTTATAGGTTAATTTTTTTATCTATATAGTTCAGGGGAAAAATGTGGCTTGACCCCTTGAAAGAACTAGCTGTGATAGTTGTTATGCTAAAAGTGGAGGTATTTTCAAATGAGTAGAAAAAATAGCATTCTTTTTCCTGTTGGCTTTGGAGTAGCACTCACTCCTGTCACCAAAGACAGCTTATTCTACAGTACCAGCCTTTTTTGTTTATCTGAGTTTGTTTTCAATTTATCATGACTCAAAAATAAACCTAGTTTCAATAACAAACGTAAATCTACACAAAGACAGTGAACATAAACTGCATTTTACATTATATGTTGTAAGGTTAGCATAACTGGTCATGTGAGGAATGTGTTGTTTGATATCAGGTGAGCTCTTTGCCAAATGTCCTGTTGATGACTATCCTGGTATGGCAGTGGAAGCTGTATTAGACAGCAGCCGATACTTTGTCCTCAAGATTGTAAATGATAATGGTAATGTGTTACTGACTATACTTTGTAATTAATAATAAGCCCAGCTCGCAAAAGGTTTTACATCCAATTTACAATCTGTATGCTGTCTTAAGGCTGGTTTTCAGTAATGCCAGAGTCGCAATCAGAGTCGTAATCAGAAGTGCAGAGCATTATGATCTAGTGAAAATCAAAGCAATAGAGTTGGAAGTAGAATACCAATTCTGCTTACGACTCTGTCGCTTATGATCCAGTGAAAACTAGACTGTCGGTGTTGCAAGCACTGTTTTGGTATCAAACTGCAATTGGAGGATGTGGGAACCAGCATTGTGATTAGGGGTTTCAATAATTTTTGAAATAGCCGTCTGAGCTAGTTAAAGTAAGTGGCAACCTGGTTAATTAATTATTTTCAATTGATCATTTTAGTGAAATCTAAACAAAGTAGGCAGCAGTGAGAGGTAAATTGTGACAAAGTAGGTGGCAGTTTTTGCCGGTTCCTGGCTTCTAATGAAACCTCTGTGTGGTTGGTTGGTTTGTTCTTCTGTTTCTGCTTCCAACTCTGACAGTCTAGTTTTCACTGGATCATAAGCAGAATCGTAAGAAAATGGAAACAAACTAATTCTTCCGACGGCAATTCTGTCCAGCCTACAGACTTATGACTCCACTTATGAGCCCAAATTTTTTATTTACATTGGGTTGTAAGCATTATAACTCCAACTTTGACTATGTCTCTAACTCCGACTCTGTCTCAAAACATGATTCAGATTAATGGTATACATTCTACATCTTGCCATGGCAGAAGAACAGTAAATCTGCAATGTTGTCATCTGAGTGTAGCTATTTTTTTTTGTGTACGTTCATTCTTTTCTCAGACTGCATTTGGTATTTTTCTACTGACTCGATATCTATACCAAGGGTACCAGATGAAAATAGTGTTGTCTTGGAAAACATTCTTTTTTGGGATCCTTCTGAGGTTAAAACTGAGAAAATATAAGTCAATATGATGAATTGCTTCACAAACAGTTACAGTTACATATGACAGTTAAATGAAAGAACATTTTCAAATAGAGAAGCAGATGGGCTACATTGTATTAAATGTCACAATGATGTCTACTGGGAGAATGCTAAAATTCGTATCTAAAGAGAGGGAATTATGACAAAGAAAGGTTCACTGATGAGGGAATAGTCATATTTGTAAGATCATGAGAGTACTCTACCTTTTGACATTGAAACCCATCCTAAATACCTTCTTTGACAGCGAGAAAGACCATGTTTTTTCCATACACTCACGGCAGTGTATTGCAGTTATGTATTGTTTCTTTCATGTCTTTTGGTGTATTTTCCCACACATTTTTGCGATGAATTATTTACCATGATATTTGACTTTTCAGTTTTAACCTCAGAAGAATGTTGAAAAAGAATAAAGAATATGGAAAAAAATATTTAACATAGGATTTAATTGTGTGATTCCAGAAAATATCCATACGTTCCCCCTCCCCATGGAGATTTTTTGGTTTGTACCACCCCAGCTCCACCCCTCTGGAAAGTCCAATTTGGCTCCACACTTTTCTTTTAAATCTTTTTTCTTTTGCTAACCCCCTCCCCCCTTAAAATTTCCATTGACCCTCTGTGGGGATGAAGTGTGGAGGGGGGGGGGGGGAGGTTGCCAGATTGTAGGCAGTAGAGTCGCTCCATCTAAAGACCATTTCTCTCCACTAGTTAAACCAGCCATCCTCGTCATCACAATAAACATCATTGCCATTGGCATCATTGTTGATTAAGGCTTACATCTAGTCAGTACTGTATTGGTGCTGCTGGCAATAAGACAAGTCAATTAGGAAAGGAGGAAAAGAAAAAACTGAATTACTTACTGCCTTTTTTTGTTTTGGCACTTTTTCTTTCAGGGCAGCATGCGTTTATTGGAATGGGTTTTCAAGACCGTGGTGATAGCTTTGATTTTAATGTAGCGATGCAAGATCATTTCAAGTGAGTTGATTTCCTCAAGTAGATAGGTCCCAAAAACTTTATGTCACTAGAGCCAACTTAGGCTATGTTCACACGGGACCGGTCCCAAATGGATCCAATCTAAAACTTGTGACGGATAAGTGTTTTGTTTACACAGGACCTGCTAACCGTACCATAAATCCATTCCCAATAAGGTCCAACTTCTGGACCTCCTAAAAAGCATGTCCAGTTTTGGAACTGTTTCAGTCCCAAATGGATCTGTCATTGTGTAAACACCCAGACTGGTTCCTTTCGGTACTTGCAGTGCAATGTAAGCTTGGGTGATAGTGAAATTTATCTGTCACCATCTACACATGATTGACTGCTGAAAAATAGCTGCTTCACTCACATCGACCAGTCCCATTTGGGCTGATTTTCATAAACAGTGGCCCATTCCAGGATTGGGTCAGATCCATTTGGGACTGGTTCCGTCTGAACATAGCCTTAGTTGGAAGAGGAATAATTTCACTGATGCAACTTAGAAAGAAATTCAACAACTGCATCACTATAGTATAGCATATAGTTTGTGGTTACTGACATGTTGTGAACTTGTTGCCTTCTGTATTTAAAATGTCCAGTGCATTAAACTGTCAAGATTTCTAAGAACAATACAGAGGTCCTGTCAAAAGTATTCAGCCTTAACAACAGTTTTCTTCGTTTGGTGACAGCCCTCCATTTTACTTGTTACTTTAATCTTGCCAGGGACTCAAAATTATTTTTAAAATTTTTTTAATACCGGTAAGTTATCACACTATTGGCAGGAACTGTATTCAGTTGCTTCTATCTGCTGCTTATTATAAATAATTGAACAGCTGCTAACTTAATGAGGCTGGGGAGTGTTTTTAGTTGCATGCATGTGTGCTACAGTAAAAACCCACGTGTAAGAACCTACTTTTTTAGAGTTTGGCAAAACAGGTTCTTATATTTTGGGGTACTTACTGGCATTTTAGGCTAAGTAGGTTCTTAATTAGGTTCTTAATTTTTACGGAGTAGAAAATAGTATAATGTATGGTTTGTTCTTCATTATAAACTGTTATTTTATATAATAAATGCTTATAATCAAGAACAAACCAGTTATATATCAGAAAATGCCAGATCTAAACTTGCAACAAGAAATGGCTTTGTGTCTTCTGTACTGGTTTATATAAAAATGAGCTTCAAGATGATACAGGCATGGAACACTTAAACCAAGACCAAGATTACATACAAATGATACATTCTTTTAATTGTAGCAGAATTGTTTTATAACAACAGTTCACATTTAACATACATTGTGCATTTTTAGTTTCACTGTGCAATTTTTTGATCTCTAAAGACAACGTTTTTGGTAAAATATTATAAATAAAATAGTTTAACCCCACATATAAGAACCTGTTTTTGGCTAAACAGGTTCTTATATTTTGGGGTATTAAAGTAGCAAATTTCTGCCAGGAGGTTCTTAATTTTCTAGGTTCTTACACGTGGGTTTTTACTGTATCTACACATGTAACTAGGATGCACGTGTCAGCTGAATTAATCAAAATTACTATTAAAAAGCCACATGTGCAGCACAGTGTAAAATCATGCAAACTACAAATAAAATTGGCAGAAAATATTTATTTTAAGCTGAAATTTTGCTTGGTGACCCACCGGTATCTTGATTTTTTGCATGCATGCACCATTCATGAAGGCACTTCAAATATATTATGAAAGTTTCAGGGAAAATTATCCAGTACATTTTTCCGTAAACCTTCAAAAAGCCATAATTAATTCATGAGCCTAACAACCTATTACATCCACTAAAATCAGTCTCGTGCAGGTGTTTTATACCCCCGCAAAACACTGTCTGACTAAAAAGGGTTGGGGGGGGGGGTGGCATTTGATTTCAGTCCCAGGGGAGACTGATTGTATTTGCCTTGTTGGTATTCTTTATATAAAAATGTCATCCTCATTAGTATTCTTTATATAAAGAATACCAATATAAAGTCACTGCACTCGTCAGTCGTGATGACTGGATGTTTGTTTTTACTACCATTCTGCCATTCCCGAAAAACTTTCAAAGACCAGTTTGTCACTGCAAGTGTTAACTTTGGGGTAGCATTTTCGAGTAACTTCCTCACTTCCTAATCATTGTTAGGCTTCTGAAAAGCTCTGGAACAGGACGCCATGTCCTCTTAAGTCAGTAGAGGAAAAGTTCAAAACATGTGTGAGATTTGATTTTCGTGCATAATAATTTACTACCACTTTTTTTTTTGTATGCTTATTTCCAACGTTGACAAAAGCATCATTAATGTCATTTATATTGGAACACACTTTTCTGGGAATGTTTTTGAAGATGTTCAATAAATGTGCAACACTTGTTTTATAGGGTCTAAAAACACTGCTGCTCGTTTTTTAAACATTACACAAGAAAATTTAAATTTACTGCGATGATCACTCCTCACTTGCATCTACAACCGCAGTACTAATATGTATTATTTCATATATACTTCACATCACTTCACTGTGCGGGAAGATATGAACTCAATAAATTGACCTCGCTCCCAATGTGTGGCTTCATAGCTCAGTTGGTAGAGCATCGCACCGGTATCGCGGAGGTCACGGGTTCGAATCCCGTTGAAGCCCTGATTTTTTCAGGCTTCTTCTTTCCAGTTGCTTAAATTGGAAAATTTACTGCGATGATCACTCCTCACTTGCATCTACAACCGCAGTACTAATATGTATTATTTCATATATACTTCACATCACTTCACTGTGCGGGAAGATATGAACTCAATAAATTGACCTCGCTCCCAATGTGTGGCTTCATAGCTCAGTTGGTAGAGCATCGCACCGGTATCGCGGAGGTCACGGGTTCGAATCCCGTTGAAGCCCTGATTTTTTCAGGCTTCTTCTTTCCAGTTGCTTAAATTGGAAAATTTACTGCGATGATCACTCCTCACTTGCATCTACAACCGCAGTACTAATATGTATTATTTCATATATACTTCACATCACTTCACTGTGCGGGAAGATATGAACTCAATAAATTGACCTCGCTCCCAATGTGTGGCTTCATAGCTCAGTTGGTAGAGCATCGCACCGGTATCGCGGAGGTCACGGGTTCGAATCCCGTTGAAGCCCTGATTTTTTCAGGCTTCTTCTTTCCAGTTGCTTAAATTGGAAAATTTACTGCGATGATCACTCCTCACTTGCATTACACAAGAGGCCGTATTGGCCTTCACTCGGGCTTTTCGAGTGGCAAATGAATGTTGTGGATGGTATATAAAAAATTATACATGTATTTTGTGACTCAAACTCGATTCGTTAAAGCATTGGGCTGCCTGTGTGAGTGTGTGCCAGCGGAAATAAACACGACAGGACAGTGGAAACACAAACAATCTTAGTTTTCTGCTTTTCTGTGACAGACTTTTTAGCGTTTTCACTGGTATCCTACTGGGCTCGCGATCACGTCTTGATGGCACATGGCATTCACGGTTGTCGTTAAAATACACAAACTTCGCATAACGAGATCTGAATTCCTTTCTATATTTTATTTTCACTAACGCATCACGTTGATCATGTACAGATAACTGCATTGCCATCTCAAATAACTCGCATTTTTCAAGTACATCCGACATTTGTGTTGATAAAACTGATAACACATTCATGTAGAACACGCGAAGGTACAAGATTACACATAAAACTAACACACTACACAGACTTGATACAGCTGATAATCCACAATCTAAAGTATGCAAAAGAAATGAAATACTGGTGACAATAGCCATAAAAGTAAAAACGTTACTTGCATCTTCGCTTCGATGCGTGGGTTCTTTATCACTTAACATAGCCGCTTTCCTGTTGCTGTTGTTACTACTGCTACTGCCGTTCGTCTTTCTACCTCTAATCTCATCATCAACGGGTATCTTGTATTCGCCAGCACCTAAACTGTTCGTGTCAAAGTTCCACTCAAGTTCGTCAAGGAACATTTGTCATTGGTAGTCAAAGTTTGTGCACTCTTTGTACTCATTGATAACTCATTCAGCTCATTTGATCTCATAATATTTCTCACATTTGCTTCGAGTTCGCGGAACGAGCCGTTTCGAAATGTACGCTCACCATCATCATTTAGTGTGGGTCTACCACGAACGGAGTGTGCGTTTGTAACTGGTTCGAGCGTATTGGATACGACACCGTTTGTCATAGCTGTAGACATGTCAACTTTTTCCTTTGAAAATCCGTCGAGGAATCCACAGTTGCTTTGTCCCTTGCTTTTCAGCAGACAAGGCAAGCGTAAACAAAACGTAAACAGGTTTTTACCGGGTTTTACAGGTTCATCGTTAGCGCCTGCGCAAATACGCCGGAAATGAGGTTTGTGGAAAACAACGACGAAAAAAAAGAAAAACGGACGACAGATTTAGACTCGGGCCTTCCACAGGAAGCCCGAGTAATAAAATACATTTTTTTTCGTGTACATCAAATTCTATAGATAACTTTTTGTCATACCGTCTGAAAAGGTAAAGAATTTAGGCAACTTCCAATAAAGAAATAAAAACGGTAGGTCACCGAATTAGTTTTTCAGATAATTTACAACAACTGAAATTTAGAGGGCCTTTTTGTGGACCCAGTGCATTGCCATGGTAACTGATATTACATTACAAGTACCTCTATTAAAGTATAGCCCAACAATAGAGTTGCAGAGAGACACAGTTTGCCCACACCATCAAATATCCTGTTCTTTGTAATCTTTCATTGTTTCACAAACACTATAGCAACAAAAAACCCCTTCGAGCCTCCTTAACAGTTTTTCCCCTTCTTTTCAGATGGATAAAACAGAGTGAAAAACTTGAAGCAGAAGCTGTCCAACCTGATCTTACTCCAAAATTAGACCTGAGCTTTAAAGAAGGACAAACAATACATATTAACCTGGGGGTGGGTATCAGTCTGTAACTTCTCCATGATAGTGAAGAAACCATTAACCAAGCAGCTTAAGGGGTGGGGGGGGGGGAAGTGGGGGTGGGTTTATTAGAAGGTGCTGCCATGTTGTTGACACTGGTGTATTCTGAACACAATACATATACCTACATTTGAACAGATCAACAGCGAGAGTCCAAAAATAGCAAACTGCTGAGGGCAGCCTCTCTGTTTAACATCAACAATCCTCTGACTTCAAAAGTTAATGAAAATCGTGATGGTGCTGTCAGATGTTAAATTTGATCAACAGTTAAATTACATGGTGTACATTCACTCAACCCTTTGAGCTCTAACAGTGACCAGAGCCTACTTTCTCCTCACAGTAATCACCATTTCATCTAACACACAGGTTATCAGAATAAAGGAAATTATCATCAAACATGCAATGTCTTGATGTTTAACCAAATTCTCTGAACTGGTCATTGGCCTCCTTCTGTCTCTCTGTCTCCTCTCTTCTCTCTCTCCTTCTGTCAATAGTTGGTGGTGCTGCACTTCCTCGTATGGCCGTGTAGGCCGATACGTGAGTGGCAGTCGTGATTGCATGTACTGCAGACATGGATTGAGGTTGGTTGGTCAGTGGAACTTGACTTGTGGGCGGCACTCTTCTTCGATTCTATGCGGTGTTGTTGTGGTCTTCCTCGGTTTGCCTCACGCCTTGCTTGATGGCTGCCCTCCAGGGCGTGCGTGAGTCCAAAACGTTTTTCTTGGGATTGCACATCGATTCCTGCACTCTTCAGGTCGTGCTTGCAAATGTCCTTGAAGCGCAGCTTTGGCCGGCCGCATGTTCCGGACCCCTCCGCAAGTTTGCCATAGAGCAGGTCTTTGGGGATACGGCCATTGTCCATGCAGTGCACATGTCCGAGCTAGCGCAGACAGTGTTGGCTCAGGAGGGAGAAGACCTGCATGCTCCAATACCTCGGTACTGGGGATCCTGTCCTGTCACTGGATGCCGAGAATGGGTTGCAGGCAGCAGAGTTGGAAACTATTCAGTCTCTTCTCCTGGGTGGTATATGTGGTCCATGCTTTGCTTGCGTGCAGAAAGGTTGCTGAGGACACAGGCTCTGTACCTCTGTATCTTGGTGTTCTCTGTCAGGTTCTTGTTTATACACACCCTCTTGTGGAGCTTGGACATGTCACTGGAGGCTTTGGCGATCCTCGAGTTGATCTTGGGCTTGAAGGAAAGGTTAGAGCTAATAGTGGGCCCCAGGTATTGGAACTTGTCAACTGTGTGGAGTTCATGAGGGCCGATGTGGATGCTCAGGGGAGAGTCAGTGGCTTGGCCCGTCACCTCAGTCTTCTTCAGGCTGATATTGAGACCAAACTCATGACATGCGTGTGTAAACTGGTCAGTCAGTCTCTGGAGAGCTTCTTCTGTGTGTGTGCCCAGGGCGGCATCGTCTGCAAAGAGGGCCTCTTTGATGGTGACGGACCTGACCTTGGTCTTGGCTCAGAGTCTTGCAAGGTTGAACAGTTTCCTGTCAGATCTTGTGTGCAGGTAGACTCCGTCTTCATTGTTGTTGAAGGCGCAGGTAAGGAGCATGGAGAAGAAGATCCCAAAGAGGGTGGGGGCGATCACACAATCCTGCTTGACTCCGCTGTGGATGGGGAATGGCTCAGATGTGCACCATTGTAGCAGACTGTGCTGTGCATGTCTGTATGGAAGGACTCAATCGTGGAGTGCAGCTTCGGGGGCAGATGATCTTCAATAGTTGAAATAGTCTGCTTCTACTGACAAGGTCAAACGCGTTCGTGAGATCTATGAAGGCAAGGAAGAGCGGCTGACCTTGTTCTTGGCATTTCTATTGCAGCTGTCTCACAGAGAAGATCATATCGATGGTGGATCTTCCCGCCCTGAACCCGCACTGGGATTCGGGGTAGACATGCACAGCTAGGGCTTGCAGCCGGACCAGAATGACTCTAGCAAATGCTTTGCCAAAAGCAGGGAGATGCCACGGTAACTGTTGCAGTCATTGCGGTCGCCTTTGTTCTTTTACAGGGTCACGATCTTGGCGTCCTGCATGTCCTGTCGTACTGGGCCCTCTTGCCAGCATAGGCATAGCAGCTCATGAAGGTCCTCCAACAATGCTTCCGTGCCCTGCTTGATGACTTCTGTGGGGATTCCGTCCTCTCCTGGGACTTTGCTATAGGAGAGACAGTCAATGGCCTTGCTCAGTTCTTCTTTTGTTGGCTCCTCATCCAGTTCTTCCATGATGGGTAGCTGGCTGATGGCGTCCAGCACTGCGTCAGTCACTATGTTCTACGAGAAGAGCTCAAGGTAGTGCTCCACCCACCGCTCCATCTGCTTCTTCTGGTCGGTGATGTTCTCACCTGACGTGGTCTTGGTGACACTCTTGGTGGCAGCCGGGCCGGTGGCTTTCTTGATGCCAGCATACATGCCGCCAGTGCAAGCGTGGTCTGCCTCAAGCTGTATCTTCCGACTAAGATTCAGCCAGTAGTTGTTGACGCAGTGCCAGGCAATCTGCTGGCACTTGCTGCAGGCAGCCCTTAGTCTGTCCCTTGTGGCTGGGCATGGGTGTTGTCGTACACCAGGTATACAGCATGCTTGGCCTCCTCTGCTCTCTCCACCTCTCCTGCCAGTTCGCCTTGAACCATTCTTCATTCTGTAGCTCTTTTCTCCCGAAACTCTCCAGCCCTGATTCCTACAGAGCAGTGCGCACGTGTTTCCATTTTGAGTCAGCAGAAGTGGCGTCCAAGCAGCCCTTCCCCAGTGATGTTCTCAGGGTTCCGAGGAACTGCCGGACTCTAGAGGAATATGAGGCTCGGCTGGTATTGATGCAAGGGATGCTCTTGGTCTTGGAGTGGTGCATCTTGGGGGGGACGAGGTGGATCTTGAAATGGAACATGGTCCATGTCACAGTCGGCGCTGCACAGGCTCCTGGTGTTGCACACATTGTTTAGGTCCCTCTTTCTGGTCAAGATCAAGTCGAGCTAGTGCCAATGCTTGGACCTTGGGTGTCGCCATGATACTTTGTGCCTTTCTTTGTGCTGGAAGAAGGTGTTGGTCACTGCCAGCTTGTGGAAGGAGCAGAGCTCTAGGAGTCTCTGACTGTTCTCATTCATCTTCCCAATCCAAAGTGACCACGCTGGCTTTTGTTGTCATCCTCAGCGTGAGGAGTCTCTCAGAGCCTCCAGTTGGGGGTTCGATGGTCGGCAACAGAGAGTTCTTCACTGCGAAGCCCTTCCCATGCATCTGCGACTCTTCCCCTGCCAGAAAAAGATGTAATTCTGTTCTCACAGGGATCCGTCGTCTGGCAGTAGTGTCTCTTGTAAGGCAGTGATATCAACACAGCGACAATGGCACTCTCTGTCTGCAGTTTTCCATAGGTCATCCATGGATTCCAGGTCGCCGTTGAATCCAGGGCACATAGTTCTCACTTTCCAGCTTGCTATCGGAAGAGCTGGCATCTTCTTTTAGTGTTTTTGTTGTTTGCCTGGTGCTGGGATTTACAACCTGCCTGTCGATTTTGTTTGAGCTCCAAGCACCCAATGTCCGGGGCCTGCCCAGCTTGAGGCAGGTGGTAACTACCCAACAGAGTTCGAAAACTCCCCCCACCATTGAGAGTAGCCCCTGGTGCCCGGCTCTACGTGAGTTGAGCCTGGGCTTATAACCGGTAGACTGCTACTCTCTCTGTTGTTTCTATGCTGAAGGCATGGAGGCTGAAGTGACCTCTCCGGTAGCCTTTGCCTCTCCCGAGACAACCACAAGGGAATGGTATCCAACGAGGTTGTTGTAGGGTTGCTGGCACTTGCCAAGGGTGCCACCCCAGAGTCCGGTGGGCGGGGGCATCCATTTCCCCGTGGTAGACTAAGGCTCCAACCTGTGCTACCCCAGTGCCAGTGCACTCTGAACCAGTGCTATAAGGAATATGACAAGACCAAGTAAAAGAACACACGTGTTGATGTCAGAGTTTAAAGGGGTGAGGATGTAGAGCATAATCAACCCATACTTGGATTTGAGGTTGAGCATTACTTTTTATGAAACTACAGCCTTCTCCAGGGAAAAAATGGAGCTGGTTTTCCCTAGTGAACCATTGCAGAGAAAAAGCTCGAAATAAATTTGTTGTCTCTAATTTTTTCTGCAAGAGTGATGTGTTACGAGTTCGTTGTGTTGATGAGTGAGAAGTGGGTTGTTTGTAGACTAAACAGAACGCAGGGTTGTCGGAACAGCAACAAGGTTATTTATTCCAAACGAAAGTAGTAAACTCCGCACAAGACTTCACAATAAGGTCACACTAGGCTTACAAAATTACACTCGACCTCCGTCTCACTTAAATACTCACGGCCTCCGCCAAATGTACACGCGACCTCTGTCACACTTCAATAAACACGGCCTCTGCCAAATGTATACACGACCTCTGTCACTTTCACTCTTCTCTCCAAGACTCTAAGACACTCTTCTAAGAAAACTCTAAAGCTACACCGATCGGCTTATATACTTTACCACAATAAATTCTAGAACTTTCCGGCTCGACTAAATAAAGTAACATTACAATAAGAAACTATTTACAGCAACATACGCAAACGGCTTAAAATAGAATTACTGAACCACGATGGCACAGCACTAATTAAATATGCAGAAGATTCTAGACATTTCCAGACAGTAACGCGAGTCACGCAATAATTTTTCGTAACATGATGTTACAATTTGGTAAAAATGCAAACTTCAACCTAAAGCAACCAATGGGCTGGCAATGCCCCAGAACTTCCATAATAATTAGAGTACCTTAAGTTTGTAATTTTATCTTTCAGAACCGTGCACCAGGCGCAAGTGCAACAAGTCGGCCTAAACCTGGTGAGCTTCCTTTTTACTGACACTCTTATCCTACCAAGGGGGAGGGAGACGTGGGTGGGGGGGGGGGAGGGGGGAACATATCTGAAGCATTTTGTGATTTACAAAATAGAATTTGCAATTTGCAATATTAGGACATTGTCAATGTACTTGAAGGCAGGACATCTTGTAGTGGTTTGAGTCATTGAGAGTAGCAACTGAAGTAGCGACGTTGTACATGATCAGGGTTCTCAATAGATTTTTAAGTAGGAGGTGATCACTGATAAAGTAGGAGACTCTTCAGCGAAGCCACAAGAAACAAAACAAAGAAAAGCAAAGCGACTTAAGCACAAAGTAAGCAGCTATAAATGCAAAGTAAGCGGCGATCAATTGCCCTGTGCCGCCTTCTATTGAGAGCTCTGCATGATGTGTCCTTGCTAATTGCTTATGATAGGATAAAACTGCCTCACCCTGTGTATTTGATGCTATAAGCAGCTCAAATAGAGTTCTAAAGTGATGACGTCACAAAAATAAAATTTTTGAAATTATGGGATATGATGCCATATTCTTAAAGAGCATGCTAAAAGACGTCCTCGTCCCAAAAATTAGCTCCGAATCGCAATTCCCGGTAGAGATACAAGGGATCAAAGTTTGATGGCATTCCATACAAACCCTTCAAAATTTGTTTCTGTTCCTTTAGTTTAGAACAGACTCAAAATTAGAGAGATTTATATGGGGCAGTATCAAATTTCAGTCCTTCATATTTCAGCTGGAAATTGCAATTAAGAGCTAAGTTTTGGCAAGGAACCTTTTTTAAGGATACTCCATTCGAAAATGGCGCCCAATCCCATAATTTCACAGATTTAATTTTTGTGACGTCACACTTTAGTACCCTCATGGCCAGTTTCTCCAGGAAACAAAATGTGAACCATGAAGTTGTGATGAGGAGTCTAAACATTGAATACCACTGTTTCATTCCAAGTGTTGTCAGTGACATGGCATGTCTTTGGTCAATGCAGTCAACTCTCTCGTAAGCGACCACCCTTGGTGCACGACAAAGTGGTCGCTTATGAGAAAAATCAACAAAATATCGCAAAACTGAATTGATTTACTAATTATATAGAGATACGTTTTCATATAAAATTAACCTAATAGGGAAAAGATTGAAAGCAGTGGCGAATTTCACATTGAATAATGTGTGGAAAATCTTATCATACTACTGTTAAACCTTTGTATAACATTTTGTATCAGATCACTGTATCAACTCAAGTCATCTTTATTTTCATCCATGTCCAATGTACACGATTTCGACAATATGAATCCAATTAAGTTAGTATAATAATCCCCCGTTTAGACACCACGTTCCGGTTTTCAAATTGGAGCCAAACGAACACCTCTCCTTTTGTAGCCATTCCTGCTGCAATTTTTTTCAAAGTCCCTCACGACCTATCTGAAAGTCGGGCCGACTTTTTCAGGGGCGGGTCGTCATCACCCGAACAGGTCTTCACAAACCGACATTATACTTTCAACTAGACTTCAGGAGAGTCAACAGTATCTCCTTGAATAAAGTCACGACCTGACTTCCGGTAAATGGGTCGACAAACGCTATAGACGACCGGACTCAATTCGTGTGCATTGGACAACCTTTTTTTTGCATGTAAACAGTTATTATCTGTTGGCACTCCAGGTCAGCGCTATTAAAACTGAACTTTTATGCCATTTGAGTAATGATTTTCAACGAGCATACGTGATCATGTTGGGTGGTCGGTTACTGTTAAGAGTGGTCGTGCTCGCTCAGGAAATTTGATTTGTGGACGCTTACGAGAGAGTTTCTGAAACAGTGTTTGGCTTAGATAAAATGGTTGGTCACTATGAGTGAGTTGACTGTGGTCCTTACTTACCAAAATGGCTCTCTTGCCTCCAGCCGGTGGTGGCCTCGGCGTCATCCCCCCACCCCCTGGGGGTTTTGCTCCCAAGTTAGCCCCACCCCCAGGATCAGGAGCATCACCAGCATCTGCAAGAAGAACGGTCCAGGCAAATCCACAGGCTGCCTTTCCCAGTATGGATAGCTTTGGCTCTGCTCCAGCTGTCCAACAACAACAAAGTCAACAACAAAAACCAACAGCAACATCAGAGTGGGGAGATTTTACAACTGCATCAGGGTATGTGGCCATGAGGTACTGATCCTAAAGAACTTTTTTACTGCTTGCTGCAGGCAGTAGTTTGTATACGCGCGAGGCGCGAGAGTGAAATCCGGTCGCCATATTGGACGAGTTAGTGGAAGATCTGGGACGAGTGAGATCTACTAATTCGTCCAATATGGCGACTGGATTTGCCGGGCTTCTCGTGCGTGTACAAACAAGTGAACAAGTGAATACAAAATGTAACAGTTGTAGTAACAGAGCGCGGTCTTGGTACCTGTTTGCTAATGCGGTTCAGCCTACCGTTTGAACAGAATGTAACACCTATATCGCCTTTCTAAATGTCTGTGAATTCGCTCTACTTTGTTATACAGACTAGTTGTTGTGTCAGGAACGAAGGTCTACACTTATTTTGCGATTTGAGGGCGTGGATTCAGCAAATTAGCTTACGACTTTAGCCTGTTTTTTTGTTTGTTTGTTTGTTTTGAAAGACAAATAAGAGAAATCAGCGATGCATCAGATCCCTTTCGTTTCTTTTTCTTGCCGGAGGTTTTAGCAATCGACATGAGCTGATTCAGGAATTTCTAGCCATCAAATTCTAAATGAGTACAGAACTTCATTTCTGACTTCATTTCTAATCTGTATGCCAAAGTAGAGCGAGTTAAGACTGATATGGATTTTAAGGCCAAATGGCGATACCTGCCACGTTTTACAGAATACTCTTCAATTCGTCTTTTTTTCTTCTTTTGCAGGGGTTCAGACTCCAGCTGGGTACAGTTTTGAAGATCTTTTCATAGCAAATGTCTAAGGGGAAATAATCTACAATAATAATTCATACTGGCAGATTTCTGCTAATCCTGGGCTAGCACTTAGTTTTGAAAACAATTTTTTTTAGAAATAATATCGACTGCAATAGCCTACAACTAATCACAAACCGTATCTTTTTCTCTCTCGTTTGTAAATACACATGTATTATCTGTTACAGATCATTGTCCATAGAAAGCAAGGTACAAAAAATAATTATGGATGAAGTATACAATCTTAAAGGGGTCTGTTTTCGTTTCCAGGATATTCATACAAACAGCAAACACAAGTACTAAAAAGGAATTTAGAGCTAATGTAGTAGGAGAAGTAGTTGAATTTATTTGTCAGTTTCAACGGCCAACGATTTTTATTGCTGTGACCGAATGTCAATGAACATATCTAAAGTCGTCGGTCTTGACGTCTGTGGTGTGCTTTGGTTAAAAGTTGATAAGTTAAAAAGGACGTCTACGTTCACCTCGGGAAAGTTAAGCTTTACCTAAGTAAACAATTTAGTGAGATTCCAGAACAATAAAACCAACAAGAAAAATATTAATCGTAGGTCTTAGTTAGTCCATAATTTTCAGTGTTGAGTCAGTTCAGCTTTCATATTAAAGCCTTAGCCTGCTAGGATTCAAACATGTGTCGAAAGGTGAATTCCGACGGAAGACCAATCAGTTCAATTCTCACACCCGTAATGTTGTTATGAGGTTTGGTAGCATCAGCTTGCAGAGGCGGTTCCAGGTAAGGGGCCCACCCCATCCCCTGTTTTTGGACGAAAGCCTAGGGCCGCAGGGCCGAGGCGCCAAAAAATCGCGAAAGGGCCAACCCCTTATTTTTTTGGTCTGGATCTGCCATTGGCATGTACTGGGTTCATACAAACCTGTTGTTACGAGTTCGATTGTGTTGATGAGTGAGAAGTGGGTTGCTTGTAGACTAATCAGAACGCAGGGTTGTCGGAACAGCAACAAGATTATTTATTCCAAATGAAAGTAGTAAACTCCACACAAGGCTTCACAATAAGCTCACACTAGGCTTATAAAATTACACTCGACCTCCGTCAAACTTCAAATACTCACAGCCTCCGCCAAATGTATAAACGACCTCTGTCACACTTCAATAAATACGGCCTCTGCCAACTGTATACACGACCTCTGTTAGACTTCAATAAACACGGCCTCCGCCAAACGCTCTCAGCTCTCAGCTCTCAAGTTACTTCTCTTTACTTTCTTGACTCTAAGACACACTGCTTAGAAAAACTCTAAAGCTACACCGATTGGCTTATATACCTTATAACCTAAAATTCTAGAACTTTCCAGCTCGACTAAATAAAGTAACATTACAATGACAAACTATTTACAGCTACATATGCAAACGGCTTAAAATAGAATTACGGAATCACGATGATTCAGCACTAATTAAATATGCAGAAGATTCTAGACACTTCCAGACAGTAACGCGAGTCACGCAATAATTTTTCGTAACACCTGTTCAGTAACGAAGTGGCTATTCGTAAGGGCACGGCTGTACAAGATTTACATGGAAGATCGCTGGACAGTTTGCTCCCGTACGAATAGCCTCTGCCTTTCAGTAAAAAGGTTCGAAAGTAATGTAGCTCTGAGTCATGGTCCGTGTTAAATTCTCCAAAATTTAACGAGCTTTGCCCTTTGTTAAAAAAAAAAGTGGTTTTATGTAATTTTAGTTTCAAATTTCCAAATTTACGCTCATTGGTATCTGACTATCGATTTTAACCCTTTAAGGGGGGACTAACTTAACTACAGACTTAGCGTTGTTGCCAAGGGATTTTAACGGATTGTATTTCTACAACACTGTTTTTCGGTATTTTTGCCACTAAATCGGTGAAACGTGCGAAGGTGAACACGCGAACTTTGTAAACTGTTGTCGCACATGCGCAACTTGCTCCAGGCCTCAACCGCGCTTTTGAGAGAAAAATCCCTAAGACTTGTAGAAAATTTTGTTTAGTTCCAGCCTTCTTTACAAGCTTTCGTAAGCAGTTGTTGTTAACGTACATAACTGCAATGATAATGACGAATTGGTATGAATTCCCGTGCTTATGACGTCATAAATCTCACAGTAACGCGAATTTCGAAAAATCGATATGTAGAATTTTGCACCTTGGCGATCGTTAACCACTGGCACCATTTTCCATATCCAGGAGTGTGTGCCGCTCGAGTTTTAAGCTTTTTTTCTGTTCTGGTCACGTGACTAACCAAATATGGTTGTGACTTGAAAATCTTGAAAAGCTTTTTGATTGTAAAAACATAGCCAGACAGCTTGCCTGTGCAAGTTAGGGTTTCTAATATATGAGGGTTGGAATCTTTTCATAGCAACAATTTCAGCTAATTTTCTAGTTAAGTTAGTCCCCCCTTAAACCGTAAGAGTGAACATTGCTTAATTGATCCTTATAGTTACACTGCTCAACCAAACATGAAGGTTGTGCGAAAAAAGGAAGTGATCAACAAGTAACAGAGGTATTGATTGTTCAACAAATTCTCCTCATCATCACCATAGAAAATGTATGGAGTAGTATGGAGAATATACATGCTGATATTAGGAAAGGATTAAAGAGGCTGGAATTAGCTCTTACACAGGTGGCAGATGTAGCTGGGGTTATGTCAGTACCACAGCGGGATATAAATGCCATTTCTGAGAAAGTGAATTGGAATAAAGAGGATAAAGTAGTTTCATGTCTCAAAAGATGTTTCGG
Organism: Galaxea fascicularis; assembly: GCA_948470475.1. NCBI lineage: Eukaryota > Metazoa > Cnidaria > Anthozoa > Scleractinia > Euphylliidae > Galaxea > Galaxea fascicularis. Next base: position 29,235,650 of record OX419338.1, read on the forward strand.
TGTGTGGTTATTCCCCACCGCCTTCCAAGGGCTTTCTCCTTGAAAGAAAAATGGCGCCATTATTCCCTGGGAACGACGTTGGTTATTCGCCATTGTTTTCAGGTGTTGTGCAATATTTGGGCTAGTACAAAAGACATGTAATAAATAAGTGTCCAATTAAAAAAATAATAAAATCTAACAGGAGACCTAATTCTATGGCTACAACCTTGAGACATTCGCAATCAAAAACGTCTCTTCTTTCTCTAAAACGCTGCTGCTAACAAATCTGTGAGATACAATACACACCCCCTCCCTCTCCCCCTTTCAAAGTTGTTCCTCAAAGTTTCGAGCATGGTGTTGCACTGTTAACAACTTTGATAAGAGGGGGAGGGGGAGGGAAAGCGGAAGATCATGGAAACGTCATTCAAGGCCAAATGGCGTACAGTGTCTCAAGTAGTTTTTGCAACTCGTTGTAGCGACAAAGAGAACTATGAGAAAAGAGGAGCTGGATCTGCACGGGCGTGAGCAACCTCGTTCCCAGGGAAAAGCCTGGGAACGAGGTTGCGACGAGAGCGTTACAAGACCAGATTTCTACTGTACATAGGAACCCAACCATACGACCATCCAGTTATTTCGACCACCTTTTGGGATAGAGTCCTCAGTCGCTATTTTCGTTATAAAATTGCACCATTAATACGACCAGTCAAAATGTCTGGACTGAGGCTGCTGAATGAAAACAGACAAAATCTGACAAAAGATTGTAAAATGTTGGCAAAGGTTGTAATGTCAATCGACTGGAAAAGGTTGATTTATAGCGGAATTAAAGGTATAGTTTAGAAACGAGATGCAACATAATATGACCCTACCCCGTTAATACGACCAACGCGGTTCCACAGTGTAAATAAACAGGTTTTTTCTGTACAAAGCAACTAATAAATAAACTCGTCGTTGGATTGTACTGCCCACACTTGTGGTATTTTTAGCCATTTTTGTGTGAAAACGATCATAGATTTTGACAATTACGGTCTAAGACTGCATGTACCTTTGAAAGGAGCCACGTCAGCTCTTTCATTAGCGTTCAGGTCCGTTGATGCAGCGCTTCATTACGCTACAACAAAGCATGTACCCAATTTCTTCAAGCGAATTTGGGTGATCTGAAATAGGGTTAGGATTTGAGGTACCAGGCAGTACACTCAAATTTGGAACGTTTCAGAAATTATGGGCCATCGGCTTAATCAATGCACTTTTTCTATTATTTTTGAGCTTTCCAACTGATACTAGTACATTTTGTGATTTATCCATTTTGCATTTGGACAAGCTGCAGCATTGAATATATACACCTCAAATTTCCACCCGGATGGATCGTGTAAATGGTAAGCGCCCCTAAATACGGCATGCCACAGAATTTTCAGATCTAACCCAAACATTACACCTGCATGATTTTTGGCAAAATTGGCACAAACAGGCATTATTGAAACAGAGACTGCTCGATCATAATTAGAAGCACTTTCTAGCAAATTGCAGTTGTAAAAACCAATGTTGCAGATCGGCTGGAAATTACCGGTATTTTTGACTTGTTCACTTGCCTAGTTATTTCTTTCGTTTCATTTCTTTCTTTCTGTGAAACTGACTCTTCGAGTCGAGGCTGACCGATGTCATATTGGTTTCGTCTTGCAGCCGTTTTGCCTGAAAACAATCTCGTCCCCAGGGTAGCCATTTTGAATCTCGAGAAGACCCTGGTGATGAGGGTGAACCGAAACCAACTGGCGTGAGCCAGCTTCCATCCAAAGAGTCAGACTTAGAACTGTTCTGGATAATCTTTTCGTTGTTATATACTCAGAGACACCAGTTGTCATTTGTGGGTTGGGATAATGAAGTTTGAAAGAATGGGAATTCACTTTATGTTTTCGCTACTGTCACTGTTGTGGTATCTTTTCGTATTTTTTGATAAAAAAGCTTTTTTAATTTCCAAAAGGTTCTGGGGGGGGGGACTTCCCACCCTGCCCCTCCCCCTGCTCCGGGCCTGGAAGAAAGGATTGATAATTGCAGGACTTTTTTTTAAAAAAAACAGGATAACATGGAATCGGGACCACTGGCAGGCGCGGATCCATACCGGTTTCCATCGTTTTACGGAAATCGGTCAGAATTTTCATAACAAATATGTATATATTTTTAAGGGCACTTTAGGTAGGTAAAATTGAAAAAAATTCCCGGGGGAGCATGTCCCCGAACCCCTCTTGATCCGCGCCTGCATGGGATGGCCTAATCAACTGGCAACGCATGTTGACGTCAACAGAAGAAAAGTTGCGTGCATTAGCATTTCACACCTTTAATGGTATGAAATAAGGGCGGAGGTCACTTCCATTTTCTATAGGGAATCTTCATGGAATGCCATGGAAGTCCCTCTGCGAAATCCGTATCTAAGTTTGTGGTGCTATTCATAGGAAAATATCATGATACACCTGGAAATTACTGAAAGACGTGTTGATTTCCATTGTGAACGCCTTTAATGATTAATTTACAAGTGAGGATCAGAAGTCTGAATGCCCTTCATTTTTTATCACAGTCCTGCTAGGATTTTCACATTTTTGTTTGTTTGTGTAATTGTTTGATTTTTGGGGATTTGGGTGTGTCTATCTATGGTTTCCCCCCTATTCTTTTGAAAAAGACTGTAGAAGAAGAAGGATGGGTATTTCAACAGACGATTCTCACGAAAAACACATTATTTTTCACTATTTTTCCCAGTTGCAAAGCTTTTGCGACGCATGCGCAAAGGGTTAACATGAGCGAAACTTTTTCGGGGAGAAGTGCTCTGCGGTTATAAAACTGAAGCCTGAAAACAATTAACCGCCAACAGGAACGAATTTTGGCAACATTTACATGATTAAAAATTGGAATGATCTTAATATAATATAATTATTGCGCTAATCAAGTCAGTTCATTATTATGTAGTGAAAATGTTCTTAACAAGCCTGCCACTGTGAAAAAAAATGACATCCAGTTTCAATTTCAACTTTCGAGGAAACCGCTTTATTTCAATCGGTTTTAAAGAATTAGCCAGATATCCGCACAGCCCCTTACGTATACATTAATTATGCGTGCATTCGGTGACTCAAGTTCTATTCGTTTTCGGAGCAAGTTTAGCATGAAAGTGATGCATGTATAATTAATGTATGGGGCCGTGTGGAAATCCTTCCAAAGAATTTCGGCTGTTTGCCATTTAAACGTCCGCTCAAGCTAAAACAAAGTCAGCTATGGACTTTATTTTTACCTTCACTGTGTAGAATTTTAATTAAAAATAAAGTCACAGAGGAGAATATAACTTCATTGTTTGAACCATCCTCTCTTGGTTGGAACTGAATAACTGAAACAACGGTCTCTAGCCCCGGCCGGGAAAGGTGGGGGGGGCTTCTCTTCGGAATTCTTTGTAGGGGTCCGGTGTGCCGCCCAGTTCTCCAAATCCTCACCCTGTTTGAGACCAAAAAAATGCATTTTCCACACCAATTTTTAGACCTAACGTTGCGGTTACAAATTTTCCTACTGGCTTTGTTCTAGCGTACGCTGTGGGCTTCGCATCAGTGCGAGGCCAATAATTGGTAAAATTCAGCTCGAATGATATATTTTGGTTGCTTCTTCTTTCTCTATTATTCATTTGGTGTTGAAAAGACAAATGTATACGGTCTCGTTGTTCCCTGGAAAACGTACCCGATTTAAGACCGTAATGGTCAAAATCTATTCTTGTGTTTAGACCAAAAAGGCTCAAAAACCATACCCATTGGGGCGGCACATGCCTGTATAGCTTATATAAGAGAGTACCCACCTCCCGGGTCTTGAGCAAAGAGCTTTGGAGGTTCATTTAGATCACACTGATTTGAAATTTTTTTGTGTGGGAATATTAAAATAGTTAAAAAAATTGTTACGAATACGAAAGGTTAAGGATTTGGTAAAACTTAAGATTTCCGGTCGTGTCGTGCAGGGAAAATGCCAATAAGAAAAGCAAGATAATGTTGCATTGTTAGATTTATTAACTTGGCATCACAGCGAGTTAGTAACCGCAAATTTGTTTACGGTCCGTCGTATTATCCAAACTGCAAAACTGGAACACGTAGTTATTGTAATAGGTTAAGCGGCTTAAAACAATAAAGGACACCGCTTACCAGCACCGAAAAGAGTTGTTAGATTTCCAAAACAATGGCGACTTTTTATCCAATTGCATATTGGTCTAATATCCATGCGTTCGTCGGACGCGACAGTTTCAAAGCATTCACTGTTGGCGAGACAAACTCTTGGAAAAGAATTGTTCAGTTGTTTGTGCTATTTCCAGCTGATACCTAGACAATATCACATAATCTCACTGTTGTTCGGTAAATACGCCGGGCCGACATCAAATTTGACCCCGGTATTGTCCCCGCCATTAGTGAAGTCATCGTGGCGGTTTGTCGGAAATTCAAAGTGCGTTGAATTTAAATTAAATTAGTCATTTTCAATGTGTCCTGTATTTTCCTATTTGTTCTCTAAATCAACCCTGCGAAAGTAAATAACTATTAAATTGTTGAAGCCAAGAGAACAGCTTCAAAAGCCTGTTGAACAGCGAAATAGGTCATGCAGTTTTGTGGAAGTGATCAACTCCGGATCTGAAATCGCTTATTTAAAAAGTTTCAAGTCTATTTGAATTCAATTAATTAACCGCACTTTGGCGAAAAAAAAACCGTTGTCGAAGAAAGTTCTCTCTCTCTTTACTTTTTTTAATTTTTGGTGCCTCAAATCGCGATAACGCCTTTTTCTTTGAATTTCTTGCGCCGGGAAATCCCAGAAAGTTTCGGCAATTTTTGGTGATGACCTGTTGCGGGTTTGGGAAGCGGCACCATTCAAGCACCGCCTTCAATCAATTTTCGGAAAACTACAAGATCTTTTCGGCAATGCCTGTCCTGTATTTACAATCTTGAATTCAAAATTCGACTAGAGAGGCAAAAAATAAACAAATGACCCCGGAGGTCGGAATCTGTGCCTTTACGACTCCGACTTGTGTTTGAACAAATGGACTTCAAACTGGTCATTTTCCAGGACTTTGACTAGGCCGTCGGCCTCTGAAGTCGTTTGTGTGTTAGTTGGAGTTAATCTAATGCACGCCGAGCCCTTGTGCTGCAATATTTGCAGAGGGAAAGTCAAGGTCGAGGAAACATAGAAAAGAAAACAATTCACTTTCTATTGAAATACGACGAGCCCAGACGAAGTTACTGGTGAATAGACAATTCGTCGCCGGCTCGTTAAAACTGCACGGAGAATTCGTGTGTACGTACGTAATGCAGCGTGTGGAATTGCTGTTCAATTGTTTTGTTCCATGTCAATTGTTGATTGAATTCAGAGGATTGTTTATAGTTTGAAGCCAGAGGTCTCAGTTGGAGCGCTGCACTGCAACCACGAGCTTCATTTAAACACGCGGTGAAAAATTCACGGCCACACTGTGAGGTGAAATTTTAGAGCGCAAAGATTAGAAGAACTGAAACACTCCGCTTCTTAAGCACGCGTCTTTCTTCTCAAAAGTCAACTCCGGAAAGTACTTGAACCGGTAGCTTCTGTAACAGCAGCAAGCGATTTGCCTGCCCGCAAAATGTCAAGGGATATTCTACCCCATGTCTCAAGAATACAGAGAGTTTGGAACACGAGCCAACAAGGGTACTATATCCCTACTCAGTCTAGCAACACCACGCAAGAGAATTTGCGTTATTCTGCTGAAACACTTGTTGCGAGAAGATTGGCATGGATTGGAGACCAAATTGAACTGAGAAGAATATCGGCGGGACCCGCGGGAAATGACCCGAGGTTGATTGGACGATCTCTTGCTGTCGCGGGAGATGTTTTGGACTGCAGGTACAAGCCCCTTGCTAGAAGAAATGAAACTATTTTGAGACTTTTTTGGAGATGTTTCTCTGATCAAGAAGATGCAGGTTTGGTTTTTACAGGCGCTATATTGCAAGTCACTTACCTGGTACTACAGCAAGTGTCACGGAATATGCTTCTGTAACTCCGTGTTGCTACTTTCTCAGGAAACACCGAACACAGAACAATGTCACGAAAAACTGAAATTTCTTGCTGACTGTTAGCGGGAATTGTATTTAATAGTTTCACGGAAAATAAGGTGACAATGTTAATAGTTTGCGGAGTTATTTAAGAAAGCATTTTGGCTCGGCCTGTGTCGATATCTTGCTTGCATTGTAAATGATATGTCGTATTTTGATGGATTTTGACAAAGCTTATTGTATATAACCTCTTCATGATGGACCTGCAATAAAAGTTCGATATGGTAATCGTTGTGTGTTTATTTAGAATTACTTTTCTCACATCACAACAAAATGGTACGACCTAAACAACTTAGAAAAAACTCAATGCGTTTCTCTTCCTTAAATGTTCTCTTACATTTCCGGGGATAGCTACTTTAATGTTGTAAACGTAAATGAAAAAATTGACGCCGAAAAACTTGGGATAACTGAAAGTTATCTTCGCTGTCCATCCACCCCTGAAAATGTCGCTAAATTTGCCCCAAAGCTTAACTAGAATTTATCTCTACTCGGAACAGACAAACGATTGAATTCTTGAGGTTCAAAAACAATTCTTGTCGTAATTTTTAGTGGTTTTAGTTTTAAAACAATGTTTTGTCAAAATGCCAATCTATTTGTTTCGAACAAAAGATCCTTGAACGAGAAAATGCAATGTCAGTCAAAATTAAAAACAATTTCCTAACACCTAAAGTTGATTTGAATGGCAAAACACTGATGGGGATCTTAAATAAGCGGATCGTATCTGTTACAATATCAACAAGCTTTGCCCCTACATTCGCGTTTAACAAATCTCGTTGCATTTTTATAAGTTCTCCGATAATTCGAGTAGCGGGTTGAGGCGTCAAAGTGTCTATTACCAGTAAACTTACACAATAACTCGCATGCTGTTATCTTTTAGCCCCCCACAGTTACAATGTTCGATCGCTAGACCATAGTTAAGAAACGGCCTATTAAAAATTGATGGCAACTCAGCTTCTTTGTAAACAAGGCAGTTTTCTTTTCCGTGTTGCTATGCTTTCCTTTTAAAAAAATTCACGTCAAAAAACGCCAATGTACGCCGCAAAGTTTCTAGTTCTGATCAGTATTTTTTGTGTTTTGTTTCGCAAGTATACATGCTTGTCGTGTTCTTCTTGAGAGATTTTCTTCTGAGCGTGCGAGAGTCTCGAAGTGCCAGACTCAGTGCTAAATTTCGTGTTCCATCAGTTTGCTTATACTTCTGATCGCATGTTTCCTCGTAAAAGTAAGGATTAATCATCACTTGTTTTTTCAGAAGTTGCCGAAATTGCCCGAGTGGCACATTAATCCCTAATTTTATTCGGCCCCATGCGATTATCCATACAGGCGGTCCTCTTCTGTGAAAATGGCGTTGGAACCATCTGGAACCGTTAACACCTCCCGCAAAACACGAAGAAAAACGAACACGCACAAAAAGACCCTAGCTCGAAACTAATATAACCCGAATGATTGATTAGCTAACGGCGAAGAAGACGAAAAAATTCATGTTTTGAAAGGAAGTTAACTGGAAAGAATGGTGCTATGGAGTCACGGCTAAATCTGAAGACAACGCCAACATTCGGGCTTTCGAATCTAGCAGCCATTTTTCATAATTGCTTCTTTTCTTTCGGGTTTTTGAAGGTCGAGTTGTTTCTTTTCGAAGGCGAAGAAGCCATACCATCTGGGAGCAGTGTGGACACGGTATCCAAAGACAGCACCTGGAAAAAACAATTGCCCAGTGCCCCCTCCCCCTCCCCCGTCATTCCCTTTAGAGATTAAAGCGTTTTCGTCAACAGAGGTATAAGAATCAGGGTCGTTCAGGAGTTGAATCGTTGTGCTTTTTGTTGTAACTAATTTTCATGCGAAACGGTTTTCTGCAACATCTTGAACGTACTGGATGCAGAGAAATTCTTCAATCGTCTCTGCTAAAACCGACAAAAGTACGCTAAATGTGACATCACGGTCTTTTCTGATCAGCAATAACACGGCCAGCTGGTGTTCAGTCAACTGAAGTGCGTCGACAGCATGTTATACTAGGTTATCATAGCGAGGAACTACGTGCTCTGGTGAAAAGTAAACTTTATTTTAAGTTGCAGTAATAATAACAGAAGCAACAACACCCCTACAATAACAATCTTTATTTCTGCTCCTATGATGACATACATTTTATCATGTTTTTATACTGATAGAAAAAATTGATGTTAAATTAAATATATATGGTTAGAAAGAGCACAGCCACTTAGAAATACTAGCAAATGCTAAGTGGATGGTAAAACAAGAGGAAAACCTTAAGAGTCGATTTATAGGGGCCACTTCGACCTCCGAGTGCAAGAGGGTAACACTTGAAAAAGACGGAAAGGACATGAGTGCACCTAAAGCGTGCTCTTTACCGTAATTGTGCAAGTGGCTTCACGTGACAAACCCTAGACACCAAGACGGCAGTGAAACCAAGTTCGTTATCAGGAAACCAGCCATCGGAACCGGATTACACGTTTTCAGGTCCTGCCTGGGTGAGTTTGTCATTTGTTAGACATAAAGTTCACTCGAATTAAGATGTAACCTGTTTCATCTGCATTCATGATGGAAGTAGGCTTTGCATACTATTAAAGTGGAAGTGGAAAGGCGGAGCCCCAAGAATTCTTATAGGGTCTCCGGTTCGTGAACATTAAATGTTTTTTCTCTCTTCAACATGAACATTTTTAAGTCCTTCAATTATCGTACAGGACTTAAGATTCATACATTTTCCATCCATTCAGATGCTCTGCCGTCACTTCAATCGCCCTTACGGCTGCCAATGATTTTAATGATGGTACCACTGGCGCTTCTTGAGCTGTCACTGTGCAGGCATCTTCTATCAAGTCTTCGACCACAAAATCTCTGCAGCGACGATGAAGGCGTTCTCCGGCGTTCATCCAGTACTGAACAACTTTGTTTAAATGTTAATGAATGAAGCTAACATTGCACGCATGCGTCTTTTATCACCATGGAAACCCTCTTCCACTGGCCTGAACACTGCTGGATGTTTCTCAAAGACACCACTTTATCACAAAGAAACCTTCGGCGTCAAGATTCTCCTCTACGCACTGCTCTCCGAACGCGCTTTGATAAAGAGCATAATTTATTTCACCTTGGTTTTCAGTTCGCTGACAAAGCATCTTTATATTTTCACTTTCGGTTTCCATGATGACGAGGTACCCACGCTCACAGCGTCTGCCATTCGCTGTTTCCCATCGTGAAAGATGACTTGTAGGATATGTGGATCGTTTTGATGAAGGGAATATCAAAAATCCATTTTATTGACTGGGTCTGGATGGGTTTGACCGCTTGGCGCCAAAATACCTTGGAGTGATGACCCACCTGACCCCTCTTCCCGAATGCACTCCACACAGTGTTATCACGAAGTCTGCCTTCCATGAGGTAAACTCCAAAACAAGCAAACGGCGTTGTTCTTCTATTCCTCCAACCAAACTTTCTCAGTGCGCACGGCGAACATAGAACCGTTCGATAGATAACATAACTCGTCTACTATTTATAAGGACTATGCCCACAATATCTTCCGGGTAATATCTTCGATCAAGTAATTACAATGCTGTTTCGGTAACCCAGATCAACATCCGGGCTTCACTGTGAATTCGCAGAAAAACCAGATGTTGACCTGATGGTGGATGCTATTTTCAGAAAAATAAATAAGGTGCACTAATTCCTAATTATAACAGATAATACAACATTAAGTCAGGAATTAAACGATGATGCATGTCAGATGCTAGCTGGAAGATTGCCGGAGAAGATGGCAAATACTCTGAAGGAAGTAAGGAACTTTTTTAAAAACAGGGGATTTCCTTCCTGTAATGCACCTATCAGTGTCAAGCCCGAGGGGGGGGGAGGGTCGGGCATAGGGTGGGGATTTTGACATTTTCTGAAAAAATTATCAAAATCCCCACCCTCGGGCCAAAAATACTTATCAAAAGTATCAAAATCTCCTTCAGTCCTTATTACACACAAGAGGAAAACAATAAAATTCCCCACCCTGGGGCCATGATGTCCGATCAAAATCCCTACCCTGGGGATATACGTGACAGTCAAATCCCCGTGGGTTGCCCGACCCCCCCCCCCTCGGGCTTGACACTGATAGGTGCATAAACGAACGAAAGTCGGTCCGTTTTGCAATAAATACGGGGAAGTACATGACTCAGCCTCACTTGGAAGTTATCCTGGTATTAAAAGCTGGAGGTCACGAGGTACCAAACAACAATCGTCCAACTTCATTACTTCCTGTACTTTTAAGGGTTGCTAAAGGACCGGTCTTTATTTAGCGGGGGAGGGTGGGGGGGGGAAGGCTACTATATTTGGGGGGAGGGTCACTTTTTAGGGCGGGCCACAACTTCTTGGCCCGCCCTTCTAATTCTTGGCTTATCTTGTTAGTATGGTTAGGAGGACTCACCCGTCATTGACCATGTGTTGACACCAATTCGACAGAAACCTTAAGTCATCGACACCGATTCGACAGAAACCTGAAGTCTCCATATAGTCTCCTTAACTTCTCCATATTACCATCCTCTCTTTCCTCTACTTTGTGCAAAATAAATCGCGTTTGACATCTGTTAGATAAATCAGTGCTCTCCACTATACTAAATTCACTTGTATTTAGTTAAAGTTATTTTATTATTCGACTGTATGGTCTGCGACTATCTGCCCCTGGGTCTCCAAGGATGTATCGTCTGGAAGTACTAACACGACATAAAGAAACTCCAGCATGTTCTGAACTTCGCCGCTGGTATTCTGGCTGGTCTGAAGAAGTATGATCACATCTCGCCAGTCCTCACTCCGCCCCGCCCGCGGTCACTCCACCCCCTTGACGATCTTAGTTGGCTTCCAGTCAACGACCTTTTAATTTATCGTGACCTTATTATGATGTACAAATGCCTAAATGGCTTAGTTCCCAGTTATCTCATTAGGAATATTATCAGGTTATCTCAAATTTATGGAGGCACTGGGCAGTCCGACGACATTAATTTCTGTCATTTTTAAAATTCTCTGTAAATTGTACCGCTTATAAAGAAGATTAACATCGTTGTAAATTGGCACTAAAACCCTAATAAATTGTATTGTATTCACATTATCAATCAAGCTTCTGTGACCATGGCGACGAACTACAAGAAAAGTTCAGACAAAGTAAAAAGTTCATTTTCCACGTGGCTGGACTCTGCTGGCAATGACTAGTTTTTAGGCAGATATTGGTCATTGATTTAATGATTAAAAAAGGAGGCCGGGAGGTATGATAGATTATAACGTAATAATTAATAAAAAGTTCTCGCTTCCATACGTCGAGTCCCATATGGTCTAGTGGTTAGGATCCGGCGCTCTCACCGCCGTGGCCCGGGTTCGATTCCCGGTGTGGGAAGACGATTTCTTTTTTTTTCCTACCGTCTCTCCAATTTTCTTTTTTTCTTGAAGAAGTTTGCTTTTTTTGTGACGAAGTTTTGTCAGTTGTTTTTGCTGTTGAAAAAGATGTTGTGATCAGCCATAGTTATTGTTATCATCGTTTTTGTTGTCGGTATTGTAAGGTAAAGCTGTTAACTTCGTTAGAATTTGACCGAAATGGAACTCTTACCTTTTTTATTTTAAATTTCAACAAACCCGAGGTAATTTCGTGCCAGTTTTCCATTTCCCAAGGTCACTCCCCGACGCAGAGGAAACCCAAACTAGGACACAACCGAAGCGTGACCTGCTTAAACAATGTTTGGTGACAATTCAATAAAGGTGACCCTCTTCGCCAAACCCTGCTGGAACTCCACACAAATTTTTCTTCCCTTTTACGCAGATATATTGCTTTTTATGTCGTCACTGATGACGAAGCACTATGCTCACACATAGCAGAGACATGCGCACCCACCATGCCCCCCCGCAGCACTACGGTTGGCAAGAACGCCATTGCAGCAATCATGGCGGATCTTAACAGCAGCTTGACGGCCATGGACTGGCTGCCAAAGCTCAGCGTAGGCTCGGCTTTGAGCAATGCCAACGCGAAAATATCGAACAATAACAATGATCCCAGCAGAGATAAAAGCCCGTTTCGTAAACCTCCGAGCTCACCCCTTGATCCGAACGCAACCTTGGACGACGAAGAGGCACAACAACACAAAACCCGCGAAAGTAAACCACCCTACTCGTACGCGAACTTGATCACTTTCGCAATCAACAGTTCGGCCAAGAAAAAGATGACCCTGAGCGAGATCTATCAGTGGATCTGCGAGAAGTTTCCTTATTACAAGGAGGCTGGAAATGGTTGGAAGGTAGGGAGATTAACACGCACCAAACCTCTCTACGGACTGAAACTTGTTAAGCTTTAACAATATTAAACTTGTGGTACTACGTCGTTAATTCCCGTTACTATTCATCAGATACCTCGATAACTGAGGATCATTTTATATTTTATTCTGTTTAGAACTCGATACGGCATAACCTGTCACTGAACAAATGCTTTATGAAAGTGCCTCGTAGTAAGGACGACCCTGGAAAGGTAATTTTTTTTCGTTTTGAAAAGAATCTTTGGCCTCAGTTGTGAGCTTATTTTCGCCCCGTATAACTTATTATTTTTGTTCCAATGTAGGGATCATATTGGGCAATAGATCAGAATCCACAAGACGATAGCGCTCATTCAAGGCAAAACAGGAAACGGAGAACCAGTGATTCTAGGGTAAGATCGTGTCGTGCAAACAATTGCAAGTTATTAATCGGGTTCCTCAGGAAAATGGGTAACACAGATTTGTTCTCAGGGATGTGAAAAGAGATAAAAGGTATTTTAACTTCTGGGAATATCAATTTTCAGAGCACGTGTCCCTCGAAACTTGAAGTTGTTCTTTAAGGTAAAGCTTATATTTTGCTGCTTGACTGCTTGTTCTCGGCTTCGGCTTACGAAGTGGGAATTTAGCGGTATAAATGCGGCGCCGTATCGCGCAATTTTTTTAGACAGCGTTTTCGCGTTTTTCCTGTCCTTTGGTTAATCAAATCGACGTCCAGAGCTTTCACCTGAATACTTTGTGTAAATATCATCGACAACTTTAATGATAATTTGTCAAAATGTCATCGTGTAACCAAATCATGCTACGGACACGGTCTTGTCTTGTTGAGTATGTGCTATATTACAACTTGATGACGGTCACTATTTTGTATTACCGTTTCGAAGATGGTTGATAATTTGACGACAATACTTAATTCTCTACCACAATTTCCTCTTAAAGCTTCTTGATAATTGCATTTCACCCTAAATCCGCCACTTCTTGTAAATTGCTTATCTCTTGTAGTCAGAGTTTTCCGATGTCGTGCTTTGGAACCTATTTTTCGACACTTGAAACTCGGAGTTCATAACCTAACTCCGCCTTGTCTTTTGATTTTTAATAACACACAAGGGTTAACCTTTCTGTTTTCGTAAGAATGACAAATAGTAATTTTTTTCTTGTTATCATTTCCCTATAAGCTCTCTTCATCATTTATTGATAATACAATTTCATTGCAATAATCACTTCGAAAATATGACTGGTAAGATAAAATAATCTATTTACTTAAGGGACTGGTTTAAAATTCATCCTAAATATTGTGATTTTTATTTTCAATTTTTTTATTTCTGTACAGAATTCTGTTTTTTGTTCCTCTCTATTAAAGGCTATTCATGTCAAACTTTGATCATTGATCCCTGAAAACCATTCCAGTTGCACAGCCTTGATCAAAGTCCTGGTGACTAACTTGCAAGGGCCAAAATCATTTTTTGAACCTTCACTGACATCATGTATGCTGTTTCATTTCACTCTTCCACTCATGGATTTGCTAGACTTTCAGTAGTGTTCGTTACTACACACAACAAACAGTTGAGGACTGCCCCTGATGCCAATAGCTTTTGGCCATGTCCACACTGAAGCGTTTTTGTTTGAAAACGCGTTGATATGTATGCCTTTTGGCCTCCCGTCCACACTGATACGCTCGAAAACGCTGAGCGTTTTCATCGAAAACGGATCCTTTTGAAAATGCTGTTGAAAGTGAATTGTATTGAAAACGCTACGGCATCCGTATCAGTGTGGATGCAGATCAATCGATGCGTTTTTACACCGATCAAAAATGCATTCAAACAAAAACGCATCAGTGTGGACATGGCCTTTGTAACCTTGGTCATGTAATTCTGTCAATTAAATCAGTTTGGAAAGCATGGTTTCTGATAAGGGGGTCAAATTTATTTGTGATCACATGACAACTTGTGTTGGAGGTATTTTATTGCAAAATGGGGCTCCTATAGAAGTAGACATTATAGAAATATTGGTGAGGTTATTGCAAACATGTTATTATTTTTCCCTGCCAGTTATCACCATATGGACCAGAGGATGGACGCATGTCTCCCATAAGCCCCCAGTCCTCCCCCTGTGGGTCACCAGCATCACCGACACTTGCATCTCTCCAGTCTAGTGGGGGATTTTATGGTTCGTCGCCCACAGGACCAAGTTATATGGGAATGTCATCTGGTGTTTCAGCAAATACATCTCCTACTGTGACAAGTGGGGGTGGATTTGGTTTGTCACAAAGCTATGGTGAACCTCCAAGGAAGATATTTGCTGATGCGGCATTTGAGGATCTCAGTGCGTCATTCAAAAATTTATATAAATCTGTCTTTGACGCTTCACAAGGAGGGGAGAATTTTGGTGAGCAAGTGATGTATTTTAATTTATTTATCTTATAGTTTTGATGAAACTGATTCTTAATTTTTTCTTGACTTCTTAAGTTAACATATTAAAGAATTGGGCACAGTGCAAGTTTGTGCCAACCAATATTTTGTAAGAACTAATAAATTTTAATTGTCCACGTTATAAAAATGAAACTGAAGGTGGGCGAACATTTACTGTACGATCAATTAAAGAATGGAATAACCTGGATAAAGACTTCAAAGAATTAAAGAGTGCCAAAGCTTTGAGAAAGAAAGTTATAAACAATTTACTTAGTAAACAAAATAGTAATATGAATTTTCTATAATTTGGAAAATGAAATTAGTCTATCTTTTCAAGTGTATTGTGTGGTTCCAGAAAATATCCATACCCCCCCCACGGAAGACTTTTTGATTTGCACCCCCCTCCCCCCAGGATTTTCCGTTCCAGGGGAGTCCTTGATGACCCCCCCTCCCCTCCGGAATTTCCAGAAGTTTTGTACTTGTAAAAAAGAAAGGGAATACCAACTCAGTTACGTAAATACGATAGAATTTTATTACAACAGTGTAAACATTTACTTTAACAAAAATATAACGCTTTGTTAAGTTTATTATCCAGCTAAACTTTTAACTTCTTCGCCATCAACTTTGCAAATTATGTTTGTGTTGTTTTTATGTAAGATTATAAGCTTCAACATTTGGGTAGCACATCGACTGTTTCGCGTTTTTGTACAAACCCCGATGAGAACGTTTCACTCGCTTAAACAACTTCGCAAACACTAATAAATAAAACAGAAACTTACAAGGTTCCTTTGTCTATACATTTTGTCAGTTTCTTTGGGTTGATCCTTATTTAAGGACCGAAAACTTCACAAGCACACATGTTAACGCAGTAGGTTTCGTGAACGTCGTTACGATGTATTAGCCAGGTAGCCAGGCCTTCTGAAGGTCGAACGAAAGTACTTCAAAGCTCGAAGTCTGGGGACAAGACTCCAGTTGAGACCGCCATTTTGAATGTTTTGAAGAAGAAAGTAGCTTCGGGAGATTGTAGCGCTAGCTAACTCAAAGAAATAAAGAAACATTGAAGCTAATAATAAGAACTTTATCACAATGGCCAGGAGTACTGACTTTTGTTTTAAAACAACGTATGTAAGTATGTTTTTGTGCTTCAGATCGATCGTATGTTGCTTTCAATGTTTTGTACATGGTTCGCGACCCTTTGGAAAAGTAGCTCCCCACGAAACCCCCCCACCCCTCGGAAATTACTGCCTTTTAGCCCCCCGTCCCCCTCGGAATTTCCAATGATCTTCCGTGGGGGGTATGGATATTTTCTGGAACCACACATTATTAATAAGTAATCACATGATTTTTGTCGTGCAATTTGGAATAAGTAAGCAATTGTAAATTTTTTCAAAGACCACAAATCACTCATGCAATTTTGTTTGTCTTTGAGAAAATTAATCTTACTTGTGCTTAGTTATTCCAAATTGCACTTGAAATCATGTGATCACCTATACAAAAACAGCAGGCAGTATGTTTGTTTATGTTGTGGTTCAATTTTACCCTTGGTGTAAATTGGTGTTTTCCTTATGGTAATATGTGATGTTAAATGTTAAACCTTTAAACTCTAAGCTCAAACTTTAAATTCTCATTTGTTGCCCTAACACATTTTCTATAGAAGTAGTGGGGAGAAGTTGTTACAGTCTTTCCCATAAAACCATGAACACCAGAAAAAATTTCTGGAATGTTTATTGTTTCTCACATGTGATTGGCTTTAAATTTGAAACACGATAACATTCCATAGATATTTCTGGTGTTCATGGTTTTACGGGAAAGACAAATTAATATTGTGATCATGTCCTAAAATTCTCATTATCACTCTGTTTCATAAAGTGTTGATATCACAAGGAGAATTTGATAGTGATCACCCTTCGGGTTTACAGTGCGACTACTTCAACCAAGGCCACCCAGGAAAATTTCCTGCAAACTAGCCAATGAGAATCTCACATCTGAACAATGGATTGTAACAAAATTAACTATGTATCACAAATTTACCCACTATCAAAGCACAAAATTCAAATTGCAGCTATTGTTGTTTCATCACTTGAACATTATTGGTCAATTTGTAAAAAAAATTCTTGGGTGGCCTTGGGCGGAGTAGTTGCACTTTTAAGGGTTAAACAAAGGATAACACCAATATTTGTACCAAGGTCAAAATTGAACCACAACTTGTAATCCATCAAATATTTTCATTCACATGTGATTGGTCCAAATGCATCACATGACTGAATATACACCAGCTGAAACCAGGGAATATCCAGTGACACTCATTAAATGCATGTTGCAAAGGATAATAAAGGCCATAGCCTTCATTTGGCTGTAAAATTATGTTCTGATATTTTTCCTTGGATGTTACCAGTTCCACAGAGCTTGCAGTTTTTACTCGAGCTTTGCTCTCAGAAAACTGTTCGCTTCTCAGAACAGGTACTGCAATGTCCATGGACAGATATCTGAGCATATTTTCGTGCTTAATGGAGACTATCGTTCATATATACACCTGCAAAGTTGATTGTTATATGGTGGAAATATAAGCAAGAGCATGGTTCTATTGTCCTCTTTGGGGTCTTTGTGATGCCCAATTTAAAGTTAGCAACAAAGGATTGACTATTGCTTGCAGCAGATATATGAAACAAAAATTTAAAGAAGATCACAAAACTTTTAAGTTTACAAAACATGTTTCGACAGAAACTTCTGTAATCTTCAGTTGAAATAGGATACAAAGCATCAGAAGTTGAATTTATAATTAGGAGAAATGAATATGAATATATGAAGCAAATGAGTTGTTACTGGTAATTGCAAAGATTAGGGTTCAAATCAAGGCAGGTCAAGCATGACTTTCTCAGGTTTCTCTTTTATGGCCTAAGTTGAATCAAGCAACTGCAATGGTCATTTCTTGCATCCTGATGCAGAATAACCTGCGATCAGGCCCAATTGTACCATCGCTCTTATGTCTTCTTATGTCGGCGCTCACTACACTTGGGCCTGATACAAAGTCTCACAGGACTCTGTGTCTTCGTCCAGAATTTGGACGAAATCTGATTGGCTGATTCAAGAACCGGATGTCACTAAGATGCGTGTTCGCGAGGCTCTCGCGAACGAGCCGCCATTACGGACAACGAGTTATCTCAAGTTGGTTTTATAACACAAAACAGTAGAGCCTGTCTATTTTTTATCTAGCAGAGAGGGAAAAGTTTATTAGTTTTGCTTTGAGGTACATACTGGATTCATATAAAAGATTCGCCGAATGATCTTCATGAGGAATGATAAAGACGAAGCGTCCAGACGAGTTTCCACTAATATCTCTGTTATTTGTCTATTTCGAACATTTCCTTTCGCGAAAGCCTGACAACGGTCTTGGAAGCTGACTGGTTTGTATTCAATAACAATTCAACGAGAAGCAAGACATATCCAGGCTTTGATAAATACAAGATCAAGGACACATTAATTTCAATGTCAGGATGCTAGAGAAAATACTCGTATTCAATGGACAAACATTTTGAAAGGTTCATGTAAGCTCAGGTGATGTAATTTGTAATGTACCAATTGTACCATTTTTGTTATCGCAACACTGTCAATGTTTTGAATTGCTTAAGGCCGTAAAGCTATGTATTATTGTTTGTATGCACATTCGCCTCTGGAACAACAACAAAACACTGTTGGCTAATTCACAGTAGAGGTTTCTCGATATCTAGTTAAATTTAAGTTTAAGACTTAACTTAAGCTTAATTCGCTTAATTATTTTTACAACCGGGCAATAACTCAATATTTCGTGAGGGCAGCATAAAACTGCCTAGGGTTTTGTTGATAGTAATGCATTCAACTCAGATAACCAGTGAGTCATTTGAAACCCTAGTGTAAATTATAGCAAGGGAAATCTACGTGACAAAAATGTAAAACATGACTGAATCCCATTGCAAAAATTCTCAGTGCAAGGTGCAGTAGTTTGAAGTGGACCACAATTAGGCTGTTGTTCTACACAGGACTTTTCTTGAGTTGATGAAAGATTAACCTGTGTCAGGTCAGATCATTAGGTAGTCTATTGGCCTCTCCATGTTCATATAATTAAAACGTGAAGGGCACCTGAAAGAACATACACACTTGATGAAAGAGAAGGCCTGCGTAGTTCTTAAATTCTGTGCCTTGTCATAACATACATCTCAGGATCAAGGTTGGGTGATAGGCCAACAACCTGTTCCCAGAGGCCTTATGACTGACCAATTACATAGCAACCATCTCTCAAGACTATATTATTAGTAATGTACACTGTAATTACTTTATTATTACTTCTTTGGGGGTTTTCATAAAGGCCCTTCCAAGTCATTAAGTGGTTGTGAGCCCACTTAAAAAAGTCATGAAAGTCAATGTCAATCACACTTTCTTTCATATTTTTGAAAGAGGGATATCCACACCTGCCAGGAGTATGATGAAAAACCTTCCCATTCATAAAGTCAGTAAGAATAATTTTGACTGCCTGCTCCCGATCCTTTGTTCCATGGTGTCCAGACGACTTCTTCTGATCTAGGTCTTTCCGAATTCCATCCATTATCTCATCAAAGGTTTCAAGGGAGCGTGCAACCCTCTGTGCTGATCTTTTTGTGACGTTTCCCAAAAGGGATTTCAGAACCATTTTCAGTGAAAAATTTAGGTGTTCCATTTGTAAATCTAATGGCTTGTTTCCCCCCTTTCTTCCCTCACTATTAAAAAACCTGTTGGCAAGAAGACGTTTGGCTATCTCCTTGGAGAGGACTGCTAATACTTTGGCGAAAAAATAAAAATATGTTAACTACTGTGTAGCAGGATTGAAGAGGTGAATTTTAAAGTTTTAAATTGTATAAGATGAAGGGACAGTAGTCCCAAAACGTCTGACATTCACAAAATATCAGCCCCGACGATTTATGTAAAACTTTAAAATTACTTCCCCTTGTAAATCGTTCCTCCACCAAGCAATTGAGCCAGATCACAGGTTCATGCCACACTTAAAAATTTAAGATATTTTTCCAGTGGGTAATTTGCCAACCAGTGTATAAATACCTCTCAACCACTGAACAAAGTTATCTATCAATATACTTGTCAAACATGGAGCCACTGATGAACAGCTAAAAAAGTGATTAATAAGAATGGTTCTTTAGATAGTCAAACACTTAAGGAAATCATTTTGGTATGCCAGTGAATGAGTTAAATAGCAGTGTACCACCACAATACAGTTTGTTAGTAATACTGCAAAATTTGTTTAATAAAGTAAACCCCAAAATTGAGTAGTACATCAAGACCAATAGACCAGCCTGTGCTTATTCATTTGTTCAAACAAAAATAAAGGTACGAATACTACGAAAGCAGTTAAAATCCTGTTTGTCCACAACTCACACTCTCGACTCTTTACAAAGTTTCTTTACCATTGTATTTCGAGGGGAAGACATGAAGTAGGGTTATCTGAAGAGATACATGTACGTAAGAATATAAAGTAAATACATCGACAACTGTAAGCTTAAATCACCTTCCTTCGATTAGCCGAATCATCAGTTGTGTTTCAGAACCAAAACAAAGATATCATCATTACATAGGCTTTCGAATCACATATCACCTTTCCCTGTGTTCATAAAATTTGTTAAAAGCGCTTCCTTTGGAACGAAAACCACTATTATTCCCCAACAACAATGAATCATGCGGAACACAACGTTCACAAAACAAACATGGCGTCTTGTTCATTCCTCTGCACTTCACGCGCGAGAACTCGCGAGTAGCACGTAACGGAAGTAATTTTAATTGGCTGATTTTGAAAAATGTCAATCAATCAAAAAAGTGGGCGGTAGACGCACCGTAGAAGACTTGTATCAGGCTCTATTTTTCGTTTCGTCCTTCCCGCGGGAAAGGTCTACCAATGAAACGAAAAAAAGAGCCTGATCGCAGGTTAGATGCAGAATTGCTTGCTGATAGAGTAAACTGTTAGTACTTACTCAACATAAATAAAATAAATAAGTTAATAAATAATTTTATCACAATTGCTGGTAATCTCGCAATCTGATTGGCTAATCTGCTGTTGTCGATAAGAGTCTAGACAACGCTGCTTGCGTCAGTGTCAACAGTCTTCCTCACGCTCTGAAATAAACATTTTCTTTGACATTGATATTGTGGTTAAAAACAAATCGAATATAGTTTAGCATTGTCTGTACTCTTATCGACAACGATGTTTGTCATCACAGTGGTCAAAATTTGTTGTGGACTCACTCGGCCACACCTCGTGAGTCCACAAGATTTTAACCTCTGTGATGACAAATATCATTGTTGATAAGAATACAGACTGCTAAACCACATCTGATTTGTTAAATAGACAATGTTTAGAAAGGGTAATACCAGAAAGCTAGGCCCTTATTCAGATCAAATTGGAATTTGGCATTGTTGGTTTTTGAGAAGAAGGGCAGATCTTAGTACCCAGAGAAAAATCTCTTAGAGCAAGGACCAGAACCAACAGCAACATGCCTAGACCTGGAATCAAATCTGGGCCATATTGGTAGGTGGTAAGTGTTGTCACCTCTGTGCTTTCTCTCCCTAAGTATTTATTGTTTGTCAATAATTACAGGTGGAGGCAGCATGAATGTGGGTTTGTTTGGAAACAGCCAGAACGTAAACACATCAGCAGCAATCCACAAACAACAGCAGCAGCACCAGCACCAGCAGCAACTGCATCAACAACAACAGCAACTAAACATCATGCAAAACATGGAACTACTCTTAGAAAGTATGAACACTGGAAGCTTTCAGAATTTTGACTTAAGCACATGGCAAGTGTTTATGGACAGCATGAAAACTGCTGATTTACAGAACATGGGAGTGGACCAAAATCAATGGCATGATTTCGCTTTTTCATTTAGTCAGTATCTTCATCAGCAGGGTGTTATTCCTGATGCAAACCCTACAATTCGTGGCATAAGCCCAACCTCATCCAATAACAGCAACATGATGGGCAGCAGTCCTCATGGAATGCTGCAAGTTAGTAATCCCCAGTTTGTATCTACTGGTTCGCCGTTGCACGGTTCACAACACAGCTACAGCAGTTCTGCAAGTTACAGCGGTAGCTCAGTGCATTCAATACCAGGTATCAAAGTTACGCCAATGGATCAGCCAACTATGATTCAAACAATGAACCAACCTACAATGGTTCAAACAAGGCCAGCAGGAATGGATGAAGATGATGACGAAGAATTTGACTGGGATTCCTTACTCTGAACAAGGGTCGCATGATAGCAACTATCTGGTTATGTGACGCGGGGATGGGAAGTTCAGGATGTAGACGAGCTTGGGACTCCAAGACATTTTTATTGGCTTGACATAATTTTACATGTATATATCATGTAATGTGAAGTTAATGTATTTAAATGCTAATGGTTAGAAATCTCTGGTAGAAGGTGAAACCATAGTCTCTAAGCCCCAAAGGTGACATTCAATAATTGAATTGTTTCAGACCTACCATTACATAATTTCCAGTAAGGTAAAAGATATGCCTTGGGTAACCAAAATAAAAAAGTCCATGATTTTTTATGCAGCATTTCTCAAGTTGTAACAACAGAACACAGAGAGAACCAGGGTTCAAAATAGCAGCCGACACTTTGGTCGCACTTGCTGGCGATTTTTCACGGAAGCAACAGAAAATTACATCTATTTGGCAAAAAAATCAGCCTTGGGAAAAAAGCCTATAAATTCAGGCTTAAAGCTGTGATTTTATTTTGAACCCTGAGAACAGTGATCAGAATTGTATTTTGATACTGGGGCTTAAAGGCTTAACTACCAATCTGTTGCTTAGAAACAAAGTGGAAGGTCATTGTCCCTAGAATCAGTAGAAAGGGGGAATGACTTGTTACAAGTCGCATGCTTGGCATCAGCAAAGTGGTGAAGAGCCAGTTTTTTTTGCCAGCAGAACTTGTGTTTTCTTTTACACAATCATTCACACATGCTCTTTATTCACATTTCACCCTGTTTCTCAGTGTTTCAGAGCAAATCCTATGCTTTCCTTGTCCTGTTCTAGTTGCTCCTCCAGCTATCAAACATGTTTGTTAGAAATGTGTGGTTCTAGAATTTATCCATACCCCCTCTCCCCACATAAGGTTTCTTTGTTTGCACTTGCACCTCTACCACCCCCCACCCCTGGAATTTCTATTGACCCTCTGTGGGGGTGGAGGGCATGGATATTTTTTTGAACTGTACAATGCCAAATGCCAACAAAAAAGTCAGTTTGGCACATATTTTGAAAGAAAACCTACCTGGAGGTTAACTATGAATAGAATGTTCTGAATTCTACTTTCAATTATTGTTTAAAGAAAATCCTAGCAACAGCATTGTAGTTAAAGTGCTTTCTCCTACCATTAGCTCTAACATGCATCCCAATATAAAGATTTAAATCCTTGCATTTTCACTGGACGAGCAACAGATTCTGTAGCTAATCTTATTTTTATCTTGCAGGTTCTTACATGTACATATATTTTTATTCGGAAGGTGGGAGAGATCTGTAACAATAATGTTTTACATGGAATATCAGCTTGTAAATGAATGTTCTGTCTCAGTAATACAAAAGTTGCTTTCAGAAACAGAACACAAGATGCCCAACAGTCAGAGACTTATTGGTACAGGTCAAAGATTCAAACAAACAAAGAACAACACTTTTGTTTTAGATGAAAAAATTGTTCACTGATGTTTTTTAAGGATGCAAAGACATAATGATTGTTGTTAAAGCACTGGAAAATATTCATATAGTTAAAATTATAAAGACTAGGTATTTTTTGGAAAAGTTTGAATCTTTCCCTTGTAGTCTTTGTAAGACAGTGTAGTTAGTTATTGATGTGTATCTTCAGTAACTGAGATCACCTAAAGAATCAAGGAATTTAGACTGTACTCATGCAGAAATACAGAACTTCACAAGAAGGTACATATTTACCACGTTCTAGTTAACCCTTTAACTCCCAAGGGGTTCTCCCTTGACGAGTAAAATCGTCTGGCATTAGACAGAGTAAAATCTATAAGTGCCATTTGGCACTATCAGGAGCTAAAGGGTTAATAGTGGTCCTTAAGAATATGATTGCATCCGGGTATTCATAATTATGCAAACCACTTTGCACATTATACTAAATGGCATCATGGGGAAAGCAATGGTGGGGAGCTTTCATTTTAATTACCATGTTTATTCTGTAATCATCCACTTCAAACTCTGCACTAACATGATAAGCCTTTTGCTCAGAAAAAGTCTTTTTCAGTTTTGGCTTGGAAAGAGTGAAGGGTTCGATAAAGTGTTGCGGAAACTGAAAGTGAAATAAGCAGCAACAAAAGATTCACACAATAGGAAGAAAAGCACTTGGACATCAGCATGAATATTTTTGTTCCAAAATAGTGTTTGTCATTTTTTCTATGTAGTGCATGTGACCATTTCTAGTGGGACCATCAGAGAGGCAACTGCACTGTAAACTAACTAAGTATTAAATAAGTATTTCACGTCTTCTGAGGCATTCCAAGGGAACAAAGAATTTTATGGTAATTATTACAGTAATATATTGGAGTTTGTGTGGTAGTGAGAACCTGGAATCAGCACTTTTTATTCTGCCTTTTGAGGCAGAAAAAATTTGGCTGATCCCTGGTTAGGTACCAGTTGCTAGTCAGTATCCAGGTAGTGGTTTGTTTCGTGAATAGTGATTTAATGTTTGGCTCCAGCTGTTAGCCAACTGGTCATCCAGTTGGACAAGATTCTGGATGGTCTGTCTGGCAGTTATCACAAACGGTCATTTAGAAATATCCCAAGCTAAGTAAATAAATAGTGTGTTTTGCTTTCTGCAGTTAATTTACCTTTGTTTTCAAAATTTTCTTTACATTTAAGAATTCGCTTTTCACCGATGAATACTAGAGAAATCGGCTGGTTCCTGTTTAGATTGTTGAACCCAAAGACCCTGGTATAAGATTGACCCTCAAAACGATTTGATGCCATAACCACTCCCAACCAGAGCTGTGAAGAATCTGCGTCTTTCTGCCTTTCAGAACGCGTGTGATTCCATATTTTGCTCAATCTAATATCCTACCAATCTCAATGCTCTACTTCAAACTTTCTTCAACCTTAATGCTTGATATAACCACTAACTCTGCACCTCAAAATATCTGCAATCTTTTTACTTCTACACAAGACACATCAGTATAATACCTGCACAGCATCTTCTGGTAACTACTATATTGTATGTTCAAGTTCACACTGCAACCAGGTGGACAATCAGACATGGTTTGATGCTACTCTGGTTTAAAAATTGATGAATGTAATTTTAAAAGTTACAATTCACGACCCAACGTTTCGACACTCCTGTCTAGTGTCTTCATCAGGGGTGATCTAGTGTCGAAAAAAGGACCCTTTTATACGCTTACTAATTAACGACCTTTTGTTTTGATGAGGTGTAAATAGGTGTCAGGTAAAAGGCCGCCATAATCACGGTTTAAAAGAGACGTTGAGTCATATTTTTGCGAAACCTAAGGATCCTGTGTTGAAAGAACAACGAACTGACGCTGTCTATTCTATTCCATGCAATGACTGTGATCATGAGTACATCGGACAGACCAAGCGTCAGCTTGGTACACGTTTAAAAGAGCATCAAAAAGCAGTTTTTCTTTGCAAAAATGAAAACTCCGCTCTGTCGGAGCATGCTTGCCAAACCAACCATACAATAGCGTGGGATAATTCCAAAATTATCACCACTAACCGGCGGTACCATCAACGGCTTTGTTTGGAACCTTGGCACATCAACTCCGCCCACGCTCACGCCCACGAATTGTAACTTTTTAAGTTACTTTCATCAATTTTCAAACCAGAGTAGCATCAAACCATGTCTAACTACTATATTATTAATCATTCTAGGTTCAATCATCATAAAAACTCTTTTTCCATCGTTGGGGCTAAAATCTGGATCAGCATTCCCGAAAGCTATCGAAGACTACCGAAGCACATATTTAAAAAGAAAATTCAAGCATTACTATTTGTAACTTTAGAAACTCTGGACAGTTATGCTGACACTAGCACTTTTATTTCTGAAATAAAAAATACATCGTAATTATAATTCAATCATAACTTCTAATATTTTTCTCCACTTTTTATCACTTTTTTCCTCTCTTGACAAATAATGTATTGTGTCTCCTAGCTCTAATCTAATCGCCATCAAAATTTTGTTTTGACCAAGGTGAAACTATTTGGCTTATTTACCAATTGACAAAACAGTGAATGATGATATCTAACTCTTAGAAAATTGATGACTAAGGATCTTGTTTCTTGGAAGGGCTGAAAATATGTCAAAGTACCCAGTATGTCCCTGATCTCCATAGCAGCATTGTGCCTTCCCCTGGCTCATTTTACATATGTACAATTTTTTTTATAAAAGGCAAACTATCAAATAGTGTCAAATGGGTCAGTAAATGTTTTTAGAAGAATCCCTTTAATAAGGTCTTAAAAGACCTATGCTAGAAAAATAATCCCATTATGGCATTTGAGTCTCACTCCTACTACATCCATTAATGTTACTTAGCAATTAAGCATACAATTATGCAAATTATGCTCAATTGCAGGTCTAATATATTCACTCGTGGTCAAGTTAAATAGTGTGGACAGCTTGATTTCAGCAATATGTCTGGGAGGGAGGAGGACCTGGATAGAGGCTGCAATCTTGTTAACCTTTGAACCCTTAGATGAGGGGCCGTAAGGGGGTTTCTCGTGAAATGGGATCGCATGTTTTTATTTTCCGTGATCCGTTATCATAAAATAATATTATCCGTGAACTGTGAATGATATGCTTGTCGTGACACGTGAAAGCAAAAGGTTATTTTTCGTAAATCGTGAAACTTGACCAGAAATCTGCACTTTTTTCTGTGAAAATGGACCTGCCATACAAAAGAGTCTGCAAAAAAGATTTTTTTGGGATGTTCTCAAATTGCGTGAGTTAAATACGTGACGGACTTGACAACCGATAATAAAGATAATAAAACAAATACAACAAGCAGTCACTTTGAGGACCTTTGATGATGTTATTTTCCGTGAACTGCGAAACTCGAAAAGTAATTATCATGATTCGTGATTTGCCATCTTTAATAGCCGTGAACTGTGCGCAGGACCCCCCCTTACGGCCCCTCTTGGATCAAATTAATTTTGCGTCTACACATTTCTCATAGTAGTAAGGAGAAATTAAATTATCAAGCAAATAATTCATCTTCTGTAATCCTTTCCATAGTTATTGTGATGACTGTTTTATAGTCTTTATAAAGCATTGATGTTACAAGGAGAAATTGAATGCTGATCACTCTTTGGGTTTTACAGGTCAAGGTACTAATAATGGAGGAAATCAAACCTAATTAATTAATCTTAAATTCTATCTTTTTAAATTATTTGGAGTTATTTTGGGCTCTCTGATAAGAACTGGCTTGAACAATAAATTCGTAACTTAACAACTGAGTGGAAATTAGCTTCAAACACAGACACTACAAATGAATAATCTGCCAATAGGAATGAAAGACATTCTTGGTACTTCTTTTGGGTAAAAAAAAAAAAACATTCGACCCACCCCACGGTTCACAAGATTAATAGTTTTTAACAATAAAGCTCATTAAAGAAGGAAAGTTATTGGGGGTATCATCTTTTCACACTTCGTTGACTACAGAAAAGGTAATGCTATGAAGAAGAGTGTTGTACAGTTGCTGTGAGTGCCCAAGCAATCCTACATCTGGCCTGAACAAGGCTTGATGGGTGGTGCAATAAGGACAAACTGGTGAAGCCTAGTTTCTAAAGGTAGCAGTTAAGGGTTTTGTGATGAACTGTATATTGTTGTTTGCGCCTTGTGTTGAAATCTAGCAAGTTGTAAAATGCTCTAAACCCCACTACCTGAAATGGGCGGAGCCATAAAAGAGCAGTTTGGCACACAGTTTGGTCTTCTGTCTTGTTACACATAGTGTTGCTCAAACAGTGTTTGTAAGAGTTGTCACCACCATCCCCTCCCCCCCCCCCCACCCTTCCCCTTCCCAAATAATGAGAAGTCACATAAACACAGCAGGCAAAGACAATATCTTAGTTTAGTTTTATTCATAAAAAAAAGCAATTCTACAAACAGAGCTAAATTAAGGCATATTCCAGCCTGCTAGAGCAGGGTTATTCTGCCTTGCTTTTTCCTTCATCTCTGTGATGCAGGAACACCAAGCTGAAGACAAACAACCCTAACATCATGGAAAATGCGCTAGCATAGTAGGGATAGGCAGATGGGATGAACCGCTCATACTGAGTATGCTCTCTGGGACGCACAGACACCTGAAATCAGAATGATGGGAAAGCAAACCTTGTCAGTACTGGCATACAATTCTGTGGCATATGCATACAGTGCAGTTACAGTAGGGTGTGGATCCCAACAATGGTCAGAGGTCTGACCTCACCAATGCAACCAAAAGGAACTCCTATGAGATACTGAAGGATGTAAATGGACACAAAACAGCTGGGATAACAGAGTGTTGCCATAAAAAGATTCAAAGAATATTGCGGACCAACCATTGCTTATTTCTTTTTGTTGTGGCATTTTAATCAAACCATGACTGACAAGATCCAGGTAAAAAAATAATGCCAAGTGATTGGCTTTGGCTGTTTGAAAGGATAGACATTAGTGTATGTTTTGGCGTGAGGTCACATTTATTGTAAATGAACCGTGACAGGTCATGTTCCAAAACTATATGAAAATTGCAAAATAATAATAATTATTGCTCTCTTAGGGGCTCTGGTCTTAATCAATGCCCAGAGAACAGAGCAGGCAGCTGGGCATAGAGCAACAATGATGGACATCCTCAAGGGGATCTGTATGACTGACCAAAGTTAAAATTTAAGCAAAATGTTTTGCAAGCACCTGAGTTTTGCTGTGCAGATAGGTGTAACCCACACGACTGTATTCCACCTTAAACTGGAACACACCATACACATCAGGGAGCTTGAACTTCGCAACGAAAAGACCATCTGCAAACAAAGTTAATTAAATATCAATAATAATAATAACAATACATGTATAAACTATACTTCGTATACTCTTATCCTTTAGCAGAATTTATAGCTACCTTGAGCCTCACAGTAGTAGCAACACTACAACTGTAAAATAGTTAACACAGCATCTATTTAAATGTTCTCAAATCACAGCCAAGAAAAGACTTAATAATGTTGACAGTTCTGATGCTTGTCAGCCATCTTTATCAAAACTTGAAAATCGTCAAAGGTGTCAGAAGCCTTAAATAGGCCCCTCCGCAAACCAGCGGGGAGAGGGATGGTGTCTGTAGACTGACTTTGCATGTTTATTGCAATAATTAACAACTTCAGAAGCCTATTCAAGGCTTCTCACACCTTTGACAATTTTCAAGTTTTTGATAGAGATGGCTGACAGTCATTGAAACTGTCAGCATCATTAAGACTATTCTTGGCTTTGTTTTGAGAACATTTAAATTACTGTTATTGTTACCTTTCAAAAAAGGTTTTCTGAAATCCTAAAATAATTATTATTTTAGGATTTCGCCTCGAGGACTGAAGGTGAGAGGTGGCAACTTTCTTCTGTAGTCTGAAATCTTAGATCCTAAGTTACTTTAGGACGGTGCAGTCCTGAAGACGTTAACAATTAGACGAAACTCTACTGTATATTTAAACCAAAAACAACATGAAACAATTTCAAACCATTTGATTTGTTCAGGGTGATCCTGATGAATGGGTCGATCCTAAAGAACTCCAGCTGCACATCAGTCCCATCAAAGGCTTCCCAGTTTCCATTCACAAGCTCTTCAATCCTGATGCTGTACACCTGAGGAGATTAAAACATGACATAACAATTGGGCTGTTACCGTACTGTGGTAAGTAAGGAGGAAACAATCCATGTGCAGTACAACAGTTTGAAGCAAACATATTGATGAAAGGGGGCTAGGAGTACAGAATTAAATAAATAAATAACGGACAATAAATATATTATATTAGTGATTTGGGAGAGATTTCTGGATATTAATCAGTAATCAATCCAATTAACTCTTTAACCCCTAAGCTCAAACTTTGAATTCTCATTACCAGTAGTAGGGAAGTAATAACTGTATGACTTGTATGGTTCTGTCCAATCAAGATGAACACATCTCAGCTTAATGAAACAATCAGAATTCAGACAAGATTCATGCAACTGGCACAAAGTGTATGCACTTGCAAATGGGAACAATAGCAACCCAAATTCTTCAAACAAATCTCTGAAAGGCCAGTTACCTGTGACAATCGATGGAAAACCACTATAATAATACCTGTCATCATGACTTACCACATCCTCCTCCACAGTGTATGCTACTGGGGGCATTGCCTCTCCAGCACGGTGATGTTTAACCTCTCCAACACGCAGGACACCATTCTCCTTAAACACCCACTCACTCAGGGCAATAGCCATCTCCTGGTTTCCAGATTTAGAGTACCTAAGCATAAGTGAAAGGTAGTAACACTCTTTCAGCCACCTTCTATTGTTAATTGACCTACTGAAGACCTTTTCAAAAGTGGCCATCTGGAGACTATGGTCCTCATACCACTTACAATGTCATTGCTTTAACCAACTGAGGGCATTTGATAACAAAACAGAAAAGAAGCAGACAGAAATTGCCAAATGCAACGTCAATGACCACAGAAAAAATAAATGTAAAAAGCAGACTTTTCGGTGCCATCATGATACGCCATTATCAAGACAAGTAACAAACTATGCAAGGTACATATATGTAAGTTTCAAGTCTCTAAATTTGCATGCTACAGGTGTATTAAGAGGTCTCATAAGTTTTCTTTAAACATTTTAGCACAGTTTGCACATTTAATTTGAAGCTTGTGAGGAGACAATCAAATCTGTTGCTGCATTTTGCAAGCATACAAAACTAATAATAATAACAATAACAATCACCAATCACCATTACCATTATTATTGTCATGATTATTATGCATGCTGCAAGCTACCTCTGCACCTTTCCAATTTCTTGGGACACTACATTATACTGACATTTGAAATACTTACTGCTTAGAACCAGCTTTTGCACTCTGTATTGGCCTGTTGAAGTATCTGCAGCAGAACAAAATTCTCTTATTTCAAGGCATCAGTGCACAGGAGGAATTCATTTCACTGCACATATTAGAGATGTTTAGATTTGAGTACAAGTACGACCGGATAAAGGGGGTAGTTTCTAAACAAACTGTGGTGCTGTGTAAGTGGGGGAGTTGTAAACAAGAATTTGGTTTTATCAACAGAGTTGATAATGTAAATTGACCACTGTACAGGGATTCTTACTTTAAAAAGCTGATGTTTCGAGCATTAGCCCTTTCTCAGAGCAAATCAAGGAATTATGGGTTGTGTGTGAGACAAAGGAAAATTAAAATAAAACTGGTTTGAAAATTTTCAAACCAAGGAAAAATTTGAACCACAACATGCACATGTACATTATCACTAACTATTATGGTTCCAGCAAAATTCAAGATGGTTCACTGAGTTTGAAGAGGAGATCAAAAAGAAGGACAGTATGTTGAGGTATTGCTCAAGTAACTATGAATCAAGATGAAAAAACCAAGACCATCCGATACATACTCATCACTGAAGAAATCCAATGATCCTGAAAACACAACTCTGGCATTGTTCCTGGCTTGAAGTCCAGCAATCAATAAAGTGCTCTTGCCGACAGCATGGGGATACTGAGGAAAAGATAATGGCTAGCATCAGTTATGTGGTCAGGAGTTTTCTTTTTCATTGTTTTTGGTTCAAAATTTGTTGTAAAAAATTTCTTGTGGTTTTGAATATTGTGTATGTCCCAATCAGGAAAGAAGGGGTTTATGCACGCAATGCTGGCACCTGCCATTACAGAGGCCAAAGGATGTTCAATGAAATCTGCTTGTGACAGACTTCTTAACTAATGTCTGCACTGGGAAGAGTTTTTGAGATGATCACAATAAATATTTTGTTTGTTTGAGACTGGGCATTGCTAGATGAAATAGCAAATTCAATTTGTCCATTTAAAGTGAATGCAAAAACAACCACAACAACTGTAACAATCAAAGCTCTTTCTTCTGAAAACCTGGGAGGCAACACTATTGATAAAAAGATATGGCATCTGCAAAAAGGAAGGAAGCATCCTCTTTAACCACAATCTTTCATTAAAAATTTAAGCCAGAACCTACCTCGGAGATTTTTACATCAGGGTAGTAAGAGTAAGCTGTAGATGAGGCTGTCAAAACCTCCAGTACCAGAGGATTATCAGGATCAGCAGTCATTCTACCAAAATGAAGCACCAGAACATGGCAAAGTTTTAACCCTTTAGCCCTGACAGTGACCAGAGTGTACTTTCCCCTTACATTATCACCAATTCAGCTAACACACAGGTTATGAGAATAAAGGAAATGATCATTAAAATATGAAATGTCTTGACTATGCTAATTTACTTGATTATTTCTGTGGTTCATGATGACTTGACAAACAGCAATAGGAAATTACGATGAGAGGCAGAGAATTATGGCTATCAATGTTTGCCCTTTAATGTTTGACATACAAGAAAAAAATTAAAAAACTACTTCCAACCAAGCAAAATGAGCTACAGATGCTACCTGCTGGAACTGCAGTGATGCTCGACAGTTTACTGCCATAGATTATTAGAGGTAAATATCAAGACCGTTTGAAGTCGGAGCATACATTTCAACCTACCCAACTCCTTGGAACAGCAAAGGGCTTGTAACTCGGTGACCAGTAATGGTGTTGGCCTTGATCACATTCGAGGGCTCAGCAACTATCAGGGTATGCTACAGGGAAAAATGAAACCAAGTGTTTGAGCAGAAAAAATACACAACAATTTGAGGTTCAATGAAAAATCAAGTACCTTAGTTGCATAACAAATCAAAAATGTGACAAAAGAGAATGATTCCTTAAAGAAAATTATAAACCTGCCACAAAGATGTGATGTGCATGTAATGTGACAGTGCAAATCGATAATACTGTAGTAAAAGAAACACACTACTCTAACCAGATACATTGTAAATATTGTTACTGCCAATAAACAGAGCCATCACTAATTTTTGAAGTCGATGGGGATATACGAAAAATAGCCAGGGATTAAAGTTGCTGTAGTGGAGTCAGCATGCTGGTTTTATATCAAAGTAGCCAGAGATATACACTAAAAAAAAGGAAAATTCCTAGACCTTGGCCCATAATGACAGCCCTGAAAAATGGGAAGGAATGACACTACCGGTATATGTAAATCTAACATTTAGAACTATTTGTTTGTGCCCAAATGCATCCTCCTTTCTTGCCAGTAGTTAAGAAGGAATACTGATTGTATTCAGTATACAATGTAGGTAGATACAAAACACCAACAAATTGAGTGTTTTATGTTTATGTTACAGGTTAAATTTGATCTCAGGTCATTTTTGATTTAACCTAGGTCAAAATGAAATCCCTTTGTCTTCTCATGAATAATTAGGGTTAGGAGACAAAGGAATTTCATTTTGACCTAGGTTAAATCAAAAATGACCTGAGATCAAATTTAACCTGTAACATTTACATGAAATATGATCAACAGCACCCCTTAACCTCCCTCAATACAATGTTAACTATCCAATTACATGTTGTGGTCACTGGATACTACAATAATACAGCTACACATTTGGATGCAAGAACTTCCATAATATAAAATTTGTAATACCAGATGTACAATACTGCTACTACTAGGAAACAACACTAAGCTAGGATATAACTGGCATCGTGGAAGCTACCAGCCACAGCTATAGATGAAAATGCTTGTTACCTGATCTAAGTCCGAGACATCATGGTTGATGTGATCTATAACAGAGGTCTTCTCCTCATCAAATTCCACCCCACATTCACTTCCTAGTTCACGGATAGGATCACCTGAAAAATCGGAGGTTTTGCTAATTGAAGAAAATTAAAAGGAGCGTATGTATTCTTAAGAGGCAGGTACCCCTATGATTTCTTTGCTTTGCCCTTTTCAATATCTTGGTGGCAAGATGGGCACTGTGTTCAGACCACACAGGTGTGGGTACCCAGGTCCTCGCCTCTAATAACAACCCTGGCAAAATACTTGTACAACCAAACTAAGACACCTTCAGCTGTTTAAAATCTGTCAATCAATTGAAGCGGAACTACTTAACAACTTTCTAATGAGTCCCTTTTGGAGGAGGACTCCTTTCATCCACATTTCATAACTGAAATAAATTCCCAGTTAGCGAAGCTTACCAATAGCAGAGCTTGTGGCGACCAACACGTTCCCTCCTCCATCGATAAAGTCAGTAATAGCTCGTACATTCAGAGAGCCTCCAAATTCTGAAATAGTATACATTGTACAAGCTCAACATTGTAGTAATAGTATAGTTACCCATTGGCATCTGGAACTTTCGCCGAAAATCACGTTTTAAAGCTAGTCGAGTCATTTTCTTGCCACTATCTAGCAATTAGGAGCTAGAACTCACCACAAAACCCTTGACAGGTCGTGCACTACGCGGCCTTCTGCTCCAGATGCAAAACATTAGCTTTCAGAGTACGGGCATGCGCAGAAAGCAAAAATTTCGAGATAGTTTTTGGGTTGAAAAGTGGCACAGCAGTCTTGACTTTTGCTTTTCGCTTTCTCCTCTTCCCTCTTTTCCCGTTCTTTTTGCCTCATTTTTTTTGGGCTTTTGCTGGGTATTGAGTAGGCTTTGTTTTGGTGGGAAAAGGTTCTGGAAAAGCGTTTAGGATCCTAGGATTTGATGAAAGGAAAGGTAAGTGGGTGGTGGGGGCAGATTTTTATAGGAATTTTTGCGTTCATGTGGCTTGGTTTTTTGCCTTTTTGTTTGCCCCCCCTTGACTGAATCATGCTCAATCTGGTAAGGTTTCAAAGATCTCGCTATGATAAACACATTAGTCAACAAAACTACGCTTGACCGTTCAAACTGATGGCGTCACAGGCGGCAGAAGGCACGTCGGTCTGCCAGGGCGCATGGGGGCGCATTGGACTTAAATGGGTTAAATGGGTTATTAGAACTACATTTTTTTACAAATTATCTCCTTAATTATTAATTATAATTATTATTAAGGCAAATTAACCCACCTTCAACTGATGGTGAAAAAATAATGAGATGCTGATACAAGAATTCTCCATACTTCACAAGGGTGAGGCTGGCATCATCAGCAGAGCGGAAAACAAGTTCAAATCCTCTTTCTAAAGAGAAAATACGTTCTTGGCTTGATATTGACATTTATTATGTAAGCTCTTAATAAAGCAGACTCACAACAACTCTACAGTACTCGAAGTTTTTTTTTTGTTTATTATCATGTACTGTAAGCTTACATTATTTTCAAACTTTCCTTTTTATCGTATCTACTCCCCAATCCGAAGGAAGAAAGTATTCCCTCTCCATTTTTTTATAATTTCAAAATAAAATTTCAGCTTAGTTCGAGCTGAGCTTTCCTTAAAATAATTTTGCGCACACAACCCAATTTCTAAACCCACAATTTAACAATCCTACGAGGATAAATTATTGAAAATTTACATTCCAAGTGGATAAAATAACATACTGAAATTTAAAAAAAAAACTATACTGTAAAACAGACATAAGAAGTTATGTAGCAACTCAGGCACTCATTGTTCTCTGCTTGCTCTTACCTTTTAGAGAGTTGAAAAAGATAGAGTGAGTTTCTTTTGTGTTTGCATTATCGAGAAGGACAAGGGTTTTTCCTCCTGCTTCGGTTGAACGCAAGAAAATGGCTAAAACTACCAAAGTATAAACGAAAAAGCCAGCAGATCGACACGTGTCCCTTGCAAGCGCCATGTTGGAAGAAAGAGAGGATGGTAGTGCCTCGTTTTCGTGCCCTACCGCGTTACAGTCCCAGTATATCGCGCGTGGAATCACGTATCGCGCGTTACTTAACGCGTGTGGCTCATTCAATCGATCCACTTTGGTGGGTACACTCCAGCGGTTTAGACCAGTCAGTTTAATCTTACTTCTTAGTTTTAAAATATTTAAAGAGGAGATAGCTTGGCAAAAATGCTGCAAAAGGAAGGTGGAGAGAGGAAAAAGTTTCCAAAGAAGTGAAATGTGTGCTGTTACAACTCCCCTCTAGCAGTTTGGCGGATCCATTTCAACGCAGACTCATGACTTTTTATTTCAATGTGCAATCGCTATCGTTAGAATTGTAAACTTTCTAATAGGCAGAAATTCACCATATCCACCGTAGTTTGCAAAAAATGCAAGAAACTCAAACGTTCGCTCGAGCGAACCACAGGGAAAACACCTAAGACAAATAAATGAGGATCAATTGTTCTCGCCCCTTTGACAGTTTGGTCACGGAGGACCAAATTATCCTGCCATGCCATGCTTTCCTTGCAAGACCTCGCCTATTTCTCCAGTGAATTCAAAGATCTCAAGCCGTGAGCACCAGGCCCGTAGCAAGACTAGCAAAACCAGGGACCTCATCAAATTGGCCAAGCGAAGCTACTTACCCCCCCCCTCCCCCGCCCCCTCTCCCCAGCCGTCGCAGACGCAGACATTAGACTGCGACCAAGGCGACGACAGAGAGAACGTCAATGCAATGGGCTCGGCAGAGCAAACACACCAACTCCGCACGTTCATTGCACTTTTTGGGTACGTCTTTTTGATAACTCCACCTTTCATGGAGGACGTAAACACCAGGCGACAATTTTTTTTCTTCTTTTTAAACTTGGGACCGGTCCTTAGAATATGACTGTAGAACAGGACTCCTGCTGTAGAATAATTCGCCTACAATTTAGCGAGTTGGAAAAATCGCGATGAAGTTTTAAAGAACGCGAATTCACTTTATCGATGATATTATTGCTACCGTCACTATCGTAGTATCTTTTGTTTTTTATCGAGTAAAATGGATTTTCAACTTCCAAAAATTCTGGGATGGGGGGGGGGGTTGAGTCCCCTTGCCCCTGCCCCTGCTATGAGCCTGAGAATTATGTGACAGAAACAGCTATAGCACCCTATAGCAATGTGAAGCGAAGACAAAAATAAATCCGAAATAAAACTCACAACAAATTCATTTATTTACTTATGGGTAGCAGTTGTCAATAAGTCTTCCAAGGAGGATGACGCTTTGGAGAGCGGTTTATAAACAAAAAAATCACTTATTGACGATTAGCAAAGCCATGAGCAGGGTTCATTCTGAACTGAATGGAGACTGATAGCAAAGAGACTGATAACAAAGGCAAATTCAGTTTAATTGAAAGCAATATACCCCCCTAGCTGAACAAGGCTTAGAGCTGCACTGCACACAAACTGTGATCAGAGATTCCGATCGTAAACACCGAAGGTGATTTTTACAATTATAATGAACTTCAGTAATATTATAGGCATTGCTCCATTAGCTGCTTCCCTTAGCTTTTACCTTAATTCAAGTTCATACAGTAGAGGAAACCTGAGAAAATGAAGCGCTTTGAAATAACTTCCGATTGAGATCAGGCCACCAAGTGACAAGCACTCGTGGAACTTATATATGTACATGCTATAAACTCAAGTTATCATAAAACAACATTTTATGAGGTTGTCACTGCCCTGAGGCAAGAAACTCTTTGAGCGACTGTTATGATAGAGAATCCGCCAATCAGCTTTTAACTTTTGTAAGGCCGCGCTAAGTGCAGTGGAAAATAAGTTATCAGCATTTCTGGAGTTGGTTAGAAACCATGCACTGATTAGCATGAAAGGGAATTAAAATAAGAATCGAAGTTAGGCTTCATATAAATCGTAACGCAACCCTTTAAAAACGTTCTTTTTTAATTTCAATCAAATGAAAAAAGCCTCGCGATGTAATGCTTTTATACCAACTGCATTTTTGTCCTATGCAAAGCCGGAACATGTTGTTTAACCCCCGCTGGTAAGTTAGCTCAGAAGATATTTAAGAATTCGATCTTTGCAGGAGTTTTTTTGCTGGTATAAATAAATACAGCCCGAAGAAAGAAGAGGGAAACATTACATTAAGCCATTAAAACTTGAGAGTTGAGTTCTAGAGTCTTCATCGGCCCCCCATCAATTCTATCAGCATTTTTCATTCATAGAATTCAATCGTTTTTGGAAGGGATGAAGCACCTAACTTGAAGAGCACTTTGAAGATTAACTCGCACTCTGATCAAACACCGACGAAATAAGCCAGTTCGTATTATTTCTTAGAAAAAGGCTCAAAAGAATGCAAGCTTAAAGCCTGGAAAAGAAGCGACTTGGCCAAAAATAAACACGTCAGAAATGAATGCCAAGGAGAAAGGTGAAAAGGAGACACGCCCTGCAGAGAAATTTCCCAAGATATTATACGTTGCTGAAAGTTTAGCGAAGATTGGCGACGCCG
Organism: Galaxea fascicularis; assembly: GCA_948470475.1. Lineage (NCBI taxonomy): Eukaryota > Metazoa > Cnidaria > Anthozoa > Scleractinia > Euphylliidae > Galaxea > Galaxea fascicularis. The sequence continues at coordinate 29,273,788 of OX419338.1, forward strand.
CCATGGACTCCACCAAGAGACCTAGGTTCAAAGAGTTAAAAGCTGTAAGTTCGTCTTCTTTCAATCTCAAGCATGATTCAAACACGAAGCGATATGCATTGCACAAGATTGGTCGTGACAGCTCCCAAATTAAAGCTCTTGGAGGACGCTTAGCTGCCATTGGTGATGACCTAAGGACAAGACGGCAAGAAGTCACTGATTACAAGTTAAAGTTTGCGTCCATGGTCATTTTTTCCGTCGGTGTGTATGCTACTTTCGCTAGCTTTGAGCTTAAGAACAACTGTTTTTGAAACAAAAAGAGCATTCGGGTAAGTCTGGCAGGGGATATCTTGCATGTAAAATTCTTCGACAGCAGTTAAGTTAGTTTACGAAATTCTTTGAAACGTAAGCCTTGTATATGCTAATTTTTACTTTTCCGGAAGTCGAAATACCGGCGACAGAAAAAAATGAGTTCCTTTGATTTTCAAGCCGCGGGCTCATAAACATAGGAATTAGTCTATCTGGGTGTAATCTACGATTAGGCATTTTTTTTTTTTACGCCTGATCGCAGGTTAATCTGTGTGTCCATTGCCCGAGGTGCAAGCTTTAATTATTCCACATGAAATCCGAATAGGCTTTCCCGACTGGATTTCTGTAAAATAACCTCACAGGGACCGTGCAGGGGGAGGGGCTGGCTGAAATTTGTGAAGCGAAAATTATAAATCATAATAAAAATTAAAAAAGTAGGCAACAAATTGCAGAAGAGATTCATTAATTCCTAAAGGAAAAAAGACACGCGTTTAACTAGCGGACGTTAAGAGTAAGGTGAAGCCGGCAGCGATGAATATCAAATAACTTTTCATTTCTAACCTAACAGAGGGGGGTTAATATCAACGGATTTGGCTAAAAAACGTTGCTCGGTTTTCAGATTTTGAGGATATATTTTACGGATTGGCGGATTTCAAAAGCTCAGTGGATCACGGATTTCTTCAATATTTCCTCATGGATTATGGATTTTGTTTGTTATGAAGTACGGATCGTAGATTAGACATTTTTTAGTTTTTACTATAAACTAGCAAATAGCACACAACAACAGATCTGGTTTTGTCTGATAACACAGACGTCATCGGGGATTTAACAAAACTGATAAAAGAATTAGTTTACACTAATGGTTTCAACTACTTCTTTTATCATTCTTGTAAAAGTCTCTGATAAGTCTCAGTGAAGAAGATTCCTCGTCCTCCCTTGACAATGTTAATAACAGAGCTCTCAAGTCTCATGCATTGAGAGTGAGACTCATGCACACGAATGCAATCTTACGCTCTCACGCTGACACTGTTATTTCTCACGCATTTAAGTTTTTTGTTTAAGCTGTTCATTTTGAGGTAAAAGTAATGCTGCTTAAGTACAGTAACTACCTCATGGACCATCATTCTGTAAATACCTTTCTCCATATTCCCTTTGTTCCGGCGTCGAACGCTTTCCAACAGTGGGAATTCTCAGGCAGAACCAGCCTTACACCAGTCAGTCAGTGGGTTAACTGACTATTGCACATGCTCACATACTAATCGCAGACAGTAACATGGACTCTCTTGATATTCGTCCAATAAAAACCCTTAAATAACCATTGTTTCAACGAAAACCGCTGGTCAGTAACCTGGTTCTGGTCATTGCTGTCTAAGGTCCAAACAGTTACTTTTGATGGGCCACTCTTCCTCAGAATAAAGGAAAACACTTCTCAGCTACTTTATATTTTTCAAAATTTCTGGGGGAGTCTACCCCCAGACTCCCCTCTCCCCCCTCCTAGGAAGGTGATGCCTTCATCGTCACAATACAGGGCTACGTCGTAAAAAAATTCACTCTTTCGCAACAAATCAACTAGAGAGCTCTGTGACACGATCTGCTGCTGTGTGTTACTCACTAGTTTTTAACAGAAAAAAACATTTCAAAAGTAAAAAGTAATGAAATATAATTAATTTGAAAATTAAAATTCAAAACATATTTATCTAACGTCAGTTATATGAATGTTCTAAGGTCTCTGACAGTACTGCGGATTCCGATTTACAAAAAAATATCTGTGGATTGGCGGATTTTCCTAAACATTGGCACAGATCGGCGATTTGCTGATCCCTATTCAGCCTCCTCCTAACACTACTGCAGGTTATGAAATCAGTGGAACAGAGGTAGTCAGGAGATGCCATCGTTGAAAATAGTTTCAGTTTGTCACTGACTTGTAATACATATAGGTGGCTCTTTGAGAAGTTTAGTCTTAAGCGTTCATCAGGTATAAGGACTCTTGATGTTGTAACGCGTGATTAAAATTAAAAATAACGTTGCACGAGCGGTATGCGCGTGACTACAAAGAATGTTTCTGCGATAGTTTTAAGATAAAAGCGTGCCAAACATTTTACAGACTTCTGGGATGACGATGTGGTCATAGCCCATTGCAGAAACGTGAGAGGACTGGGACGAGTTTCTTATATTGATTACATTGAAAATCTAAACATTTTAACTAAAATGAAAATAGAATGAAAAGCTACCCAGTGAAGTTTGAGAGTTTTCAGTTGAAAATTGTCCAAATGAGCGTCTTGCAAAAGTTGCAAAATAGTAAGTAAGAAAAAGAAAAATTACAATGGCTTGGATTTACTATTTACAAATTTTAATCAGAAAAAAGTAAGTTAACGAGTCTTTTCCTAAAAACTTTGACAGAGTCTGAGTATTTAACATCGTCTCTTAGATTATTCCAGAGTTTAGCACCGCGGTAAGTGAGCGACCGCTGTCCGGTGGTTGTGCGGCCTCTCGGAATGTTCAGTTGACGCGTTGTCTGGTATTTCTAGTGTGAGTTTGTGAGCGCAGATTAAATTTCCCAATTAAGTAGTCAGGGGGGGGGGACGAGTTTATTGATACATTTAAACATTATTATGGCATCGTTCAAGTAAAGTCTGTCATTAGCAGGCAGCCAATTGAGAGAATCGATACCTTGTGAAATGTAGTACACGGGCTATTATGGGTCTAGACACGGGCCATTCTTGTAATAGAAAAACTGAGTACTTACTTACAACTGGACCAAGACAAACGTAGTACTGAGGATCTATGTCACATAGGCCTTAGCCTTTAACCAGAGACAACAGGTAGTCCGCGTTGTCACGTAATAATTACTTTCTTATTGAGTTCAGCCCCTTTTGAGCAGCCACCCTCGGAGAAATGGACGGAAGAACCCTCACTGAGACTTAATTTGATTACTGGCCGCACAATAGTGGTTGGCCGTTTAAAGCACGCGAGAATCGCTGGTAAATCAAATACGTAAAGTGAGAACTGTTCTTGATACTTTGGTACTTCAGTTAGGAATAAAAACCCTTATGTTCAGACTCTAAGGCCCCGTTTATGTGGAGAAACGTTGTCCCGGGTAAGAGGGTCATCCTCCTAGCCGAGTCAACTTCAGGGAGCGTTTATATGAGAAAAAAGTCGACCCGTTTGCCCGAACCAAGAGCTGACAACAGCGCTCGCGCATGCTCTGATTGTCTCTCCTTGACTCGGCTGGGCGAGGCAAAGTGTTTATATGGAGAAAATAAAGACTTCAATCTGTTGTCTGAAAATCAAAAAAAGACATTTCAGTTTTAAGAGCAAAATTTACTGAAGCAAAATAATCTGATTACCTTCAATAATTGAATACGTGATGTCTCAGCGCTGCATTTACTACTAGTATCTCAAACATTATACATGTACATCTGCAAAATTCACACTCTTTCCTGTCATTCCCGGTGTGGCTGTTGTGTTGCCTGACTTTTTTATATTTCTCCTCTAATTTCTTCCACTTATTTCAGCATTGCTCCCCGGTTACTTTAACAACGGAGGCTGTATTAAATTTTTCTGCGATTCTCGCCCATGTGACATTCTTTGGAACCTTTCCTTTCGTGAACAGACCGTCGTTTTCTAGTCTGAGTGAAATTAAAAGTGCCCTTGATTTGAAAACTTTCGGGCCCTAAAAATGGGCTGCGGACTTGCTGCGCGAGTAGCTAGAATAACAGAATCTTCTTTAATTTGAGAATTTCATAGCAAATTTCATAAACTTAGCTTGGGCTTCCTTTTTCCCCCGAGAAATTCAGAGTTTTGTAAAAAATAGTGAGAGTGGCTCGATTCTAGACGACTTAAAATTTTCTATCAACGCAGGGCATGTGGTGATGGTGTTATTTGACCTGACTTACGAATGCCGATGCCATAGTAGGGTCTTAACTGATTGAACTGAAATACCCCTACCTACCTATCTACGAGCATTTTGTATGCCAAGCCTAGAACTTCCCGTCGAACATGGAATTTATCATATTTTGTGGATATGCACATTCCACAGTGTTTATTATGTCTACGGTTGAAACAATTTAACCTGCTCAAGAGTGGGTTTTTTTTTTTTTGGCGTCAGTTTTTGTTGTCGGTATTTCCTTTCGTGTGCGGATCCTATTTACGGTGGAACTACAAAACACGCACTTTTGGCGAACAAAAGCAATGATCTTCACGGATCATTAATTTATACTAAGCTTTTCCCGTTAGCATTCGCGCGTATCTGTAACTTCCTTTGGTAGGTGGGACTCAATTACGGCATACGTTGCCCGATCTATTCACTCTTGAGGAGCAGAAGCCCATGAGTTTGTTCACGCCAGGGTGGAGGGGGGTCTTCCCCCAGAATTTATGAAAGTTAAAAAACAATTAATGTGGAATGTCTTGAATTCTGACACACAAAAGTGCCGCGTTTTCCGCAACCTTTAATAGCCTGCTTATCAACAGTCAATTTTCCCTGGTAGCAGTTGTTTCATAACAGCAACGAAGGTCCTCCTTCCTTGAATCGGAAAGAACCAAATTACAATTACACATAGGAAATTTAACGGCGTAGCCTTGCAAGCATGGCCAAAAAATGTTCCAACTGAGTGTGATGAACGTGTTGACATGACGTCACGGCGGCCATGTTGGTGTTCCAAAACAAAGGAACGGCGGCCATATTGGTGCACAAGGATAACCCTCTGGGAATTCAACTCTATTTTTATGCAAATACTTTCTTTTGTTTCACTGAACCAATATAGCCGCTGGCCACGTGAGTGAAAATGATCTATTACTTTGACGCTCTCGTCGCCGTCAAATTAGAGAGTAGGGACCTTAAGATACCAGGACGGGACGAGCTAGGACGGCTACCGGAAGTAAATTTACTCAACCAGGCATGCGCACGAGAACTCTAGCATCATCTCTCTGCCGTCCTCGTCTCGTCGAGGACGTCATTTCGCCTGTTTAGCCGTCGTATCGAAAACGTGAGTATTTTGCTCTTGTTTTGCCTCGACATATGCTCCAATCGACCTTATTTTCAGTCATATTGACAAGAATGTTCCTAAGGTGCAGATTTTTCGTGATTGTAGTGTATAATATTACGCTGAGATACGAAACTGAGATTAAAAATATTCCTCGTCTGTTCGTTTGTGTTTCAGCAGGTTTCAGTCAGTGTTCAGGCGGCGTCACGAGTATGCAAGCTCGAAGCGAAATTCAAACTGTATCCATTTAGAATATAGCAGTGTAAGTACAGTCGATAAAGTGTTGAATGCCATGAAAGCTTCTATCGAGCAATTAAAGTACCGTCACATTTTCAAACTGATGTTTAGCTGTTGTTTTTTCTACTAAACAGAACTTGATGCAATGTTTGTTTTATGTTTATAAAGCTTGTTACAATTACAGATCGAAATTTAAGTGTTCACCAAAAGTCAGGATTCTCCGGCGACAGAATTCTCAAACGCTCTGGTGCCTGCCGGTAAAAAGCCATCTGAAACAGGGCGGTCAGATTGTTGGTTTAAGTTTTTCATACGGAAATTCTGACTATTTCATTTAATAGAATATTTACATATGTTTGCTACGCTTGTAAATAAAAAGAAACTCAATATCGCTGATCACCATCTCTTTTATGGTCCCTTTATAGTCTATAGGATGTCATTGCTTCAGTGAATGGAGCTGAATGGCTTTTACGAAGTTCGAATTATTGACGTCGCCGTCCTTTAGCTTTGCGAAAATGCACATCTTAAGCATTTTATTTTTGGCGGCAGAACGGGACCCTCGAAAGTTTCCCGCGTCCAGTGCCGTTCCCGTCCTAGCCCTCCCGTCGTCGTATCTTAAGGTCCCTAGTTTTAGCAACGAGGACGGCAACGGGAACGCTACAGGAAATGAGCAAAAACAATCGCTCTGCACGTGCGTTTTACAGTTTTGCCCATTTCTTTGCCTTCCTCTGCAAAACAACAACGTGAAATGACCAAATTTTATGTTTAGTTCTCTTTCTTTGCTTTGCTTTAATTTTTAACGCCGTTCATAGTAATTCAGTTCCTGGACAGTTTGCCAACATTTTCCAAGTTAAACAAATTTCAATAATTGAGGAAGAGTTACAGAAACGAGAAGTTATATTTTGAAATGACGTTTTCGTTGCCGTCGCTGCTAAAACTCTCTATTATATCGCCTCATGCTTTTAACTGGGAACAGCTTCGCTCCGCCAATTTGCTTGCTCCCTCAATTATTTTAGCTTTGTGGGGCTTGGTTCAAGCATCAAATCCGTTTACTTTCTCGTCGCCATATCCCGCGTATTACGTTAGCTGAAATCGTCAGAAGATAAATTGAAGGACACATACGGACAGAAATTCAGGTGACAGGAAATCGGTTCGGGGGCACACCATCTTCCGGTGCCTTTTAAATGGCACGTACAGTTGCTTTGTCGTATAGAGCTCATAAAAGTCCCCAGACATACCGTAAACGAACGAATCGAATGGGAAACTCAGATGTGCGTACCTATGGTAGCGTTTTAAATGTATGGTCTAAGAAAAACAATACCCGATACGATAGGGAAGATGTTCGCGGCCAGAACGCAGACTAGAACGCGTTACCCCAGCAAAGAGCCCGCTCCCTGTGTAAAGTTGGACAGCTTTAAGAAAACAACCATTTTAAGAAAAACGTAAAACGTGGCAAAAACTCGGAAAATTGATTTGAAACGTCACATTTGATCGCGCGCCAATGAACACTGGGAACTAAGCTTTAGATCAAGGGAGGGAGAGAGAGGGCTACCAGAGAATACTATGGCTGCAGGCAACACTTGCAAGATCAAGGTCACCTAACTCAGTAATGTTGAGAAAGCATCATCTACAGACTGTACAGAGACATAGAGAAGATCAGTCGTCCCTTTATTTATTAATTGAACTCTATTTTTTATCAGTATCTACGTACACTGAACAACTATTGCTGACCATTAAAAGCTTCACTATGATCATATGGGAAACAAAAGGAATGCTGTCTTGGACATTTAGCCAGGCTAATGTCAGAGAAAGATGAAAGATTATGATCCTCGAGTTATAGAGTTGACAATGAGTTCCTGATCATGATGTTGAAATACCTTCATATATATTTGTATTGACTTACCAGAAGAAACGGCATTTGAGAATCGGTTACAAACAACTTCTTTTCAGGGGCTAAGGGTTTTAGTAATGTATTAGGCCTAATACAAGCATTTTGCGCTGATGTTTTGCCATTCTTACTGCAACCCTACAGAAGTGTTTCATACAATTGCGAATCTTTTGGCGACACTTCAGTTGACTTAAAAATAACAGCGTAAAGAACCTGTGAATTACCAGGAATGGTCCTGTGGTACTTGAATGGCAACGACAATTCTTTATGTTTTCTCAAAGACATTTAAAGACATTTAAGGGCATTTAAACATTTCAAGGACATTTAAACAACTGCGAGGACCAGTCCTCATTTGAATGTTTAATCTGATCGTTAAAGTGTAAGGAGGCAATGGAAGTTGGTGACAGCTGGGCATGACACGTTGGAAGCTCCACGTTGGAAGCTCCACTTTCATGACACACTGAGGTTGCTAAACAACAGCCTTGAATTCAGTTCAATGCTATACTTAACATAACAGATACGGAATTTGAAAAAATAAGGCAGGAACTGGTACAAAAGAATGGATTATACATCTGTGTTTAAGAATTCTCAGCATCTTGTCTCGTACAGCCCAGATCTGGAAATATAACGCACCCACTTGATGGTATCATGATCACTGTAATTTAGTTTGGGCTCAAACACCTTCAGATAACGAACTTTCAGACCAGAACAGGCAAAAGGAACCTGGAAACAGAAAGAAATAATACTTAAGAATATTTTCTTGTCGTACAACGTCCACTTTGGAACTGTGAACAAAACCAGCATTGTTCAAGCCTGCGTGGCAATAGCCTGCGTGGCAATAGCCTGCGTGACCAGACGCCTTTTTCGGCTCTTGTTTCACACGCCAAGAAAACAAGAGTCGAAAAAGGCGTCTGGTCACGCAAGCTAACGTAACAAGCGTGACACGCGTTCCCGTTCGAACCGGTTCATTTTAGAAATTTTGGCGGGAACGCTTGCCAAGCAGGTTAGCATTGTTCGCACTGTGCATGCATGCTGGTTGTTGCAGCTTTGAATCTGCATCAGAATAAGGCACATTGTTACAGCTGTGCCAGTAGCTGGTATGGACAACTACCTTGATTTTTCGGTGAAATTACATGTACCTACCAGCACAGAAAAAGTCTGCTACTGATACGCACTTTGACTGCCGATCATCCAGGGTTGGGGGAGAGCGTTTTCCCAGGGTATTTCTCAATTAGGTCCTCGGGTAAAGGTTAGGATTTCTGTTGCAACTTCTGATTGCTTCATTTTTTCTCTGATTCACAGAAACTTTGCTTACCAACTCAGCTAGAGACTGGTCAAATGATTTGGTATTAAAGGAGGCAGGATGGCCGAGTGGTTTAGGGCGCTGGATTTCAATGTGGTGACCTGGGTTCAAATCCCGCTCTAGCCACTAGCTGGTGTTGTTCTGGGTTTGTGCCTGGATCACCTCCTCGGTCATCCTTGTAAATAGCCAACTGGTCTGCCTCCCGCCAGTTGGGATTCTTACATGTAACTCTGTTGTGTTCATTTGTATTATTTGTTTCATTGTCCCTGAAAAGCCCCACTAGGGGAGTGGTCAATTAAGTATTTAATTAATTAATTTAATTTAATAAGTTATTGCCGGGACAGTTCACAAAATATTCAAGATTAGTGGCAAAAATTTTCTGCCATCACAGGGTGAATATGCTCACTTGAAGAATGAAATTATTGCTTAACGAGGTTACCTCAAAGTTGAGAGATATTGGAGGTCGTGCCCATTTCTTGTTTTCTTTAGTGGCCATGAGATCAATCTCGGCACTGATCTGGGACTCCTTCATACCACCCATTCTCTTTATTCTGAAACGCACAGAGCCATTCACATGAGCCAGAAGAGATCTCAAACATGAGAAAACATACATAAAAAGACATACATGCAATTGCTGGTAGCTACATTTGGGGAGAGCTGTGAATGGGCAATCATGGCACTTTTTTATTATGAAGTTACTGAGGTACATTGTGTTTACCAAACCAATTAGTCTTTTGCCAGAGTGACTTACTATTATTGTTGTCAGTGCCACAGTTGGTTTAAAAACCAACCCATTAATACAATATTCTGTCAACAGGTCAACCTGTTGACCCTTAAAACTCCCAGCAGTGATTAAGATGTACTTTCTCCCCACAATTTCAATACATTATAAAGTAAAAAGATGATGAGATTAGACAAATTTTTCAGTTTGAAGGTGTTAACTTAATATAACACCAAATTTTCTAAATTTAAACAGAAATGTATGGCAGCTTGAAGGGAGAATTGCTAATCAGATCTTGGGAGTGAAAGGGTTAACCAAGAAGGTTACCAGTAAAAAGCTGGCTTTGCCATGCTTGCTCATAATTACGAGTATGTCTGAAGTTTATGCAACCCAACTTTGTGCTGATTCCAGGTTGTGCTCTTTCTTCCTATGCTGGCACATGGATCTCACTGGTTTAGAGATTGTGGGCTCTCAACTACTTTTCTCAGCGCACAGCCTGGATTCACATCAACCATAGTCTCAACAGAAAATGTTCAAAGCAAATTAAGGACCAACTCTTAAGTCTAACAAAACTGCAAAACTTTTTAGATTTGTTCAAAAACAATTTTTTCCTTGTAAGATCTACAAAGCCACTTACTTCCACAGAATTGCATTCTCACTGGCCTTGTACTTAGCTTTTCCCTTCATACAAACAACTTGCACACCTGCTGTTGTTGGTGGAGTAGGAATCTTCACCTGTCATTGATTTTAAATGTAGTTTACGCAGTTGAAATAAATTATGGCATATAATTTCTGGATAAGTTTTTGTAAAAGTTTTGAATGGATCTGTACAAAATTATGCAGATGCAGGGCTCAAAATTAACTTTTTCATCCATTCACCAACTGGCGACATGAAAGAAAAATTTGGGCCACCAGTTCCCAGTGCTAAATTTCTAATCGCATTGGTGACCAGTGAGTTGCAATAATTATTTTGAGCCCTAATATGGTTAGGTAAGGATATGATCAACACAGAATTTGCATTCTTTTATTCTTCAAAAGGTTGTAATGAAAGCAGATGAACTATTAATTTAGCCAACTACCACTTGAAACAAAATAAAACAAATTATAAATGATTTTTCAAACAACATTCTCCATTTTATCCTCTATTCCAGTTTCCATCACTATTGACAGCTCAAATAAACCAATGAGCACGAAGTACACTTAATTTTAAACCACGTGAAACTCACCTCTATCTTCTGTCCCAATATTGACTGCTTGAAGTTTGACTTGATTACCACTTTGACTTCCATTCGCGACCTGCCAACTTCCCTCACCAGTGGAATAACCCTGAATGGGAGACTGATATCCTTTGTAGTGCGGTACCTGACGGAAAAATTATCACCGGCGTATATATAGGTACTGCAACATGAAGGCTCTGGCAAACAAGGACACATTGTTGTTGACACATTATTGCCGACACAAAATAATGTTTCCCCGTTTGCCTGCACGCACAACATTTGTAGCCGACACAAATTTTGACTGCAACAATGTGTCCTCGTTTGCCAGGGCCTTAAACAGTAAATCAATCTGATTTTTAAGCACTTAAGCATGACTCTGCAAGCTTTGCGGAACAGTGTTCACTGTACACTGAGGTCAAGAGAGTTAGTTTTCATGTCTCTAGCCCAGTGTGTTTTCCTCTAAGGTTGTGACAGGACTTTATAAAAAAACCAAACTATTGGCAAAAATATAATAACAAGTCCTCCATTAGGTTTTATTTAGAAAACATAAACCAGTGTTTTGTTTTCAAAACTAGCCATTGGCCATCACATTGAATGGAAACTTTCCCATTTGCGATGCCTTCTTTCCGTTGGGTAAGCAAATAACCTTCCTCAACATTGCTTGAATCTGCCTGCATACGTTGATTGAATGTTGAGTAAACAGCTAAGTACAAATGCTCAGATTGCAATGTAGGCCCTGCATCTCAGCTCTTGCAACTCTTACTAAGCACAATGCAACTTCTTCTTTCAAAAGTTGTGAAAACACTCCTACTAAGCATGATACAACTTCTATTTTCAAAAGTTGCAAATTAAAACACTAATGAAGTAAAAATCTGAGGGCTTGCAATACAGCTGACAAACAACATTACCGGTAAGCTAGTCTGTAGTAGATGGATTTCCTTTTGCCATCCACTACAGATTAGCTTAATGTTGTTTAATGTCCTTGAATGTATGTATAATGTCCTTACTTCATTAATTCAAACTCCCCGTCAGGTGGGATAAAACTAATTGCACGTTCTGTTTCAAATTTGCTGAGCTTTACACACTGCAAACAGAAAGTGACAAAACACAAATCAGTGAAAATATGGAACAAACAGAAATGAAATAGAAATTTTCTAGTGCATCAGCAGCAAGCAAAGGAGATTGCTCCAGTTGGCAACTTACACTAATAGACTGAGAGTTAACACACTTTCCTTCTGAAAATCAATCCTTAGATTTGTTGTAGCAATCCTCTTAAAAACTATATATTAAACATTATATCTCTCAGTTAGTATGTGCACCGTGATTGGTAAATTTGGCAGGCTGTACTTCACTGTACGGCCCGCTGAATTTGAAAGTTCCCTTTTCCTTGTGCCTGATTAACATCAGAGATATAATAAATATCTTATACTAACCTCGTTTTCTCGGTCTGTACTGCAAGTTACGGATCCTCGTTTTTTCCTGTTGATTTATGGCCCGAGCGCTTCGTGCTTGGCCATAAGTGAACAGGAAAAAACTTGGTCCGTAACTTACAGTATGGACCTCGAGCTCGGTTGGTAAGAGGTATTTACTAACTACTTATTACCTGAGAGTGAGGTCTTCACAGGAAAATCTCAAACTGAGGCCTTGCCATATTGACCTAAACACCATTTTGTTTGTTTTTGCTTAATTCGTAATCCGCCAGTGGGCATCACGGAAGAATAATGCCCTCACACTTAGCCAATCAGAGCACGTGTTATAAATTAATATGCAGTAATATATATATGATTTTACAGTTCAAATACCTGGTGGAATGTACAATCATCAATTGCTATCCCAGACTTGCTAGTTGTATTTCTGAGACAGTCACAAATGTAAAGACAAGTTAGTGCTTTATCACTAATTTCTTCAGCAGCTAATAGCTTCTGTTTTTTTTGTAGTTGTATCTGTTGAATGTTATTTTCTTACTTTGTAAAAGACACAAGAAAAAAGAAAACACAAAGAAAAAATAAACAACCTTTTTAAATTCACTTACTTCTTCTGTGGGTCAAGGGAAGTGTCTGCTGCTCCACTTTTCTGTTTCTCCACCACTAGTTTGTCATTCATACCAAATTTACACTCAGGCATTCCTGACAAAAAGCTCTTCATCACCACTCTTCCAGACACATGTGCACTGAGAACTTGACCTTCAAAACAAAACATATTATTTTACTCTTTAAACCCTGAGATGAAAATTTAAATTCTCATTATTTTGTTGCCTTTGCACATGTAATTCCTGTAGAAGTGGTGGGGAAACATGATCTTGTCCTTAATTCTCATGACCACTTTGTTTTATAAAGCATTGTTATTACAAGGAGAAATTTCATGCTGATCACCCTAATTTAAGGGTTAAAATCAACTTTTGTACCTAGTTCCAAAATTTCGACTTTTTTTTTTTAAATTACAAGCTCTGAATACCACGCATCAACATGGGACCAACAAGTCAGCCAATGGATTCTTGTTTTCCATTCTAAAGTGTAATATAGCTCTTATGCAAGACAAATTAGCATCCTTCAAACTTACGATAGGGTTTTTAGTTTGTTAAAAAAAATTACCTCCTTGTGCTGGTTAACTTATCTTAAATATTATGAAATTCTGTCACTGTGGACATCTCAGTTCATGAGTGGCTGGCTAAAAACTTCCTTAAGGGAAGGTCATCAGAAATTCCGCACAAAAGTTGGGGGGGGGGGTGGGGTGGGTTGTCAAGAGTCAAACTTTTGAAAGGACTAAAAGGAAAGAAAACAAGGACTTTAGGAGGGGTGGAAGGCACCAATCCAAACAGACTAGTGATTACTCAAAGCATGCCATCTGAGGAAAACTTAAATACTACACAAGAATTTTAATCTTGTCAACATTAGAAGGCAGATCATATCAGTAACCGTAGTAAGGACAGTCATACCAGTGCCTGGTCCTTCAGAATGGTTATCATCACCTACTGCCATAATAAGCTCCAATATCACAAGCTATATTCTCACTACCGTTCTCTATACATTTCTTATGGTACAATGTAAATGTACTAGTTGGAGAATATTTTTTAACATCAAGAAATTTTCTACTTTGCTGATCACTGTCTCTATTGTCATACCCTGTGTCGTTGATTACACAGTAATACTGTTAGGTGATGTGAGTTACTGGTCACTAATGGGACTTTATGCATTAAAACTATTACCAGAGTTTGTACACTTTTTTTGACCAAAAATTCAAGGACTTTTCCAAGACTTTTCATGGCCTTTTAAGGACACACTTTTCCATATTTTAAGGACTCCAAGAGGGGCAAAATTAAGGTAACATAATGCCACATTAGATGCTCAAATTAGAGATTTGTTGGATAAAACCGGCAACAAATTTCAAGGACTTTCCAGCACCAACTGCAATTTCCAAGGACGTTTAAGGCTTTGAATTTTATTTTGAAATTCAAGGACTTTTAAAGTGCATGCAAAACCTGCATTATGCTTGTCTGCAAATGGACAAGTGATAGTGTCTTGTCAAGACTAGACCCCCGTTGTTCAAAGAATTGACAACTTTATTCATTGCCTAAGTCACCATGCAACAGATTTAATTTATTTGTATTAGTTGCAATACATTTTATCTGCTGATAGCAAGTTATCAACCCTTTGAACAAGTGAGTCCTGAAGTGGACTCCAACATTTGGATGGATGGGATAGCAGAGGGGTAGTAACAAACCTTGAGGGGACATCAGTAGGTTAACAGACTCCAGTACATCAAGGAACAGCTCATTTCTTCTGTACTTGATCCCCTCTCTTCTCCAACCAATCTGTCCTGTCACTTGACTTGTAATCTGGGCTTGTTCCTCCCTTGTCTAGATGAGTAAATTAAATAAAATAAATAACAGCATTATGTAATGATATGCTGGCAGGGCTATCATCAAGGTTTGAGCCACACATTACATCAAACTTTGCACCCAAAACAACATTGTTCCTTTGTAAGAAAAATGAACCAACAACAGTCAAGATCACCAATAACTGGTATCTGTGCTCAGACCTTTTATTATTTTTTTTTCCATCAAGAAAATAAACAGCTTTCTTGGAACTTGGATTGGGTATGAATAAACAGGAGCTTTTCAGTACAGAGATTCTTGCAAGAATCTAGCATCAAGAATTGAGTCAAGTTTCGAGTAGGTCAAGTCTCTAGTCAATTCTTGCAAAGTGCAAGTTAAGACTGTCAACTTTGCCTTCTATTGCATTATAAAGTTCAACTTGCCTGTGACTTGATTCCTTGTTGAGTGATAAATGTCTTCAGAATAGCAGTGTCTGTCTTCTGGGGGTATCCATAGTCAGCAATCTCTGTGTTTCAACAAAAATAGAGGATCTTTAGCAAGTTTTCGTATGACCGGCCACCAAAAGTCGATTATCTATACATTTAGGTAGACTGTTACAAGACTAACAGATTAGAACAAAGGTCACTAACCACATTTACCATCTTGTAATGGTTAGGATGATATTATTGTAGAATAATATTAATGGTTTGTGAGCCAAAACTGTCTGCGAGAAATAACCATTTGGTTCTCCTGAACATTCATTGAAATAATTTTCAATGATAATATCATTTTACAAAAAGTGGGTTGTATGCCTTCTGATCAAAACATTGCTTCAAAACCTAGACATACTAAATTATACAGGAAGGCTAACAAACCAACAGCAGGTTGTGGACTGGTTATGCAAGGTTCTTTCACATGTTGGTGGACAATCTCATCTTTCACACAATGATTATATAATAATGATAATAAATTAAAATTTATACCACCTTACAATAACATATCAAAATTAATAAAATTAATACATCAATAAAAAAATTACAATATTCTAAAATTAGTTAAATAATAAAATATTAATAATCATTACAATGGTACCAATTAACAAAACAATTTCTTAATAAAAGCTAACACAACTAATTAAATGTGATATTAAATAATTATAAAACAAAGATCTGAATTAAGGTATTCCTGGAGGCTAGAGTGACTATTTTGGATTGTCATAATTTTTCACAGCTCAAAAGGTAATGTCGACAGGACCTCGCACGCAAAATTTCGGGTCGAGAGGAGAAAAAGTCGCTAAGATATAGGCGAGGAAACTTTTGCTTCTAGGGCTGATTTCGCGGGAAAAATAAGACACCATGCAGCGTCCAAAACATCATTATCTTGATTTGGAACTCCCTAAGGATGGTCTTGTTGACAGCTCGTTGCAATAAAACCTTGCCATCCGACACGCAACATCCTCTTTGATCATGGCGGCAGAACGTGCAGTGCAAGAGCTAAATGTCGCTTTCAGGGAGAACGGGTAAATATATTTGATTGGTTTTCTGTGATTTCCTTTTACCTGGTTTGGTTAACTAAATATGTTTGGTAATTAGTTTTCAGGGAAGTCCTTCAGGACTTGCGCGGCTTGTTCGCGGTTTCAAGCAGCAGAATGGGGAAAGCGATGAACAGGCTAGAAGGCGATTTTTTCGCCGCATTTTTGGCATTTTATGGGTAAGTTCTATTAGAGAGTTCAATTTATCAGTGATTTAGACTTTACCTGTCAGTCTCTCGATAAATATTTCTTTGTTTTCCTTCCACTGTTGAGACCGTATATTGCTTGTGCTATTTTCTGCTCTTCCACGTGGAATACGCTCATAACATACCACGTAGTCCTGGCAAATAGCTTTCGTTCGTTTCGATTATTTTCTTTCCTTTGCTGTGCAGAAAATTCTGATGTACCCAATGTAAAGCCCTTTCGTTTACGGCCGTTGTAGCCTGAATCTGTTCCTTATACTTCATGAAAATAATCGCAGTATTTTTATTGTGGAAATCCGCCACTTTCGGTGACGGCATTACGGCGGTACAAAGTCTGTCAAAGTCCCATACATTTCCTGTAATTTTGATCGTGTTTGCCCCCCAGTGAACATGGCGTCAGAAACCGTGGAAAGGTCTATTTTGATATTTCTTTTTACTTCTTTTTAACAGTATGGAAACAAAGTTGGGGCTGGTCAGTTCCGAGGGAAGACACTTCCCACCTATGTGTACCCCGATTGTCTCAAGGCGGCAATCAGGGAAATACTAAATGGGGATGTACGGGATTATCCCAATCCTGAAACTGTATCGGTAAGAATTTTTTCGCAATCTGAATAGTCCAAGCCCCTGCCTCATTTTTCCCAAGAGACGATTCCTTTTCAATAATTTTTTGCATCCATTCATGTTTCAAGTAGTCATAAAACTTATGATTATTGGTTTTCTAAAGACACCCAAGTCACTGGTTCTTTATATTTATATCCTTTCCCATTGTTTGATATCACGTTATAAGAGTGTTTGGAAGCCCATCCTTGAATCCTAAAACCTATTACTACCACTTCTTCTGGTCTGTATTATATAATCTTGTGGAATCTATTTTGATTTTCAGGTCTACAAAGTCACACTGTCAGACTTACATGAAGCCAAATGGCCAGGAGACAAATAAGTTCATTCAAGTAATAGAATGCAACCTTCATATGTTACAGTTACAATAAATGTGTATTTATTTATTTTTTTATGTTTTGAAGAGCATATAGGAATGAGTGTAACAATTCATCATTTTTACTTTATATGAAAATTTGTAATTGTATAAACAGAGACATCAAAATATAATGGTGGATATTATTTATATTATTTATTTTTCAAAGTTGACTCAAATAAATATGTTTCAAAGTGTAAACACGTCTACTCTACTCTTATTTTATCACAATACATTGGAATCCAATCTCTCCCAGTCTCAGTCAAACACTGCAATTGTACCCTTCCAATTTTTGGAACCAGTTTTCGTTTCCCTTGGAGGTTAAAATATTGGATTCCAGTGTAGAACATTTTTGATAGAATGTCATGGAACCTATCCCAACTAATCACAATACCAATCAGAACATGTCAAATGTAAATATTACAAGCTATCAATGTAAACTGTCTCAAGCGTAGAGACGACTGAAAATGTATACAACCTATGTTGATGCTTGACTCTGAATATCACTGATGGTCTTTCAAAGAAAGTGATTTTTGCAAGGCAAGAATTGAAACGATAAGTAAAAATATCCTATCAAGAAAATGTGCCCTTAAATGGATATATGTGGCTAAGGCATTTCATTCTACTATAGTATACATCAAATACAAAACTCTTCATTTATAAAAAAAAATAAACTTGTTGAAAGGGATGTTCAGGCCCTATGCATCTCAAGACCTTTGGTGCAATGAGAACAGATAAAAGTGATGTAACAGTGAAATACACTTATTTCAATAACAAGGGTTTTATCCCTTTAGTTTTATGACAACGAAAGATCCCCAAGTCTGGGGGAAAAACTTAAACTCTTGAATTATTGTAAGGGCAGTCTTTGTGGCTCTTACAGGAGTGGGTACTGCTTCCACACCATTTACACTTCTTCCCTCCAACTTCAACAACTGCTCCATTAGGGGCTGGTGTAATTGTGTCAGGTATGACAAGACCAGTTGCAGTTCCATCATTTATTGCAGACTCAGTAAGAAGTACTGCTTCTTCTTCAACCAGATCATCCTCAACATCCTCTCCGTATGTATGCTGGATCCGGCAATTTTTGACATATCTCTTCCTAAGTAGAAAACAGAGATAAACATTGTAAGCTATTGATATTTCTTGATAAAGACTTTGTGAACTTGAATTTAACTTACCTTAGCTTCTGCTCCTCAGCACGGTTGACCTTCCTCTGAACTCTTTTTCTCTTTGCATCTACTGTTTTGTAGCGCTGTAGCCTCTTGTACCTTGTTTCGTTGTCATGTTGACACTGTAATGTTAAGGCAATAAAATGAAAAATATTAGTGTTAATAATTAATTATTTTTCCCTATTAGTTTTTTCAGTATAGACTTGTATCAACCAATGAACAACAACAACAACAGCAATACCAATAGTTATAATGCAGTAACATGATTGATTGTACACTGTAATAGTAAAATAATTGTATCATTAATGACAACTATAATGTAATAAATTAATATAATCATTCATTGTAATGATCAGGTGACATCAAAAACCCATATAAGCTTGCCAAGAAAGGTGAGTGTAACTTGCCTTAGATACCTCATTACAGAAAGCCATTCAACAAACTACATATTAAGAAAATACATACCATTTCCTGAATCCCATCAAGGACAGGTAGACCCATTCGGGAGTACAGCTCTGGGATCCAGTGGTACTCTGGTCCTTTAGTTTTGTGGCACCAAGTCATGTTAGCCTGAAGTAACCCCAGATTTGTTGCAGCATGGTAGTGCTTCATGTGCAAATTTGTGTCCTTGGCCCGAAATTTGGTGAGAACACTAAATGTGGACTCAGGGAGATTAGAATGACCTTTTCCCAACTCTGGGTCAATGACTTTCTCAGCATCCTTTGCCCTATGAGTACACTCTATCTCGTAGGCAAGAGCATGAAATTCGCATGTCAGGACATGAGCCGAGTGATAGTCCTCACCAGAACATTTCAACTCTGAGTAAAACCCATCAACATCAGCTTCACAATTCTTGCAGCTACACTTAAGCAATGGGTGAAAGGTACAGGAACCCCCTTCCCATTCATGAATATCTTTACTGTGATATCTTCCCAGGGTCAACATAGTTTCACCATACTTATCAGGGCTATTCCCCGCATGGACAAGGGCACAGTAATGGTTGCGTTTTGCATTTTGTATAAACCCTGGTCCAATACATCCACAAACGGGTTTGTTTCGGGTTGCCACAAAGGTGTGATTTTTCCCAGCACAACAACATTTTGCTGAGACAATGCTGGGAAACTGTTCCTTGTGCAAGGCAATAAATGCAGAGGAAAAAGAAGACTTAGTCTTGAGTTCCTCCAGCTTCTTACCATGAGCCCTCCCAACATGACCTCCACACAACATAACTTTACTCTCTTGCTCATTAGAGTAAGACTGGCGAAACCCCTTGGCTGAGGATGAGTCAGCATCCTGCCAATTGACCTCAACATTTAGCCCCTCCTCCTTAGCTTTGGCCCAAAGAACTTGACTGAGGTGGCCCTCAGCTGCCTTAGCTGTCCCTTGCCACAGCTCCTCGTCACAGATAGTTTCTGCTCCTCTCATACACAGATGACCATAGTAGAGAAGGGCACCTGTAATATAATTCTTAATCACAAATGTACAATTTTGACTAAAGTGCCCTCTAATCAGCCAACACCCATCACAGCACGTCACTGCTCTTGACCAGCTGCCTATTTGATCAGGTGCAATTTCTTTCATGTGCTCCTTTGCTTCATCACACATCTCGTCCAGCATTAATTTAATGTGGGGGAGGGCTAGATCTACAACTTCGAGATATGGCTTTTCTGAAACTATTCCCAACCCCAACCCTCTTCCCAAGGTCTTCCTAAACCCGGCATACCCATGCCCACTAATAAAAAAGGCTAGGGAAAGGGCCAAGGACACAAGTTGCCGTCTAGATTCTTGGGCAAGATGGCTACTCTTATAATCAATTGTGACAGTCCAGCAACCATGGCACTTGAATGTGAACATCATTGCACCTCCACAACCCTTCTTGCTATACGCTGTGAGTACAAGTTTGCCTGTAACACAAATTTAGCAAAAAACGAGGTTACACATACTGGCCCAACAAAGATTTCTGGTCTTACCATGGAAGACCACCAGCCAATATTCTCTTGGCATGGTCCCCAGCAACCATGGACAATAACCAAAGATGTACGCATTACACCACCGCACAAGAGTTTCAAAGGTATAAGCAGAAAAATTAATATAAAAAGAAGGGATTCTGAGTGAAATCCCACAAGGTTTTCAACTAGAAAAAAACCAACATTTCTGGCAAACCAGTGAAAAGGACAAGGTTTTCATGCAAGTCAAGTCTAATCTTTTTTACTTTTGTAAGCCAATCCCTGATTGACCATTTTTTTTACAGATGAACAAAATAAAAATGCAAGGTCACAACTTTACAGACAGGTACTCATTGGCTTTTGGTTATATTTTTCAGGCATCAATTCCCTCCCATCAATTAGGGTACATTATAAAGGCCTGACTCACTACATAGTACATAAAATTTGTCTATCACTTGATCAAGTGGAAAAATAGAATAAAAAAAGCCATTGAAAAAGGCTATGTCTTTGGCTTTATAATAATAATCACTGCGACAATTACAAAATGTAACTTGCTTTTGTCATCATACTAAATTCCAGATTATATCTCACCTCTACATTTTCCATTGTTTGAGGAACACTTGAAATAATTGTTTATCTCATCGACGAAATTGACGATGCTAGAGGTGGTTGCAACAAATAACCCTTCTGGAACACTGACACTGTAAAAAATTATCAAAGCAGGATGTTACTTCAAGAATATTTTCTTCACACTAGCTTGAGTGTATTCCATGTAAATTCCACACAAAGAATTCAGTTTTAGTTTTTTTTCGGTTGTAATATGCAACATGCGTTACTGATTATAAATAAAACTGCAAGAAGACCAAGCAAAGTTAAAGATCGTCAGTGAAACTGACATAAAAATACGACCAATTTCTACACTGAATTCTATTGCTCAAGGATTCCACAATGTTTACCGCATGAACGCACAAATCTTGTCTTCGTTCAATATTTTGTCACGTTTACTCTCACACAAATCCCAACATGTGAAATCTTGATAAAGGGCTAAACATTTGCTACCGATCTTATCTTACAACTTTATACATTGAACTTATACATGTAATATCTTACCATTTACTGGCCCTCATTTCTTTTAGCGCTTGTTTTTCAGGAGGCTCATAATCGGAGTCCTCGGATGATAACGAGTCATCTGCTTGTCGAGGAGTCTCCATCGTTTTGCCTTTACTTTCATCCACAATGAAACTGGGGAGAGTTCCTTCAGCTTCTAACTGACGCTCAACTTCTCTAGCACTTTTCATAGTTTTACCATCGGGGTTTCGGTAGGTGAAGTGAACTGCTGAGCCAGATGTCGATTGCCGTTCTTCAATTGTCCATCCTTCGTTTCTCAACTTCTCCAAATCTAAACGGATTCTCGCTTTCGAGCCATAACCTCGGGCTTCGTGAGCCTTTTCTGATGCTTTTTTCCTGCTTTTAGACGCTTTCGTTTTAGGCATTTCAGTATATTCACAGTATTTTGTCCTCCTTTACCCGATATGTTCTTCGCACTCGCCACATGTGGTTTCGAGCTGTCAACACTGACATTCGAGGTGCCGTTGCTACGGTACGGTGTCAATGTTTACCATCGCCGTATCTGATTGGTTTCGCGGGAAAAATAGGGGTCACGTAAAGGGCATAAATGCCATATTTAGAGCTCTATTGTACGATTTACCGCTGCAAATGATTATTGAAGACTCAAACAAGATGGCTGCCATCAAACACAGCTCAGTATTTGGTCTCTCAATTGATTTCTTTTCAATTTGCGGATGATTTTCGGACGTAAATGGCCTACAGATTTTGAGGAGAGTTGTACTAGTTGTAACTTCTTTGTGTGGTTTTAACAGAAAGACTTCAAACTTGGAGGATATCAAGTAAACATATATACGAATAGTTCTTTGGCAGCGCGTCAGTTCTTCATAAATATACGACAGGTGGTGGCTCCACGAAATTCACGGACGAAAGAAATCAGTTTGTGCAGCTTAAAACATCCTGTTTTTTCTTAATTCTGACGCACTGCCAAAGCCATGTAGAGAATATTGATGTGAACCATTTGGCCAAAGGTTATGCCCAATGGATAAATTTTACTCAAGATTTTAAAGAAAGGGTGATGTGACATGGTTACGACCACGCCCACGTACGCGTCAAATTCTAGAAATACATTAAATTCTTTCTGAGAAAAAATATTTTTGACAGAAAGTACTTGAAATGATTGTTAAGTGGTGTTAATATGACAGACTTTGGCTTAATATATCTTAGAAAATTGCTCCAAACAATTTCAAACAAAGATGCGTAAAATAGCCTCCAGGAATACCTTAATGCAGTTCTGGTAAACAGCTTGAGTTGCTTGTCAATTTCTCTAATCACTTAGTAATGTGGGAAATAGAAAATGTGCTTGACTCACCATCTAACAGCTCATAAATCAAGACGAAGTTATTCTTGATTCCTTCTTCAGTGACCTTCCCAAAGTATGAGATCATGATTTCCACTGTGCGATTCAAGAACTCAAACACCATGGCTGCATTGACATTTTGCCTGGTAACAGCAGCTAACCACACATTTCCTTGACGTATATGGAAAAAGCTTGTTCTGGCTATGTTGGTGACTGGAGAGCGTACTTGGCCTCTGGCATGGATGACATTTACGCGGAAGGCATCTACTGCATTTCGGCTAAAATGAGAGGCACAAAGCCATCATAATTTCAAATCAGACATTGATATTAAATGGGATCTCTTATAATTTCTTGGCTTTCAACCACATCACAAGGCAGCCATGTCGGTAGTCAATACAATACACTGTCATCTTTTTCACAGAATTTGCATAAAAATAAAGTTTAGATCTCAGAGGAGAGACAGGCTATTATTGTTGACCATTAACATGGCTACCATGGCGTCACATGCAAACCAACAATAGAAGATTCTTCTGTAAGATAAAGTCTACATGAATCCCATCTCCACAGTTGTGCAAATGAGGTAGGTGGACAAACTTTTGCATGCACAATACAGTAGGCCACAATACAATACAGTTACCAACATGGAAGAGCCTCAGCTTTGCAATATAAAATAAGGGAGCACTTACTGTACTTAGTTTAACCCCATAACAACATTTATATGGCAGCCATCCTCTTCATTTCACTGGTAACATATAATAGCTACCCTGCCCTTCACTGATAACATAAAGTAGCTAAAGCCTGCTTCAGACACTGTACTTCAGCTGAGCCCAATCAAATCCAACTAATTAAGTTCATGTGGAGTATGGCGTCTGAATCAATGGGGAAAGGCTGATTTAATTCAGATCGGCTGAGCCAAATAATCCCGCCTAACTCAGCCGGGAAGAACGGCTGTAGACTGGCTTGATTCAGACGCCGTACTTCACATGAACCAAATCAAATGCATAAATTATTTCAATGTATTTTTCATGCTGTTCTTACAAGAGAGCATGCGCAAAGGCATCACGTGAGAACGAAACCAATGGTTTGTGAAGTGGGCTGAAAAAAAGCCCTTGTCCATGGACGTCTGAGATGGATAGTAGCATTTTGAGTCTAAGAAAGGCTCTTGTTTGCAGATCTCGGCATGCGCCATGTTTACAATATTATTATTGTATGCTAAACCGTTGACAGAATCTTAATTTTCTTCCGTGAATTAATTTCGGCCAAATAAAGTTCGGCGTCTGAATGAATTCAGCCAGGATTAATTAATTTAGGTCGGTCTATCATAGAATTCGATTTGGTTCGGCTAAAGTATGGCGTCTGAACCAGGCCTAAGCTTGCGCGAGTAGCTACACATGTGATTTTTACCGCAATCTGTCGACTCGACAGTTTTTAAAAAAAATCGCATCACCATCCCGAGCGAAAAATCTCGAGTGTAGCCGCGGCTTTACCGCAGTCGACCCAACTTCGACCAGTTCTCTATTTCATGTGAAACATGCATGTACAGTTAAACCCTGATATATAAATGTGTTACAGCTGACGTACACTTAGCTTTCCAAAACAATCAAACGTTTAGCTACCTTTAAAGATGTTTAAACAAGGTGATTCCTCTAGCTTCAATCAAAGCATATGTACAACTTACCCAATATCATCACGATAAACTCGGGAAATCAACACCTCTCCTTTGTGATTGTACACGAAAAACCCGCCGATCATGGTGAATTACAAATTCTAGCTACAAAAACAAACCTACTATATCGAACGCAAACGTTCCACTGGCATGAAAAGAAAATTTCCACAGAAAATGTCAACAACAACGTAGAAATTCAGCGAAACTCTAACAAGACTTTGCCTGGCCTCAAGCCGCCATTTTTCCGCTCTCCTGGAGCAAACACCCTGATTGACTCCATATTAGGCAACATCTACCATATTTGGCGAAAAATACTTAGAGCTCAGGCTCTTAGCTTCATCATTTTTCAAACGGTCGGTTTGGAAGCGAGGTAATTATGTAAATTTCAAATTGGCGCCATGGTTTTGTTATGGCGGACGACGGAGACGAAGAGGAGAATTGGCCGGAATTCTTTGAAAACAATCGTCTTATTCCTGTACATCCAAACAGGAGACGGTCAAGTTTACCAAAAAACCCGACCGTTCCTTTCCGTTTGTTGGTCAAGTCTGTAATCGGGATTTCCATTCCTCAAGCTATTGTAAGTACAGTAAGCTTACGTACTATGCATTAAAGCTTCACTTTTGTAAGCTTAATTCCAGGTAATTAAATTTTCCTGCGCACATGAACGACTTCTGGTGCTCAATTTGCCGTTTTGCCATTGCTCAAGCTGGATTTTAGATCTGTGTGCACCATCGTCATTGTCGTCACGGTCGTCACGTTGTCTTTATACACCTGTCAATGTAAACCCCGTGGTGGTGGGGGGGGGGGGGGGTGCGGGCAAGGGGTGGGGATTTGACCAAGGAGTAAAAATTCTGGTCAATTTCCCTAGGGTGGGGCAGCATACGTTCATCAAATGTACTTAAAACTCCCCACCCAGGGGCAAGATACAAAGAAAAATTGCTCTTAAACTCTTCTACAGATATATATCTTTTCAAAAGCATAAATTAAAATCAGAATAAAATATATGCCACTACTATAAAACACTTCAATGCACGCATGAGACTTCAGTTGTGCTACTATTGAAATACATCATTCTAGTTCAGTATAAAAAGCCACTTCACCATAGCTACACACATCAAAGTAGGAATGTTCTAAAAACAGCATTTTTTAATAGACTAGCTATATAGATGGCCTATGAAGTGGCAGATACATATCGATAAAAAACTCACCTTCTATGAAACCAAAGCCAAGAAAGAGGATGCCAGGTAGCCACACTTTATCTTGGCCCCAGTCTCTCAGCCGAACAAATCAAATGTCCTGACCCCCAAGCAAAGGTAACCGATCAAACCTCCTACTGAGGAGATGGACTTTGCCATCAACTCCCCACCCCTTGCCCGCACTCCCCCCCTCCCCCCCACTGGGTTTACATTGATCTTTGCATTACTTAATCAGTATTTTTATCCCTTCTGTTCCATGTCAAATTTCATCACTGTTTTCCTCGTAGTTTATGATCACTGTTATTACTTTTACACCATGATGTACATGCTGTAAAAGGCAACAAAAGCTGTTGTTAATTTATAGCTGGCATTTTTCCCGCCACAGCGCATCCATTCATTGGCTAGTTTATGGTCACATGACATCTAACAATGAAGTTGTTTACCACCAAATGCCATGAGCGAGCAACGTGGCGAGAACTGACAGAAAACAGTAACAGTTCACTATTGCCCGTAAAATGTTGTCTGCTGTTGCAAGTGATCAGAGAGTGCAGTTGAAGGTGGCCTGATGTTGTCACTGGAATCTCAGCGCATTTTTCAAAATTTGCTTTTGTTTTTGTTTTCCACTGGTTTGATCCATTTATTTTGCTAGTATAACAAATCACTTAATAACTGGTCCCTTGGGGAACAGTGAATTTTTTTTCCTTCGAATCTTCCCTCGAGTGTTTTGAGATTCTTGGGAAACAAAATTCACTGTTCCCCTCGGGACCAGTCATTAAGTGTTAATTATATTGTAATAAACTGTTATTTAGAATAATTTAGTCCATTTTGGAATAATGCCCTTATCATAGCAAAAAGATAAATTTTTATCTTGGAATACAAAGAAAATATTATTGTTAAGGTAAGTTTGGATGTATTCAGGGTTGTTTTTAGAAGCTGGGACCCGGGTACCAGCACCCACATACTATGAACACAGTAGCCACCTTTGCTGTTTAGGTATTGAAAAGAACAAGCCAATTAAATCTTAGGGGTACCCGCCTATTTAGAATCCTATACCCTCCTATTTCTTCAATTAGTGAAACCCCTGTGTATGTTATATGTTTAGCTCAGTTAAAAATTATCAATTAGATCTAGAACATGCAAGTTGAGTTATTCATTAATGAATGTCATACAATGCCAGGTTCATCTGGGGGCGTATTTCCCGGTTGATTTTGTTGATCGGTTTATGTACATCACTAGTGTCGTTCCTCAAGTTATTTTCTTGACTTTGTTGTGTTTCAGGTCCCCATTTTACAGTTTGTCTTTGAGTAAAAGCAAGGCTGGGAGTGACCTCACTGCTTTTCTCATGTAAATCATGTTATTGTTATGCTGACTAGTCCACATTTGCACAAGAAAGATGTAGAGGTTTGTATCAAAACAAGGCAGCCTCCAGCCTCACTTCTGCTCAAAGGCCAGGTCACTGAACACACAACTGTAAAATGGGTTATTTTATCCTAGGTTTAAATTTAATTTTCCTTTGTTTTGAAGTATGGTAATGTATTATAGCGAATTTGAAACAAAGGAAAATATAATTTAAACCAAGAATTTAGGATAAAATTGAACTACAACCTGTACATACAAAATGCTTCTGAGCAACGATTTTGTCCCTGG
Source organism: Galaxea fascicularis (assembly GCA_948470475.1). Classification (NCBI taxonomy): domain Eukaryota; kingdom Metazoa; phylum Cnidaria; class Anthozoa; order Scleractinia; family Euphylliidae; genus Galaxea; species Galaxea fascicularis. Next base: position 29,300,991 of record OX419338.1, read on the forward strand.
ACAAAATGTTTTGATTACATCTGTCAACAATAGTCTAAAAGCTTCCTTGGAAAAATTTTGTCGTGTTCAGATCTTCTAGTATTCAACTTACAATTTGCCAATATATTATTTTGTACTTCTCTTCTACTGATTTATTTCCTCACTTTAATGGTGTATGCTATCCAAGTAATGTTGTTTGATCTTGGTAGTCACCCTCAGGGGAGATACGTACTCAGGTATAACACTGACAGGGGTCTGCTAATGGAGATAAATTGTTATACACCAAAAAAGTCCAAAAGGCCAAAACTAGACCCAAAAGAGTCTGATGTGATTGCTTGACATAATCAAAGGCTCCTATGAGCCAGCTCATGGATGAGGAACATAACAATACTTTATTTTCTAAAAAGATATGTGCAAGAAACCTGTACATTCGTTTGTGTTTTGTGGAAGCACATCCTTTTCAGACACACCTCTTGGTAAAAGAACCGTTTACGCGCTAATATTTTCCGTAAATTTCGCAGTTGATTGACAGGCGCCAGAAGCATTACATTAGATGAAATTGACAGACGTAAGTAATTTGAACCGGCGATGGAGCACAAATATGCAAATTTTTACACGGACTATAAAAATAATATTCAAATGTGATCGCTTTGTTAGAAGTGTAACAGGGAAGTTCAAGTTTCTTACTGGTCGACGGCTCATTTCAAGTTAGTTTTATACACGTTTTTGGTCGTAATAAAATTTCCGACTATTCTGAATGCGAGATAATATCACATTATTTTGTGAAAGTCCTGAGCAGTCACAATGTTTTTGAGCGATTCGGGGTCCGGCACAAAACGTTTGCTTTGTAAGGTGAGATATTCAATCCATCTATTTATGCTTTGTGCTACTATTAACTTGACTTTCCAAATATTTTGTTGTTCGAACGGCTCATTTCAAGTTAGTTTTATAAACGTTTTTGATCGTAATAAAATTTCCGACTATTCTGAATGCGAGATAACATACAGATAATAACATATTTTGTGAAAGTCTTGAGGGAAATTAGTCACGCTTTACAGTCACAATGTTTTTGAGCGATTCGGGGTCCGGTGAGATGTAAGGTGAGATATTCAATCCATCTATTTATCCTTTGTGCTACAATTAACTTGACTTTCCAAATATTTTGTTGTTCGAACAGATTAGCTGTTTAATATAGCTGCTTGTCAGACCAAATTATATCCTCACAGAGGAAAATATTTGCATGCTTGTGGTCCTTGTGTTTTTGTCAAATGTTGATGAAGTGTTATGCTGATCGTTTAAGCCAAGGGATATAGCCTTTCTAAACAAGATCATATTTGCAATCAAGCGTTCACCATGAAAAGAGCGTCTTCAAAAATACTTCATTACGTACCTGCTTAAATCGATCATATGTTGCTCATAAATCAAATGCGTTGCTTACCAGAATTTAGTTTTTTGGCTAGAAAGTCTTTCTCCTGTTTCCTTTTTTTGCCGATTTTCTTCATTCTTCCTTCTTCCATCATATTGTGGCAAAAAAAATCTCGATTACTACTGCCCCAGGTACCGCACAGTGATAAGCTTTATAGTTGCTTTTGCGATATCTCGAAGTTCATTTTCGCTGCTCTGAAGATTTCAAAGTTCAATTCCCGCAGCTCGTGTTCTTCATCTTATTAACTTTATCTGATCACTGAGCCTTAAACAAAATAGACCTTTGTTGAGTTGGAAAATCGAAACGAAAAACCGACGCCATGAACATTAAACACGTAAACAATATCTGCAGAGCAAAATTCTCCGCCTTTGTACTACACCCTGAAATTTGCAAATGTTGGACCAAGAAGACTATGGAGACAAAAGCAATACTTACCAGGGGAGGGACCAGGAGAAAGTTTAATGAATAAATTAATCAGAATCGAGTGAGTGAGTGAACGAATGAGTGATCCCCTGAGTGAGTGAGGGAAATTCAGACCCACAACAAAACCTCATGGCATGACTACGTCATCCATGAGCTAAAAATGAGAACCCTGGGTACGCTTTTTGTCAACCCCCAAAAAGGTCCACACCAAAATCTTTAACCCTAAGAAATTCACTGCAAACTTCCTAACCCAAAAAGTCCTCTGATCAATCCCAAATTTCAACCCTAGAAGGGCTATGCATATTCCAGCCACTATTATACATGAGTATCGCCCCCACCCCCCATGGGGATTTCCTCATTTGGATCATCGTCTTCAGTAGTCATATTAGACTATGCTGCTAAGTTCACCTATAAAGCATCATGTTTTATTACTTTTTTAGGAGGCCAGCTCCCATAATGTAGAATTCCAGCTGCGATTAACCCTATATGATGCTGCAAATAAGTGTTTTTTTGGGAGTACTTGGTTAGGACCCTATTATCCTGGCAGTGTTAAAGAAAATGGAAGACACAGTGTCACATTTGACGAGGTGAGACAGATTGTCGTATCCATAACTCTTGAAGTCATCCCTTACTACATCACCAGTATCAGAATGTTTTTTCTCCCCACTGTCTTCATCTTGGCAAAAAAGGAATTAAGTTTAACAGATTACCTTGAAGCTAAGTGTCTTTAACTTTTATCTTGCAAACTTTGCACAGTCTTCTTGGTGATGGATATTTTGAAATACTCTCTCTTATTTTCTGTTCGCCCGATCATTGCCTTGTTATTTTTAATTATTTATAAGCTTTTTCCCTCTCTGCCTACCTTCAAAAAAAAACCCTGGAAAACTGAAAGATGTGATTATTTTATTCAAGAATGATGTACAGCTGTAACAGGCAAAGTCTGAGAAAACAATTCCAAACGCTCTAAACAGGAATTTAATGAGTTTGCATGTCACTGTGCTGAACATGTCTCATCCTTCATTCATAAAGCATGCTAGAAATTTTTATTGTTTTACTATCTCACGCCCGTTACCAGGAAAGCAGTTCCTTTCAAAGTGTCAAAGCATGGTTTAAACTTCTGACTTCCTTACAAACAGGTTGTGTATTTCCACTCCTCGTTGCATGACATTACTTGTGTTGGGGTGGTTGAAGTTACTGGAGAAGGTAAGAAATGTTTTGTCATTACTTTTAATTTGAAAGACATAGTTAACTTACATTAATTTTATCTCAGTTAGTATGTGAGCTGTGATTGGTTAATTTTGCGGGTTGTATTCTACTGTATGGCCCACTAAATTTGAAAGATTCCTTTCCTGTGCGCCCGATTAACCTCAGTTTTTCTTGGTCAATACTGTGTACCATTGATTTATGGCCTGTGCTTCGTGCTTGGGCTATAAGTGAATGGGAAAAAACCAGTCCGTAACTTACAGTATGGACCTTGAACTTGGTTAGTAAGAGGTATGTACAACAGTGCAGTGAGTGCTGAAACACAGCCCTTGGTGCCAATCTTCCACACTGTTTGTGCTATTTAATACTAGAAATCTACTGTTTTTATAAATGCTGTGTCCAAAGGCTATTTTTGACCTTACATGCATTTGTAGGCCAACAGCAGAATTTTGAAGAACACAGCCAAAACTTTTAGTTACACAGCTAAATAAAAGAAGCAAATAATTATGCTAGTGTAGGTACCATGGTTTAAGTTTTAGTCAGGTGCTATTGATGCATAATTGAGTTACTAAATCATCATCTTTATTCTCCTTCTCACACAATGATAGGCAGTAACAAGGCTAACTGCCTACTTTTTGAATCACTTGAGCTTCACCTCATCCCCAGGCACCTGCTGTGTATGAAAAAAAATCACTTAATTGAGACAACCAGAATTTTCTGTTCTTAAATATAAATAGTATCTTTTTCTTTTGATTCCACTAGTAAATAGTCAGACTTTTGGATGTGGCTGGACTATTATCAGAATTTTTGATAGAGTGTCTGAACTGACTGAGGCCACCTCAAGGCAACCTGCCCCTAAAAGGTATTTTTAGTGTTCTCCCTTGTTTTCAGTACAACGAGAGAAGAGAAAAAAGATTTTCAAACTGGTAGAGCAATCGTGGCCATGTTCATTGCCTAAGATGTCAAATGAAGTGTTTTATTCTGTGTTTCTTGTCCTATTGCCATAAAGCTAAAAGAAAAACAGCCAAAATCCACTTAGAGGGAATCCTTGCTGTACTTACGTGATGGGTGAATCAGTGGTTTTCTCTTAAATCACAAGTAACGAATTATCATTTCCAGTGAATTTTTGTCTAAGCTTATTATATTTTAGGCTGTTGAATGGATTTATTGTCAAGGCTTATCTCAGTGCATGGGTTGAAAAGGGTTTACAGTAAGTCACCATTGAACATAAAATGCGGTCAAAAATGTTGGTAGCTGGAGGTCAATATTGATGGTCTTGTTCAATGGCAGTCCTCCTCAGAATGATATGGAGTTCTTATCAGTATCTCCAGCCAGTGGTATTTATTTACCGGGTATCTGGGAACTGAGATGTAGGGGTTTACTATGGGGTACTGGTGCATTAAGGTCGTTTGTGTCCATCTGACCCTTCATGTGATGGGACAACGTCCAGACATCTGCTGTAATGCTTAGCAAGGCAACCAGTTAAATTAATGTTTGGTTGTCTTTGTGATTTGAAATTAGTCTACCTTTGTACTATGGCTCCCCAGCTGGCCTGGTCAACATTCCTGAGACAATTGAAGGTACGTGAATTTTGGTCAATTCAGATGTTGAAAACTTAATCTCATACAGGTCTTTGGAACTGTTATGTGCATGGGTTTTACAGTACAGTCAAACCTTCACTGTAAATCTTGTGGTTCAATAATTGAATCACAATATTTACATGTGAAACTAGGAAAGTAGCTGGTGTTATCGCTGGTCGCCAGCACTTTTGACAACCCTGTTAAACATTAAAACAATAAGGTCCATTGGTAATCCCACAGAACAACAACACCCTTACTGTATCATGCTGATTGACCATGACAGATGCATTATCCTTTCTTTAAATTTTGTTTTCATTTGGTTCCAACTCATTATCATACATTACCACACCCCAAAACAAAGGGAAAAAAAATTAAACCCAGGATAAAATTGAACTTCAATACAGACATCATTCCTTTAGTGAGACACCTCCCACAAGAAGATGCCAAACTATCCACTGAAATTCTACATTTAGAACATCCTGCAAGTGGATTCCTCTCATAAGCAGGAGCAGACACATTTTTGAAGTACCATGAGCTAGAGTAGCCCCCCTTAAGCAGACTGACCTCTGGAAATTCAAGTTGAAAGTGAAACTGTATATATCTCCACTCCACTCGACTCCACTTCATTTAGTCGGATACCGGTAAACATTTTCTCACCTGGATGAAGATGATCAAATGCATTCATCTCGGCCAATCAGCATGATACAGTACAGGTGTTGTTGTTCTGTGGGAATGGTTGCTTAACCAAAGGACCTTATTGCTTTAACAGAGTTGTCAAAAAGTGCCCGCAACCGGCAATGCTGCCAGCTACTTTACTATTTTCGATGGCTACGATCTGCCAGTAAAAAGAGAAAATGTAGAGGAAAGATGATGTTGTTACCCCGAGTACTCTCTACTCTCCCAGAGTCTCCTTCTACTAAAAATCTTTTTGACAACCCTGGCTTAACAGAAAGCAGTCAAAACATTGCAAAAAAAAAACCAAACAAACCAAACAAATTAAAAAACATTGCAATCTTGCAAGTTAATTGACCAGATTATGAGACAAATAATAGTTTTACATTTTATTAACTCAAGGTACATCTATGTGCTACAATAAATAATAATCAAATGGTTTGAATCTGTCTCTTTCTCTACATTACAGAGTCACCTAGTTTGTTATCAGTAGAGGCATGCAGCTTAAGTTACATTCTTCAAATCCATCCACCTCTTGAGAGGGTGTTTCATCTGATCCCTGAAAATGCTGTCATGAGTGGTGATGACTTTGTACCCGGAATCTTGGAACCTCAACCTGATGGTAAGTCTCTGGCAGCGACATCTGTGCAGATTTTCATTGAAAGCTAGTGCTAATACGTTTAAGATTTCTTAAAAAAATCAATAACACAGTTGAATTCCTATAATTTCTATCTTAGGTTCTGGAATAGTAGACATTTTGAAGAAACCCAGGCTGGCTAAGACCACTCCGAGCTTTATCAATAAGGTATGGTGTGGAGCTAGACAAAGTTAACTTGCTCTAAATTGATATCAATAACTCTTTTGTATGTGTTTTGAGTTTGTTCCAAGTAATGGCTAAACAATGTATGTTAAGAATAGAAATATCAATACAACTGAATGTAATATTATTTATACATAATTTATCAATATATTTATATTTTGGTCACCATTTTCTTCAGTCCTGTGAGTGAAGATGTATTGACATGTTAGCATATTTGCTTGTAGCTGAACGTTACTCTGTATCCATCAGTTGAGGAGTTTGAGGATGAATTCCGACAGATACTCAACCAAGACAGACTCCATAAGGTGTGAACCAACAGGTGTCAGTCAATACAGTCAACTCTCTCATAGTGACCACTTTGTTAATAACCATTTTGTTTCTCAGTCAAATACTGTTTCAAAAAATCTCTTGTATTGTCCATTACGCATATTTCTTAAGCAACTGCGACCACTCTTTTGGCCAGAAATTTGACACTTTCTTTTTTCCAGTAAGCAACCCTTTAACATGATCACGTATGATCGTTAGAAATCATTACTTGGCTGTCACAGAAGTTCAGTTTTTAAAAGCCCTGACCTGGAGTGCCAACAGATAATAACAGTTAACGTACAAAAAAGATGGCTTTGATAAAGTGTGTTGGTAAACAGGAATTGGTACAGTGATCTGAAGCAAAATCTTAGCAAAGTTTCAACAGTAGTTATTTTCCAGGCATTATTTGATGTGAAATATGCCAGTGCTTTCAATCTTTTCCCTGAGCCTAACTTTATCTAAAAAGGTTAATGTGTTTATGTAATTATTTAGATGTTTTTTCTCCTAAGCGACCACTTTGTCATGCACCAAGGGTGGTTGCTTTTGAGAGAGTTGACTGGTATTATTTTTAGCAGGTAACAAGGAATGATTGCAGTTTACAAGTAGTAGTCATAGTGCCTCGCAAAATAAAGTTCAATAATTACATGCATGAATTCATGAATTTATTTTTATACAACATTTAAACTAGTTACCATGCTGAAGATGTTGTATAAACCAAAAATGTTTTAATTCCCGTGCCAGTGTGGTTATGATGATTGAAGCACTTGGGAAGCTTAGAGAACACTCAAGAAGCTAGAGTTGCTATCGGCTATACCTTGAGCAACTCTTACCCATCTTTGGTGCTCTCCAACCTTACCGTGTACTTCATATCTGAATGGCGCATGAACCAAATTGTTAATTGATTTTGTTTTAGGGTTAACTTTAATGTATTGTTAGTTTACAGTACTTTGTTGCTTTGCTCTTGTTGCTGTTTAGCTCTCTATGTGAATTCCTTGTGATATACAATGGATGTATTAGAGAACTACCCGTATAACAAACTAAATAAGGCTTTAAATACTGTTAAGAAATTGTTGTTAGTTGGCCGTGGGTCAAATTTGATTTCAGATTAAACGTAACTGTGATTTTCACATATTACATGTGTTAACATGAATTCGTTAATTCTTGGGTTTATAATGAACAAACTAAATTAATGACTAAGCTCCCAACCTAGCCTGTAAACTGAGTAGAGTGCAGTACTGCTTTTGGAGAGGTATATGATCTACTGAAACCTTTGTAATTAACCATAGTTCTTCAATTATAAAATTCTTGCAGAGAGGAAAAACTAAATCACAGTTTCTGCTTCAGTAAAGGAGGTTTGGATATGTGATCCTAATTAGCTTATTTTATTATGGTGAATGTTTGCCTTGAATTTCTCCCAGAAAGTAATGGTTTGCAAAGCTATACTGTACACTGAAAAGACTTTTTCATAAGACATTGCTGGCTATATAAAAAAAAAACACATTCCATGTACTTTTTCCAGAACAACATAACTCCTGATGATGGACTGAAGATTGGTATTGTTGAGAGGAGGCTCAAGGTACAATAATAATATTTTCTACGGGTGTAATAAATGCTGCTGAGATAATTGTTGAGAGGAGGCTCAAGGTATAAAGCTGCAGACATACAGATTGCTTGACTTGCAAATTTTCATGACATCACTCAGAAGTTACGTTAATGCCATATTGCAGATACCCACAGCCTTAAACATGTGACTACTGTACACAAGTTTAACAGATAAAGCATTTACTAATTTAGAAACAACATCTAGCAGTTGTTCTAAGACTAAATTACGTGTGCTGTTTATCACTAACAACATTAATATTTATTGGAATAATACATCATAGTATATTAAAATAAAATTTTGAAGATAAGTACATTATATTTTAGATGTAGGGGTGTAACCCTCCACCTGCTGTGTACAGTCCTATGTAACCCTTTAATCCCTAATATCAATGCCTCTTACTAACCGAGTTTCAGGTCGATACTTTAAGTTACGGACTGAGTTTTTTCCCATTCACTTATGGCCCCAAGCACAAAGCACCCAGGCCATAAATCAAAGGGAAAAAACCAGGATCTGTAACTTACAGTACAGACCAAGAAAACAAAGTTAGTAAGATATTTATTATATCTCTGACGGTAATTTGGTGCACGGGAAAGGTATCTTTCAAATTTAGCGGGCCATACAGTAGAATACGGCCTGCAAAATTTACCGATCACAGTACGCGCACTAACTGGGAGGTATGATAAACGTTTAGTCTCCACACTGTTATAATTATAATGATGAGGAGAATTTGTTAAACAATCAAGATTTGTTACTTGTTGATCCACATAGCTTTATAGCCACCATATCTACATGGTTTTTTTTTCAGTGCAAGTTTGGTGCTAAAATAGGATCTCGACCTCAGTGTTGAGTCTTGTAGATGATGTTTGTTTCAATACGTTTCTTTACAATCATGCTACTTTATGTCGTATGTAACACAGAATTGTTATCATCCTTGATTACTTTCTTGGCTGTAGTTGTTGTTTTGAAGTTTTTTAATTTACATGCTCCCAGTATTACATATGTACTGCATTGTTACTGCACAGGTCTCAGTGCATAACGGATGGAAGTTTGTAAGCGAGCCCCACATAGTTTATCTTGAACCCGAATATGAAGGAGGGAAATCAGGAAAAAAGTCACCAGCGTCACAGTCCTCGTTACGAGGTAGGTAAATTATCAATTTAAATCCCAATCTGTAGGATCTGTTGTTTCTTGATGTGAGCTATCCCTTCACAAGATGCTGTCTTGTACTTTGGCATTCCATGAAAATTTGATGGTTTCTGTTATCTGAAGGTTGAACATCTATAGGTTATGGCATTTTACTTACTGTGAAACTCACAAAACCGTGAACTCTGAGAATTATTTCTGGATTGTTACAATGTAATTGTTTTTCAATCAATCAGTTGTGATGGAACCAAAAAAGAAGCCACATATCACAAAAGTGATAGACGTTACAGTTTGTGGTTTAGCCATTATGTATCTGATTGGTTTTCTTTTGCAATGCAATAGACATGCCAGAAATAAGTAGCCTTCACAGTTTTCTGAGTTTCACCGTAATTACATGTCATTCTCTTTTTTCTTTTCAGGTAAAATTGTTTCTTTGGTTCTCAGAAGTCGACTGGAGCTTAAGGAACTTGTTTATCATCCACTGTTTGCTATTTTGTTTGAATTGGAGTATGTCATGTCTGAACCATTTGCTCAGCCTCTCATTGAGACCAAGCGCAAAAAGGTCAGTAAGCATACTGTGGTTTCAGTTAAAACATAGAAAGCTAGTGCTGGAAGGAGGGTCTATACTGTTGCAGGCTAATTATGTTATTTAACCCTTTAAACTAAAAGATCAAAATTCAAATTCTCATTGTTACTCTTACACTTTCTTATAGAAGTAGTGGGGAGAAATTGTTAAAATAGCAAACAAATTCATCTTGTTTAATCCTGTCCTTAATTCTGGTGACCAATCTGTTTTTTGAAGTGTGTGGTTTAATATTCCATGGAGAAATTTGATGCCGTTCACTCTTAACTGTCATCATGTGAACTGGAGGGGTGTTGCATGCATATGTTGTGGAGTGCCTAGTGAAAGAACAGAAAATGGGCAAGTTAAGGTGGCTCTGAATCCCTTGTAGCAATATTTTTTCAAACTTGCAGAAAGTTTGTTGTCAACTTTCCAGTCACTACTTAACAAAAAAACTAGAGGGAATTAAACACGGTACTGAGTTTCAATCAGTTGGAACTAAAATTAGTGGTCTTTTTTACATGATACTGTTGCCCTGGTAATTTATCATGCAACAAAAATAATTATTGTCATGACCTCTTCACCAGTAATTAGGCATTCTTTGATACCATAATAAAAATAAGGATTATAAAAGCATTGCTGTGTAAAGTGTGGTTTGAACTGATCCATCAAACTATAAGTGCTTTCTGGGAATTAGTGGAGGCATCTTAAGTGCTGCTGTCATAGAGGGCCACAATCTGAGTAAGATCATTGGCTACTTTCATGATAGACAAACAGCATTTTGACCATAGCATGAAGATGCAAATCCCAGGCTTTGTTTTGCACACCCCTTCTTAGTTAAAAGTGACAGCCCTGTTTTAAGACACTTATAACTTCGATCTGCCGTAGTTTCTAACTTAAGTTACCTTCTAACCATTTTTTATCAGCCATCCTTATCTGGAAGTCTAATGCGTTCTCAGAACCAAACTGTTACATTGCGCTGGGCTTTGTGGCTTCCATTTGAAACTGGAGGTCGTGATGAAAGAGAGACAACAGTTGAACTTACTGGGGGCTGTCAGGGGTTCCCCAGTCACCGATTTGTGTATACTGAAAACCCTCCTGTGCCAGCTGGCAAAAAGGTTTGAACCATGTTTCCTTGCCTTATTGGAAGATATGCTAAAAGTTTGGAATAAGGCTGTAGAAAAACATTGTAGTTTGAGAGTCTAAGTTTACGGTGTAAGTGTAGATCTTCATTTAATGAATACATTGGAATCATAGCAAATGGTGAAAGTCTTAGCTACATACAAATACAACCCAAACTTGCCTTTAGTGAGCATTGTCCAGATCAATGTACCGGTATCTGGGCAAATGTGTACCCTCCCCTCCCCTAACCCAAGTTAATAAGTTACTGTTAATGTTGTGTAAGGGAGGGGTAGGTAGGTTTGCATTTGCCCAGATGCCAACATTGATCTTAGTTGTCCTATTGTCACATCTTATGAGTTCTGAATTTACAGTGTTGGTTGCATGAGCATGCGTGATGAACCAGAGTCACTACTTATCTGAGGGTCTAAGGACATTTGATTGATTTAATTTCTTTACCCCTTTAATCCCTAAGATCAAAATTTAAATTCTTATTTGTTTCCCTTGCACATTTCCTATGGAAGTAGTTTGGAGAAATTGTTAAAAATATCAAGGAAATTCGTCTTGAATGATACTGTCCTTAATTCTTGTGATCACTGTTTATAAAGCATTGATGTTGCAAGGAGAAATTTGATGCTGATCATTCTGAGTGTGTAAAGGTTAATCTACACGGATGCCATTAAAACACAACTGGCAGGAATTTCCCCTTGATAATTTGAAATACAGATCTGTTGATTCCCAGATACGTTGTTAGGAAAACAGCATACTTGCCACTCATTGAAAATAGCTGCCTATGTAATTTAACGTAAGTAAGTAACAGCTCTGAATCTACCATCGTGATGATACTTTCTCTATTCTAGGGACCTAAGTCAGGTGGAACACTTAAATTCCTCTTTACCCAACAACGTAGAAGAACAAGTAGTGCACGTTCCTCCACTCAGGGTTCCCAGATGCTGATGGTACCAACATCCCCTAGCCTGCCCTCTCCAGGCCTCTTTGATGTCAAAGGAGGGGTGTTTGGTTCCCCCGGTAACATGGTAGACAGTGGTCAGTCAGGCATGCCACTAACACCTGGAGTAGCATCAAGACCTCCTCTCCCACCAGGAAATAGGTAACAGTCATTCTAACTTAACCCTTTAACTTCCAAGATCTGATTATTAATTCTCCTTTCTAGTTGCGATACAGTTCCTTGTACATTAGTTAAGAGAATTTGGGGTTGTATCAAGAGAACACTCTCTGGCTGATAAATTTGTCAATTCTCATCACCTGTCTGCTGGACATTGTATTGATGTTGTATTAGGAGAAGTTACGTGCTAATCATTTCTGGAAGTAAAAGGGTTAAAAATTAATCAATAATTCATGTAAACACTAGGTCTACTTTCCGCAATCCCCTGCGGTATATCTCACAGCCGAATTTTAGCATTGTTCTGTGCCCCAATCAAAAGTTACGGTTTTGGTGCGAAGAAATAGAGGGGAAAAGTTGTCTGAATGGCTCACAAGCTATCTCAATAATCAATTTGTAAATTTGAAATAATTTTGCACTTATCTCATACCTGTATGAATCAATAACACCATTCAGTTTAATTTGATTAAAGAAACTGGCACCTGCAATATAACTGCCACTGTTGTAGTGGCCTGTTGTTCCTTTGCATAATTTTTACACTGATCATTACTTGAGCTAGTGATCAGCATCAAATTTCTCCTTGTAATAACGATGCTTTATAAAACAGAGTGGTCATGAGAATTAAGGCCAGGATCACACAAAATGAATTTGCTTGATATTTTAACAATTTCTCCCTGTTAGTTCTAAAAGAAAACATGTAAGGACAACAAATGCGAATTTTGATCTTAGGGCCGGGTTAAAGAGTTACACGGAAGTTCAAATGAGACAGCGATCGATCATTGCAGAGATTAAATCACTTTATTTACAGTGTATTCTTCATTGACTTTTCAAGCTACAGAATAATGACATTACAACCCTTGATTTTCATTTCTCGTTTTCAATCTTCATCTGCAGTTCACATTTTTTGTGTGGTTGGTGATTTATTTAATAGAGCCGAAACTATTTGTGAAATTGCAGACATATTGGGTATCCTACTGGTGAACAGTTCTTACATTCAGATATTTTCAGAAGCAACATTTATTTGCGGTCTGTCACCTTTGAATTGAATGAATGGGTTTATGTCTACCATTGAGATTTATGACAACAAAGGCCCTTAAAGACGGCATTTTGTATTTTAAGAATATAAAATGCTTTAGTCATTTGGTAAAAGCTTTGCTTCCTTCACTTTTAATGTAGGTCACCGACCTCCAATAGGCAATCACTGTTGTCTGCAAACGTTCAAACGGAGTAATAAACATTTGCTAAATCTTGATTTTTGCAAAAAAAAAGAAAAAGAAAGAAAAAGAAAGAAAAAAGACCCTCAGCTGACCAGCATATTATCTACTTGACACTTTTTACTATGGCATCCGTCGGGAGAAAGTAAAATGTTTGGCTATCTTGTGGAGAGCTAAAGTGTACATAGATGGATGCTAGCTTCACTTTAGAAATCAAGTGATTTAATTTTTATATCTTTGAAAGTTATCTAACTGGCAGAATACGACAGCGTGTAAATATCATGCTGGCCAGCTTTGTTCAGACACAGTTTACCTGTGTAGACTGGCTAGGTTATGAATTGAAGCAAATAATGGATTGTCTTAATTCTCACTTGTTTGTAATCTTCAGTTGTTTGTCACAGTACACAAAAATTATGTGGATGTCTCAAAATTTTCCTCTCAACGGGTGATTTTTGCAGGTAAATGAGTGATTGTCCCGCTTAAGTATCTCTAAGCGGAAGGAAGGCCTAGTAGTATAGTGTACCAAGTAGACAACATCAAAACCATGAAACCAACCTCTTGTAACATCACTTGGAATCTAGTAGTCAGTCCCACTTATGCACAAAAACGACTACAGTTTGCCTTAATACCATGCCAAGTATTCTTCCATCATTAAATAAAACACATTGAAAATTGAGAACATAATTTTGACTATGATTTGTCTCAACTCTAAAATATCTCCAAAATGGGCGACGTCCATGTATAGCTAGTATAACTAATTTTTGAAAACAAGCAGTACGTTTTGATTCCAAACAACATTGTCTCACTTCAGAGAAATGCTTTCTGGATACTATACAACATTCTCGAGGTAAGCATAATTTTACACTAGGGTTAATTAATAATGCAGAGTCTTAGTTCATTAGGTTATGTTGCACATAAGGAGCTCCAGTGTCACGCCATCGGTGATCTTGGAGATGGATGCGATTGTGAATAAAAACCTTGAGGTCATTCTGTTCACATTCATATCCAAATATCATGTCTTCATATGTTTGAAGTTCAGGTCGATAGAATACGTCTTTTGATTTCAGAGCCTTCAGGTTAAGAAACACAGCGACTCGTGGCGGCGAGCAAACAAAAGGGTCTTTCACCAGAGTTCCACCCATAAAACGTTTTGGGCTCATGGCTGCGATGGGTGGTTCTTTATCTTGTGCTTTCTCCACCAACTTTTCAATGCGCCCAAACTCTTCTCCAAACGGCCGGCGTCTAGAGTTTTTGTAGCCTTTCTCGCCTTCAGGTTTTTCTTTAGGGTGGTATTCATAGAAGCATTCAACACTATCGTCAACCATCCAGATGAAATCCAACTTCAAACGCAGAGCAATTTTCTGGATCCAGAATCTCGGGTAACCCGCGCCGATTTCATCTCGCGGTAGTCTGATAACAGGGAACTTGTGTCCACAGTACTTCACATAATCATCAAACTCGGAAGGTCTTACGACGAGTATTCGAATGGTGGAGTCTGGCGTTACAATCTCATCTTCTGGCCAATCCAGCAATGCAATCTTTGCGCGTCGGTAAGATGGAATAAACATCCATCTTAACTCTTGTTTTGCAGCTTCTATCTTTCTAATGCGATTCCCTTTCTCACGTTTGAACTATCCCTCTAATTCTTTAGGTAACCACATCTTTAGCATGTATTCACAATCAAGGTAACAGTAGTTCAGTTGCGAAGGGTCTAATTCATTTGCTTCATTGTTGGGCAAAGAAAAAGCCTTGAACTTAGCATCTGATTCAGCCCGAAGAGAAGGCTTGTCTTTTGGTTCGATACAGCGTTTCTTGTCAACTATTTCTCTGATGTGTGGCCGAGTATTGGCCTCGGTCAAGTTCATTTGATAAAGTGTACTACCCAGTAAGAAATCCAAATCTTCCCGACTTGTTGAGCCTTCCCTCTTCATCAAGAAGTTTGGAAGATCAGAATAAATCTTTCGAAGGTCAACTTTGTTACCAGTTTTGTATTCTTCCCCAACACCATACACTTGAGACGCGGAAATAGTAGAAGCCATCTTCAGGTTATTGAGATCCGGTTTCTCGCCATCCCATGGGTGTTTTTCCAGCCATTTTCCTTCTTTCGTAGATGACGCACCAGCCTCAATCTGAGATGAGGTAGAAGGCAGGGAGTAATCAAAGTTAAGTTTTTACTGTGCTTTTGTACTGGCTCTATCTCTTACTCCAAGTTCTCCTGTTTGCTTAGGTGTACGTTGTGGTTCCTTTGAGATTTTAAGGTCGCTTTCCACCCTTCTTGTTATTTCGTCAACGCCAAGGTCTTCGTTGCTGTTTTCTCCGTCGATCTTCGTCGCGGCTTTTTTCGTCGCTGTTTTCTTCGTCGCTGTTTTCTTCGTCCCTGTTTTCTTCGTTGTTGCTTTCTCCATCGCTGCTTTCTTTGTCGATGTTTTCGTCGCTGTGCTTTCTTCGTCGCTTCTTTCTTCGTTGGTGCTTTCTTCGTCGCTCATTCTTCTACTAGGAGAACAGCACTTGTTTACAGCTGGTCAGCAGTCCGACGCCTTGAATTTTTTAAGATTGAACTAGTGAGCAGCACGTCTGCGAACTCTAAGAGTTGTAAAACGATTTATTTTATCCTACGCGTTTCGTGTGACTAACGCACACTTCATCAGGGATGTTTTGCAATACAACACAGGGGACCTGTATATATACCTACATAAGAGAGTAGAAAAATTTTTTTTACATTACGTAAAACCGCACCTACGAGAGCGGATTTGCATGTAGGAAACAGGCGGCGGGGTGTGCAAGGAGTGACATATTTTGTGCGTAAATCATAAATATTCAATCATGTAGAGCTGCGTTTACAATCTCAGTCATTTTTCAAGGGGTCTGAAGTTTCAAGGTCTGAGTTTTTGAGGTCTGAGGTCTGAAGTTTCGAGACACCCCCTTGAAGAGTATCGTGCTTGAACGGTGATATGTGTTGACAGGTTCTATGCAGATAACAATATTTCCGGTTTTAGCTGTTATTTTGTCGTTGATTCGTGGTTGTTCGTTATTCAGCATGATTCAAGACCCATTCACCTGTTAGAAGAAGCTATAGCAAAACAAATGTTTTCAGTTTTTTTATTGGCTGTGTCTAAATGGCCGACAGCCGGTCAAGGTTGTAAAAACACTAAATGACCGGCAGTCCGATATTTCCTCGACAAATTCAGAAAAACTGAGGAATTTATGATATTTTCAACAAAAGACGACATTTACAGACTTATACACAGGACGAAATCACATGTTTCCGTATTTCTGAAACGTGGCGGAAACATGCAACTCCATGTTTCCGTTATGTTTACGTCTTGCGGAAACGTGAAAATGCAAGTCTACGTGATTCCGTCACGTTTCCGGAACGGAAATGCCAAATCACGTTATTTGTCAAGAAAGGAATTTTAAGCATGTTATGTTCAAATGACGACGAGGAGGAGTGAATGTATCTGTGCTTTTTTAAATATCAAGACTTGTCGCCGGTCGATCGATTGAAGAAAAGAAATATAATAAAAAAAATTGATTAAAGTTGTGAAGAAAATATCGCTCTTATATTTGTGTGATTTAACATAGTGGGGTATACATATGGTATGGGTTAAAAAAACACAGTTACAACATATTTACCTGGCCTGGAATGACAAAGGAAGATTAGGAATAATTAAGTGCTGGAAAAGCCCGATATATAGAAAAGAAGAAGAAAAACATCGTGTTTCCGGAACGAGACCTAGTGTTTCCGTCCCCTCTAGGTCCCAATACGTCATCAGAATTTGTTTAAGGAAAGTAGCCTAGTATTCTGTCGACATTTGGTTTTTTACGTCAACGGAAACAAGGCAAAAACGTGATTCCGAAACGTAATCTTGTATTTCCGTGACCGTTTAGGTCTGATTACGTCGACGGAAATTCAGAAAAAAATTCAGATTTCCGGAACGTTACCATGTGTTTCCGCACATGTTAACACGAAATTACGCTTGCGGAAACACCTGTTTCCTTCAACTGAAACGTGACGGAAACATGTAAAAAAAGTGGTACGGTTCCGTCGTAACCGCAGCAGCGGAAACACGAGTAAACGTCACCAAACCGACAGCGGAAACGCGTGTTAACCGTCGTGTTTCCGCAACGGTTTCACATATTTCTGCCACGTTTCCGTTTACGGATTCTTGATATTTCGTCCTGTGTAATTAACTATCGAAGTAACCGTTAAGAAAGCGATGCAGTTTTATTAATATAAACTATCAAAGTACAAATCGTCTAACTTGACCGGCAGCCGGTCAAAATCTTCAAGCCTAATAACAAACGTCCATATTCCTTGATTCCTAGACCTTATCCCTAACCTAAAACACACTAAATCTCCCCGTAGCACCAAGTCTAAGGAAAACAAAGCCCTTGAAAGGGAGCCCGAATCGGACTGAAGACCATAATAGTGATTTGAAGTCGAATCCGGAGTTTGACCGGCTGCCGGTCAGTTAGACACTTTATTTGATACAGCCGAGTGATTTATGCATTGCTCTACCTCTTACGCCAATGATCGAAGTCGACTACTTCAAAGGGACACCACATAGTTTTGGTCAAATGGCTCCCTTTTCAACTTTTTTTGTTCTTATCATTTACATAAGTTCACAAAACGTGGGAAAGCACAGTCGCTACTTTTATTTATATTCAAAGAGCTATGAATAGGCGCCCGTGGCTAGGCCTATTCCCAACCGATCGATGTGAATGTGACAAGGAAACAGTGAAGAAAAACCAGGGAGGCTTGATGTATCTTCCTGATAACTCCGTTTTATTCTGAAATAATTGAATAACTAAAATTATGCAAGCCGCTCGATTAGCGGTAGAAATAAGTCCGTGACACACTGTCTTTCCATGTGGTACAAGCTATTCGTGATCATTCTCCTCTTCCACTGAAAGAGGAATGAACTTATAGTTGTGTTCACTGACTCCATGGCTGCTAATGCTCAGGCTCAAACTTTATTTGGTAGATTGAAGGGGTAATGCCCGCTATCACGTGGCTTTAGTGCCCAATGAGTGGCTTTCAGCTTACCCAGACACATTAATTTGTGAGGTATTCTTTTCACTCCAAGCCACATCCCACAAGCCCTACACTTACAAATCCTACAGTTCACTTTAGGTTTTTAGTTACATAACGAACCGTAAAAATTTTCTTTGAGCCGACTGTGCGCAGGCAAGTGTGTAAGTTTTTGTCTGAGGTAATAGTGAACAAACATCAAGGAGAGGCAGTCAAATATGACTAAGTAGGGCGTGTTTCTTAAAAGGGTGTTCACTCGATCTCTTACCTACATCACTCGTCTTACAATGCTTGGTCAACCCGTTACCTATTATAACCACAATGTTAAACCTGTCCTTACCAACTGGTCATTTTGTCGACTCTGGAAAGAAACTTTTGTCACTCCGTTGCTGAAAAAGTGCGGACTCGAATTTGCATATAACAATCTTCGCCCAATAAGTAACCTGTCTTATATCTCAAAATTGGTTGAAACAGCGGTCGCTAACCAATTAAAAGTACACCTCGATGTTACGAAAAATTATTGCGTGACTTGCGTTACTGTCTGGAAGTGTCTAGAATCTTCTGCATACTTAATTAGTGCTGAATCATCGTGATTCTGCAATTCTATTTTAAGCCGTTTGCGTAGTAGCTGTAAATAGTTTCTTATTGTAATGTTTCTTTATTTAGTCAAGCCGGAAAGTTCTAGAATCTTTTGTGGTAAAGTATATAAGCCCATCGGTGTAGCCTTGGAGTTTCTCTTAGAGAAGTGTGTTTATTGAAGTTGACAGAGGTCGTTTATACAGTTGGCGGAGGCCGTGTTTATTGAAGTTGACAGAGGTCGTTTATACAGTTGGCGGAGGCCGTGTTTATTGAAGAGTGACAGAGGTCGTTTATACATTTGGCGGAGGCCGTGAGTATTAAAGTTTGACGGAGGTCGAGTGTAATTTTATAAGCCTAGTGTGAGCTTATTGTGAAGCCTTGTGCGGAGTTTACTACTTTCTTTGGAATAAATAACTTTGTTGCTGTTCCGACAACCCTGCGTTCTGTTTAGTCTACAAACAACCCACTTCTCATCTCACGTCACAACACAATCGAACTCGTAACACTCGAGAACAACAACCTTTACGCTGACCTACAGTCATCATAGAGGAAGAACCATAGTACCGAAACAGCGTTACTAAAGGTCCCTAATGACTTTCTTTTGAACGTGAATCAACAAAGGGTAACTTAGCTGATCATGCTTGACCTAAGCGCGGCGTTTGACACTGTTCACCACGGACGTTTGCTAAACATCTTAAACTCGAAACTCGGTGTGGACAGCATTGCTCTACTTGGTTCGACTCGTACCTGAAAAATCGTTCATATCGCGTCTCCGTGAATGGAGAACTCTCAAAATCGTTCTGCCCAACGTCAGGACTACCTCAGGGCTCGTGTCTCGGGCCATTACTATTTAACATCTATGCTACTGGCATATTCAACATCGTGAAGAAGCATCTTCCGCAGATCCACTGCTACTCGGACGACTCTCAACTATATTTATCATTTCACTGCAAGCCATGGGAAACTGCTTAATTGACATTAGGAAATGGGCCAAATCAAATTATTTTAAACTGAATGACGACAAAACCGAATTTGTAATTATTGGCACAAAACAACAGCTTGCAAAAACTCATATTTCCACTTTATTTTTTCCTCAGTGCGTGGCGGGCGGTATTCAACAAATCCTGCAATCTGATTGGTTCCGGGAGCGGGCGATATTTTCTCATCCGACTCGCTCACGGCGGGCAGTATCGTTGCGGGATGAGTCGTCGATTACATCTTTTTACACCGGCGCGACGAAAGAGTATTTTTGCTCTTAAAATGAAAGTTCCCACTTACTACTAATTTACGAAGTGAAGGAAAACATCAGCGGTGGAATAAAATCCTAATTATCAGTTCTCCTAAAAAAGGCGAGTATTCACTAGATTTTGTTTACAACACTTTGCTTTCGCTTTGCTGTTTTACGAGTCGTTGTTTTTCTTGAAGAGTTGACACGCCGTAAAACTGAATACGACTAACTTCAGAACTCCGGTTTTCATTTGATATTCGTTATTTCCTTTGGAGTTTAACTTTTTCATCTCGATCCATTTTCCTTCACTAAAAGAAATGTAAGCTTAATTAAGCTTATTAGCCAAAATGGTAAAACGAAAACCTCACAAAGTTGTGTCGTTGGCATAGTGATGAACTATTACGACAACGTGTTTTTCTCGCTTAGTTTTCTTGTTTTAGCATTTATCCGTGTAAATGTCGTGATGGAAAGCAAACAGAATTACTTAAATAAGACATAAAGAAAGAGACTGATGTGATGCTCTACTTGCGTTTGAAGAACTTCCA